>CM062809.1:580916318-581326318 GCA_031772625.1 Pinus tabuliformis | reverse complement strand
GGATTTCAATTTCAGAGTTATAGTGAAAATTCCATGATGATCTGTTTGTGATGGAATTCTAGAGCTTGCAAAAACCCTAACTTCCTCAGATCATATCTCCGAAAATATAGTGAGACAAGATCTTAAATCTAGACCTAAGGTTCAGAACGATTTAGGCTCAAATGGGTTTTGTTTTAGCATCTGAAACTTTGTAGAGAAAAATTTATAGCGAAAATTCCACGATGACCTGTTTGGAGTAGCGAAACCTTAGAATCCAAAGCTCTGATACCAAATGTTATGAAACCATCTCACAAAATTATAGAAAAGATAGGTCAACGACTTCAAAATATGCCTCTTCGAGGGGGAAACCTCCTTTACATTACACAAATGAACAATTATTGGATGATACAAATGGAAATGCCTTCTTTCTATATATAGTAGTCTAAGTGGTCCCAATATAATTAGAGCCTACATAACAATAATATTGTAGGGGCACAATAATAACAACATGGGGACTACATGGGCACAAAAATACAATAAGGGGGTTGCACTAATAACAATAAGGGCTGCACTAGTAGCATAGGGACCTAACAGGGGTCCCAAGCCACACTTACCCCACTTAATACTCCTCTTCAATGCCAATGACGAATAGGGAAGGAACCCACCATCATCCATCAGGCGTTAGGGGTCACAAGCCACATACCCAATGATTGATTCTTTATTAAACCTGATGGAAGATAACAAGGCACAAGCACTACCACATATGCTTGTCAATATGGGTACAAAGAATGACGTATACACCATGTTTATGGCCTTTGGAATAGATTAGAAGAGCTAAAGGTTCCTCTCGAGTTGAGAGATGCCGCTATAAGGTTATACGAGAATGTAATTGCCAAGCTAAAGAGCAATGAAGGGTGGTCGAAAGATATTAAGTGTAACATCAGAGTTAAACAAGGTTGCCCCCTCTCCCCTACCCTATTTGGCATTTACATTGATAAGCTCGAAGGCTATTTAGAGGAAGCAGGATGTGATGGCACGATCTTAGCTGGGATAGTCGTCATCCTTCTTCTTTATGCTGACGATATTGTTCTTTTGGCAAGGTGCCCATCTGATCTTAATAAGCAACTCAGGCTTCTTAAGGATTTCTGCTCTACCATGGGTATGACTGTTAACACTGACAAAACAAAAGTTATGATTATCAAATCCAAGAAGGACACTTATGCTAATTTTATGTATGACAATAATAACTTGGAGGAAGTGTATTCTTACAAGTACCTAGGAATTGATATTCATCACAAGCTCAACTGGAACCATAGCATTGAGAAAAGGATTAATGGGGGGTGGAAAGCTTACTTTGGTCTTGAAAATAATTGTAAAATAGAAAACCTTGTAATGTGGGATAAAAAGAAGTTCCTCTTTGAAACTTTAGTCACTCCTGTTATCTTATATGGTTGTGAGGTTTGGGGTTGCAGCATCTCCAGAGAATCATGGAGAAAGATTGAGCAAATCCAGAAGCGTTTTATAACTTATAACCTGAAAATTAAAAGTAATACACCCTATCCTATTCTCCTTATAGAAGCAGGTCTTTCCCCTATTGAGAGCGTAGCTATGCTTAGGTTTCTGTTGTACAAGCACAAAATCAGTAACATAGACGATCATAAACTTCCTAAGCTAGCTTTAAATTCTAGCCAAAACCACCTAAGGCTCAATCGAGGGTGGCATAAAGACACAAGGGCCTGGTTAAACTATTGGGAGATCAACGAAAATGATGCATTGCAAAACATAAATAACATTAAAGATATTGTTACTTCTAAGTTCAAAGAAAAAATGTGGTGTGAGAAAGACTTAGCGGCTAAAAGAAAATAAAGTTATTATAAGAAAGTCATCAACCCCACCCTAGAAGATCAAAAGTATCTCTCTATTTTAACTAGCTCAAAGAAGAAAATTAATATAGCAAAGATTAGAACGAATTCTCATGAGCTCCATAGTGAAACAAGGCGTTGGGCAGTTTCTAAAACGCCATGGACAGAAAGGATTTGCCATATATGTGAGAATAGGAACATCGAGGATGAAAACCACTTCCTCTTAGAGTGCCCTGCGTATAACCACATTAGATCTCAGTTTCACAATCTTTGCTACAATACTGACCTTCCTAGCCTTTTACAATGTCAAAATTATAGTGAGCTCGGGAGGCTTCTCTCCAAGCTTTTTGAGCATAGGAATAAAATCTTAAATCAAAATAGATAATTTGTTTCTTTAGGTCCGATAGACCATTATTTGGTCTCAACGGACGTTAATCATCATCATCATCATCATCATCATCATCATCAACTATTATAGGTGACATGGGCATGCATAGTCTACCATACTCAAGTGGTTAAGGATGGTCATGCGGTCATCCATGATTTACCATGGTGAAATGGTTGAATTTTTTCAAAAATGGTAAACATATGTCTACCATGGTGCACCAGAGTTGACCATGGGAAACCATTGTTAAACTTTCTATACCAAAAACCAAATACTAGCTTGTCCAACATGGGCAACATAATTACCAACCATGGTCAAACATTGTCCACTATGGTTAACCATGTAAACATTAGTTTAACATGGTTGACTATGGTTAAACATTGTGAATTGATGGTTTATGAGGTTTTATTATGGTCAACATATTGCTTACTATGGGTGATGACGGTTAACCATGGTTTTCCACATTTAACTATAACTGACTATGACCATTTTGGAAGTGCTTGCTGAACCAAGAGGACCTTAGTTGACAATGTTTAGCAATGGTTTGAATATGGTTGATCATGTTCTATAAGGTCAAACCATTATGGTTGAACCCTTAACTATCAATGACCATGATTGACCACTTAACCATGGTTGATAATGGTTGACCATTATTGACCTTGACTAACCATGATTGAACACTTGATGATGGTTGTGCATGGTGTCAAATGTTAACTATCATTGAATATAATTTAATGTGGTTGACATTGGTCAATGGCGCTAACCATCCTTAAATATGGTTGGCCATGGTAAGCCATGCTAACTATGGCTAACCATGGTTTGCCATGTTGTCTATGTTTGACCATTTATATAAAGTATGAATATATTGACAAAATTTGAGCATCTTCAAATATGATTGACTAGTTTCCCATGAAAGGCTATAGTTGACCAAGGTTATCCATAATTGATAATGTTTGACCATGGCTGACAATGCTACCCATGTTCGTCATGGTAAACTTTGGTAGTCCAAGGTTTTCAAAGGTTTCTAATGGTTGACCATCATTGACTACGTTTGAGTATAGTGTACATGGTTAACCATAGTTTTCCATGATTAATCATGATCATCTATGGTTAACTATGGTAGACAATTGTTGAAAATGGTTGACCATTTTTGACCTTTTGACCATTGTTTTCCATGGTTGACAACTTGAATATGGTAGACTATATGTTTCAAGGAGTGACTATGGTTGACCATGTTGACCATGGCGTCTGATTCCAAACCATCGTTGACCACTTGTCCATGGTTGTTGTCAAAATAAAACTACTATAAGAACCCCATTCATGTGTGATGCCTAGTTTGTTGCACCTTACTTTGGGTCTACAGATGCAATAGTGGCTACTGATCTATGTGTATATTGGTCTTCTTTCTTAACAAATAATGTTACCCTGTAACACCTCATACAACAAAATAAAGTTGCTAGTTATAGGTGGGGTTTTTATGAACAACCCCATGGAATACTTCAAAATGATAGCATATAGGCCTTATGTAATGCATCAAGATTACTCCCATGACATTAAAAATTAAATCTATTTTCACTTCAAAGGGATCTACAAGTTTACTAATGCAATAAATAGTGCTTGATTTATTTTTATTAGTTCATCAAAGCCATTATGTTGATTCTTCCCCCACTACAAGCTCTTACCACTTTTTATTATGGAATTAAGTGGTGCAACTACACACTAAAAATGAAGCTATGAACTTTCACATGTATTGTGTTGCACCAGCAAAACTTCTCTCTTCAAAGACATTTTTAAGAATTGGCCACTTAGTGATGATATCCATCTTTGCAAGATCTATCTTGGGCTCCTCTCTGCCAATCACATATCCCAAATATACCAAGAAATACTCAACAAACTCATATTTCTCGAGCTTTTCCAATAGCCAATGCTTCTGCAAAGTCTCTAGCACCTACCTTTAAGGTGATATGTGATCCTTCTAAGTATCACTATAAACTAGTATATCATACAAATAAGCTATAACAAATGAATATAGATATGGGAATAATATTTCATTGATTAGTCTCACAAACATAGCTAATGCATTGCATAAAGAGAATGGCATTATGAACCATTCATATGAATGTTGTCTATTTTTTAAGGTAGTCTTCTAGGTGTCTTCTTCTTTGACTCAATCTTGGTGGTATCTTAATTTAAAATCTATCTTTGTGAATTATCTTTCATGTTGTAATGGATATAATAGATCATCAATCTTGGTTATAGGTTGTTGGTTATTAAGAGAAATTTGTTTAACTCTCTCTAATCAAGGCACATTCACCAACTCCCATCCTTCTTTGGTACAATTATGATCGGTAACCCACAAGGTGAGGTGCTTCATTGAATCACACCTTGATCCAGTAGGCACAACAACTACTTCTTCACTTCTTTTTCTTCTCGAATGGAGTATCTATATATGCCAATATTCAATAATTCACAACCTAGTAATAATTGTATTTTGTACTCCACTTCCTTCTTGGGTGGTATCACCTTAGGCTCATGGAAAACTCTTTATTCATGTTGAAACCCTTCTAGTTGATGTTTTTATTCTTTAGTACACTCCTCCATCTATAACTTTACACTTATTTACTCATAATCTCATTAATTTTCTCTTAGGAAAAGTAAAACATATTTCTTAGTAGAACTAATTAGTTCCTTACCTTGGTCAACACTTACTATTGAAATATTTGAGTATCCTTTATGCACATTAGTGATGAAGGATTCCCACCCTCGATGAGGTGGTATTGGTTGGCTCTTTGCATGGATATTTCATCCCTCATATGCATGTTGGGACTACCAATCATTACTCCACATACATCAAGTCGTAATATGTCCAATTCCACTTCATTAATATAATTAGCACTTACAATAAATTTAATCTTGCATTGTTTTGTTACCTTTATATATGCATCATTTTTTACCTATCTCAATGGATATGGAATAGGACTATCATGAACCTCTAGTCCAAGTTTGTTGACCAAATCCACTACTATGAGATTAGATTGTGAGCTTGAGTAAAAAAAACATATATTTTGGTCTTATTGACCTAGATCTTAATGCGTAATAGTTTTATATTCTCTTTCTCTTCCAAATGATGAAGGTTACTTGGATTTACCTCCTTTTTCACTTATGTGTACACATAATTCTCATCCACACTAGAGCTATGTTCAACTTGATGGCTCCAATCTATGGATACACGATTGCATTTCTTTGCATACTTTTTGCATTTCTTTGGGATTAGCTCTAGATTTAGTTTTCAACGCATTTCCTCAATGTGACCATGATTTTTACAATTCTTATAATGGTTATTAGGATCTTTGACCTAATGTGAAATAGTTTTTGTTTGCTTATCCTTCCCCCTTCCACTTCTTCTTCCTTCTTGCAAGCTTCCTAATAATTTTTATACTTTAAAAAACTTGGTTACCCTTTCTTTTGGCTTATGCTTGCTAGATATTTTGATTATACACATGCCTCATTAACCATCATTAGCTTGAAAATCATCACTTGTTTTCATTGGTGGCTATATATACTGCCTTGATACTTAAAGAGTACATTTGGGTTTTTTGGATAGATACACAAAATGATGGCTATATTTTTGAACTCATTAGTTTACTCATGTACACTATGCCCTTGTCTCTATGTGAAGAAATTCCATTAGATACATTGGTCCTCTACATAACCAATAATGTAAACTTGAGAATTATTTAGGTTTTTTAAGTCCTCTTGCCTAGTTGTTGATTCACCTCATTTTGCACTAATGTGTACATAGAATTTTCATCCACGTAAGAGATTATTTCGACTTGACTACTCAAATATGTGGCTACAATATTATTTTCCTTTGCATCCTTCTTGTAGTTATTTAGGTTTATCTATAGGTGTAGCTTCCAACAAATTTCCTCAATGTGACCATCAATGTTGCAATGGTTATAATAGTTTCTAGGTTCCCCCTCTAAAAATGTTGGGCATAGTGCTCCAATATAACCCAAGGTTCTTTCCAATGTTTTAAACATATTATAAGACCTCCTTCTTGGGGTCATGAGTTTGTATAAAGAACTACTTAGGATGAATTAAAAAAAAAAAAAAACATTTTTCCTATGAGTACTATTATTTCTATTCATTCCACAATGTTTTTTTTTCAAATTTAATAGCAATGCATTTCAAATAATTTAACCATGATAATTAACAACAATATTGACCATAACAATTAACTAGAAAATGCATGTTTATGGTGGCTTAACTGCAATGCTCCTCTTAGAACCACTCAACTGAATATGTCACCCTGTCAACTAGGAAGACCATCTTTGGTTTCTTATCCGAGGAACCTCCACATGTTCCTTGACCCTTCGAGCTCAAGTCTATAATCTAGTAGTAGTGTGTCTGAGTTCTCAATCCAACATCCTTCCAACTCCAAACTCCATTGTCCAAGTCCCAGTTCTCTCTCTTGTCTCTTTACTCTCCCTCTCACACTTCTTTGTGCATGACCCAATAAAAATTATCCCCTCCCAACCCACTTATCCCCTTCCTGTCATTCAAAGCTTCCCCTTAACACCCTCATCGAGCCACACCCCTCCTTATCACTCCACCTACCCCTTTGTGCCTTAGTTAACACTTTGGGTAGTAGATTCCCTAAACACCCCTCATTAATGCAATAAAATAAAACTATCCTTCAAATGTTAGTCAAATATACTGATTCATAAGAATGATATTAGCTTAATTATTAAATAAACAATGTTTAAAATAAATCATTCATTATAAATCATGATTTAAGGGTTAATTAATCACTTATCAAGTTTAGTCATTAATCAAACTTAAAGGTAACCATAAACTTGATCATTATTCAAGCTTAACCATTAATTAATCATTTAACATATTAAGCATTAGAATACAATTGTATCGTGCAAGACATAGGTATGTAGCTAACATATGCATATTTAATACATATACTAATAATATTTATAGCAATCAAATCTAGAAATCAATTGCAAGTAAATTAATAAAATAATATAAAATAATAGAATTAGTTAAAAACATTACATACATATTCAATATATATATATAAATTCCATAATTTTTTAAAAAAATTATCTTTAATAAAATCAAATAATCACCTTACATATATTTCAATTAAAAATATATATCTTACTTTCTTAACAAAATATTTCATATATAAATAGTGATGTGTCAACTGACATTCGCGGATAGCAGCCAAAGATGGTTGTCCTCACTGTTGGTTTGACAAAACTGAGTTTGATAGGTTTTTCCACCTTTTGAAAAAAAAAAAATATTTCATATATAATTCAATTACATATAAATATAAATATAAAAAATCCAATAATTTCTTATTATCAAATTGACATTGTCTGATCTTTCCTTTCTCACAACCTCTTAAATAATAATTTATGACACAATCTCCAAACATTTTATTATTAAAGTGTATTGACTTATTTTCCTCTAAACAACAATATAGGATTATTCCTTTCTCACAACCTCTTAAATAATAATTTATTACACAATCTCCAAACATTTTAGTATTAAAGTGTATTGACTTATTTTCATCTAAACAACAGTATAGGATTATTAGTCCCTGCCTACCATAGCGCAGGGACTATAGCATTCGTTCGAGTGTTGACGAGCTATTAATTCTTCTGTTGACCGTAAATTTTCACTCTTTAAGCAAAGTTTATTGCTGGCTATTTGGCTCCAAAAAATTTTAACCAAACTTTCGAATTCACCCTCTTATTGCAAGCATCTCTTGCCCCAATGTGATTTTAGTGAGGGCAAGTTATTTTATCCTAAGGTTTTTCTTGCCCAAATGTGATTTTAGTGAGGGTAAGTTATTTTATCCTAAGGTTTTTAAAACAAAGGTCGAGCAAGCTATTTTATGCAAAGTACGAACAAGATATTTTATGCAAAGTAATAAGGTTCAGAGAAGTTATTTTATGCAAAGTTTTTGTAATGTATCTAGCTTACACTTGTCACCATTGCCTGCTGACATGATTGTTTACAGTTGTCGCCACCTCTCTTCTTATCTATCTATTCTGTCGCCCTCTTGCCCCTCTTCATTCCATTGCAAACAGATTGTTCATCCACTCTTCATTCCAATGCATGTTAGCAAAAGATTAAGATGTTTCAGGAAGGACCACAGCTATTGCAATTCATCCACGACCAGAGTTATTGCAGTTCATCCACTCTTCATTCCCATGTTCGCCTAGTCAGTCTATATCTGCTTTATAATGAATTTGATTACTAGAAGGTGTTGGCCATTCTATATCTTTCGATCTAGCAATAAAATATGTCGTTTTCCTTGTATAATCCTGTGTTTATATGCATTGTGACAAAATTTGCAGATTTCAGATCTGGAGGAAGGTTGAATAGCTACAAGGGTGGTTAAGCTGATGGATAAGCATAAATTAGGGTTTCATAGATATATAATTATTATGTGTCTTGTGTATGCAGATGGTGGCTATTTATTATTGAATGCGTCCCCTGATATAGATATCCCCCCAGGTGCCATTATTGGCTGCCTTTGCATGATATAGGTGATAAGTTTCAATAGTTCAATTCAATATAGAAGATCTGGAGGTTCGTCTAACCCTGATTAAATATATTTTAATTCAATATTTTCCATAATTCAATGAAATATAGAACGTTAAGCGATTCTTCTGATCTCAACCGAAACAATTTTCGCTAGCAGATTAGGAGGTATGTATAAGTTCAATACGTGTGACTGCACACCATAGGCTGGACTAAAATGGCCGATAGTCAGACCTAATTAAACACCCCTAACTTTGGGTGAGAGATCCAGTAACGAAAGAACCTGTTTTAATTTGATTGAAATATCTTGCAAGGTTCGTGTTGTCTTTGTTTAATTAGATTTATCATGGCGCTCGATGATAATATTCTATCTGAATTTCCATGGACAAGGTTAAGTTTTGTAAAACTCTATTGTGGAAAAATGTAAGTAATTGTATTCTGAATATAACGTAATTGCATTTTCACATGCCTCTCGCTTTCCCTTGAGATGTACTTTCACATGCCTCTCGCTTTCTGGGCTAGGAATTCCAGGGTTTAATAGATTTAGTATTAATAAAGTTGTTTTATTTTTTTGGATGCAATGAGATGGAACTCACACCAACGAGAACGAATGTGATTAAGAAATTGAATACATTCTTCCCATTAAAATGCAATATTTCATAATACCAGCTATACTCGGAGGATAGAGTATTGTTTTGACTGCAAAACACCAGATTCTAGTATTGTTTGATTAAATTGGTTTTGACTGTAGTGTTATTATAAAATGTTGGTATCCAATCATACCAACACCATTTGAGTACCTTTTGGCCCTTCTAACCTCTCATAAGCACATGGATTACCTTAGTTATATATCAAAAGACTATGCTTCTCTACTTCTCTCTATCATTTTTCTATATATTCAAGAATTGGGGTTTTAATTCCCATATTTTTCATAACTACATTTTTTTTCAAATTAAAATACATTCTTCAAATTCCGCATCTTATTAATGTTGAGCATTATAGACAGATCTATGACACTCCTTGTTCAACTTTTCCTTCTAAAGGACGATCTACTCATTGCTTTTCAGAAAGCAATGCAAACATGAAAGGACTAAAGCAGTTAAATGCCTTAATATGCTAGATGGACTTGCAACCAAACAAATTGTAGTCAAAATACTTGAGAGAATGTATTATGTCTTAAGTCGCCAAGCTGCCAGGAATTTCAAATTTGAATTTCAGTTAATAAAGATTTTGAATTTTAACTTTGGTAGAGTCCATATTACCGGAAATGAAGTCAACATTCATTGATTTGTTTGTGCAATGTCGGACTGCTCTTAAAAAAAATTATTGCAATTTCAGCGATGTGGAGGTTACACATAATCTGTGTATCAAATGTTGGAAAGAGGTGTATTTTTAAGAATGCAATGGTTCCCAAAATTGCATGTTGCGCCCATCTCATCCAGCTGGATCGAAGGGATCAACGGTAGCTGAGGTGGTTTCAACACATATTGGAAGGGCCTTGAGTTGTCAAACTGCAAGGAATTTCACATTTTAATTTTAGTTATTGCAGACTTTACCTTTTATTTTTGCTGGAGTCCATATTACTGGAAATGAACTCCACATTCATTAATGTGTTTGTGGGGCGATCCTTAAAAAAATGATGCAAAGTTCATCAGTGTGGAGGTTGCACAAGTTCTATGTCAAAATGTTGGGAAGATGTGTTCTTTTACTATACAATCTTTCTGGAGTGTAATCCCTTGTTCCAATAGAAAATTAATTTTTCTAGGTAGATAGAAAATTAAAATTTCCAGGTAATTCTACGACATATGACAATAAGCTGACAACATGGATTCAATATTGCCCTCCAAGAATGCCTTCCACTTGTTTACTAGGTGCACTAGAGGAGGCTGAAGTTGGGTGAGCCATGGCCAGGAAAACAATAGAATCAACAGGGGGTGAGGAACCATTCTGACTGGCTCCTACCATGGAGGAGGGCTCTAATATGAACCTTGGAAGGAGAATACCGGCCATGGTGGCCAGATTGGGGCTTAGAGGAGTCTGTGAGGACATCTAGAGCAGAAACCTAGCCTCCGCTACCTGGTTCTGTTGTACAAGTGCCATTTTATTAACCTGCAACACCGCCATATGCAATTTTTTACTCATTTGTTTCTAAATTTTGTGATCTTTATCCCTGGTGACTATGTATGTGTTCTGACCATTCTAAAATTCACCAGTTCTGTGATCTTTATTCCTGGTGACTACGTATGTGTTCCGACCATTCTAAAATCCACGAATCTGTCCATCTGAGAATCTATATTTCTCAGGTTTGCAAGCTTCAAAGTGCAATAAGGTCAGATATTAGAAATGCCTTAACCATTTCTTTGTTTTCAAGTATCTCACTGCAAGCAAGAGAGTGATTTATCAGCTGCTGAAGGTCTTCAATCAACCGAGACTCACCCACTGACCATGTTAAGATTGCAATTTCATTTAGAACATTTGGTTGTTGAAGGTCTTCAATCAACTGAGACTCACCCGTTGAGCATGTTAAGATTGCAGTTTTATTTAGAACATTTTATGTGGTTGGTTAAACAATCAATTTAGCTAGCTCAAGAATTCTATTCATCTTTAAACTTATGAAACATTATGAAATATTCCACTATTCCAGTATGCTAAACAATTGTTTTACATATATCCAAATATTATAAGTAATGATGATTAGTTTTTCTTGGACCCAGACGCTTAGTTTTTCTTAGACCTAGACCCGGCAGGGACTACTGCTGCCTACAGCCCTTGTTTATCTTATAAATATTATTTGTCATGCATTGACAGAATAAGGATCATTGTTCCATATTCTACATAATTTGGATCATTTAGCAGTGCAACATTTCCGAGATTTTTTAACATAAATTTGTTGATGTTAGGAAAACAGTGATAAAAAACATGGCATATTACAGAGAGATTGGACCGAGAAAGAAGTAGCAGCACAAGAGATCGATTAGAATAAAGGACATTTAGAGTAACCTCTCAATTGGTTTTCGATGGTGCTTGTTCACAAAGGAAGTGTGGTTGTGGTGTATTTATTGTTATTGAGTCAGATATATTATTATTTTTGGTGGGAGGGTAGATATGGTATTTGAGTAAAAGTTATTATACTAGGGGGTGATCTAATCTATGTTAAATAGTTAGGAATAGAGGTATTATATGTACATGAAGATTTAAAAGGCATTATATCTGGCTGGTTTTTTTATGGTGCCGCTCATGGAGGCAGATGTGGATGTGGCTTCCGGATCGTTATCTCTTTGGAACAAGAATATTGGGTACACACTGGGTACACTAGGGTGTTGGCAATGGTACTAACATGAAAGCGGAGGCGATGGCTTTGTGGGGGCTCCTATGGTTCGTATATTTCCTGTGAATTGCCTCCATACATATTTATGGGGATTCACAGTCCATCATCAATCATGTTCAGGGTATCACGAATACAGACAACCGGGGTATCACGAATATCAAACAACCGCATCTCCAAGGCTGGCTCAAACAAATCTTGACTTTATGGAGGACTTTCAAGCACATATCTATTCAGGATATTGGTAAAGAGTACAATCATAATGCTGACAAGATGTCCAAGATGGGTTTACTGGCTCCGCTGGATGGTATGCATATTGAGATTCGGATATGAGGCACCACCCTAGATGTTGGTGTTTTTCCTTTTCCCAGATAATTTCTTTTTTTGGATGTTGTACTTCTATCTTTACCCATGTTTACTATCTGCTATCATTTTGTCTTTCTGAGAACAGTTTTTTAGTTGATTAAGATGTTCATATAATAGAACTTTGTTACATTTTAATTTCACTCTTATCCTTGTATGTTTACTGTTTTTATTTTGAGACTTTATGAAGTTACTAATATAGACATTGATATATCTAGTGGATACTATATAGAGATAACTAGTATATGTACTGATATTTGATATTAATACAAATCTCAGTGTTTTTTTCTTACTAAAATATAAAGTTTTACACGATTTTATCCACCATTACTTTCTAATTGGATGCGTCTAATTCACACTACGGAAAAAACTTTTTAGGAAATTTCATTCGGGCACATTTACAGTAAACAAAATCGGGTTGTGAACCTCCTGTTAAAGAGAGGTATTTTGAAGGGCCGCGGGAAGATCTATTTTGCATCATCTGTTCAAGATTATTTGACAAATGCTAAATGCATTAATTTTTCTTAGTGCAACTGTTTAGTCACTTTTTTGTTTTTTTTTTTTTATTTTTATTTTTAGAGATGGATTAACTACTACAGATTTTGGTGATTGTTATCCAAAGTGTATTGTTTAATTATTTTAGATGAATTGATAAATGTATGTGGTTAAAGTCTTAATGATAGTTTGTACACATGTACATGTTAGGTAGGTTGTTGGATAGGAAAAATCTATGGATATATATGGATACTGTAATATAAGACTCTTTGGTCCATAAGGGACTTGGTGACTTCAGTCCCGGCTTTCAAACTAAAAATTAATGCCTTCACGCTGTTTATGTGCAATTATGCTCGGATTTATCAATTTCCTGCAAAACATGCCTCGTTCATAGAATTTTAGTACAGAATTTATGGATGCATATCACTATCCAAGGACCGCCCAATCCATAGAGAGCCTTATCAAATCAGACATACAATTTATGATACATTTGACCACCCAGTCGATACGAAATGTTGTCAAATCAGACAATCCACTACATTTGGTTATCCACTACATTCGAACTTACCTGTGTAACAAGGACCTTTTATTTTATGGATATGAGAACCATAATGACAAGCCTCCTTAATGTGATGGGTGTTAAATTTTAATAGCACTTCTATGAAGACGGACAAGCAGGTCAACTAATACTGATGGACTAACTGACAACACACGGCATTAAACAACAAGGATGGAGTTCTGCTCTGAAGATTGTAATTAAAAGAAGAAGATGACAGCCCGTCTTCTCTAATAAAGCAAAATCACAGGCCACATTTTCGTAGCAAAAATAATTGAAATGTCGGTAAGATTTTGAGAAAATTTAATAGAAATTTTTAGAAAGCAAAATCACAGATCGTAAAAATAATTAAAATTTTGAGAAAATATAACAGAAATTTTTAGAAATCCAAATTATAACTACCCATCTTCAAAGTTTTAGATATCAGAATAACTACGACACCAAATTATACAGCGGATAGTGGGTCGGACGAGAGCACAGGTGTCTATGTTAAGTACAAAATTCAAATATCCCATGAAATTGAATGGTATGAACTAAATGCTTTCAGCTCTGCATGCGTCTCACGCCCATGTGGTCGGTCTGTTCATGGCCAACCTTTTAATTTATGAACTTTGGGCGGATAGAGTGAATTGAACACTGGTATCTACAGGCTGTCAGTTTGACTGTCAAGTTTTCTTATTTTTGGATGGAACCGTTAGTGTGAAATGGCCACTGTACCACTCCTCCTTCTTATCAGGCTGGCACCTTTCTCTTTTTGCCATACTTTTGGCTCATATGTGTTTCTCCCAATATGGTTTTCAATTCGGCATATATATCTCTCATTAGACTGATGTTGCAACAGCAATTTGTTTTTCTGTTATGAGGGAACAGCACACAATCAGTAACATGTCTCCACGGAGACAACTGTATTTCGATCAATTATATCATCTTAATATAATTACATCCTGCTTTTTTCTTTTGAAAAAAAAAAAAAGAAATGGCCACTGTCACGGACCCGGGGAGAACCGCACGGACCAAGGTGCACCGTATACTCCCAAGGCACGACCTATCTTATGGGTAGAAAATTCGGCGTGATTTTGATAAAATACTATTACTGGATTCATTTCAATTGACTAGTTTTAAGTGTTATTTTTTGGAAAAAATTGTTAATTTTTTATCTAATTTGTCTAAAATTTTGCAGGGATTTATTGAAATTATAAGTTTGATAAGTGAATTTTTCATAATCCACGTGTCTCACAAGTTTTTGAGGATGTTGGATCCATATATGCAGTAAAAAAACCAGTTGAAACAACACAAATCAAGATTTGCCCATAATTTTTTTCGCAGGATTCCGACCAGAAATCTGTCAAAACTCCAAAAGTCGCACTTAAAGGCTACATTTCAATTATGCCAATAAGCTCATGATTGACTCATTGAATTTACATCTTGTCGATTGTATATCACTCTATTACCATGCAATAGAGAAGTTGAAAAACTGATTGGTTTAATATAGTTTACTTCATGGTGCTTATTATCTGTCATTTCAATTTTACATGTACAATAATCTATATAGACATGTACAATTGCAATACAAACACATGTACAAGAGTCAAATATAAAGTGAGCAGTTCACCAACATAATACCTAAAATATCATATAAAATAATGACATATTTCACAATGAACAACCCTCTTGGCTCCTTACATCACAACAAAACCAACTAACATCACCATATTACCTATGTAGGCCAAGACCCAAACCTCAAAATTCCAGTTCAAACTCCAAATTGTTGGTGCCTAGAAACCCAAAAATGCAACGCTAAATTCTATCCCCAACTTCGACATGCAAATCATACACACTTTGCACCTTTGGTTTGTGCAGCTAGTCACACTCTCGGTTAATGCATCACATCACACCCTTAGTTCATGCAACACTCTTAGCACCCTTGGTTTGTTTGGCCAACACTCTACACCTTTGGTTCATTCAAACATCACTTTACACCTATGGTTGTCTATCCCAAGAACTCCTGGCTTGCATGCCCTTGCCTCACCAAGCAAGGTGCAACAGCACATATCTTATGGCATGCTCATCTTCGCCTAATTGTGTTTGGCTCACCCTATTCAATTCATCTCACTACATACTCATCATATGACTCCATGGCTTGACTTGCTTGTCTCTTCCATCAAAATTTATTGTGTATTTATATGGGGCACAGCGAACCTCCCAAACCAATGCAACAAGTGAGAGGTGCAATCCCTTACCTACCCACGTCATTTCATCTACCAACCTACATTGGATTAACCTCATGATCATTCCAGCCGATGTGCTATAACTAGCAATAGTTCCACATGCTCATCTCATGTCGTTTGGTCTAACGCGCCAACTCTTGTTATTTGTCCAGTGCTTGTCTCATGTTATTCGGGTCAACATTCCCGCAACACCGTGCCAATCCCCATCTTCACTAAATGTCTTTCATGCTCATCACATCCCTTGTCACACTTCTCTACCCACACCCATAAGATAGTGGGAATCTCAAATTCAGGCATTCCGCCCTACATTCTCTCATATGAGGAACCAATTGATGTCCTGGGCACACCCATGTTGTGTGACTCGTCCATCGCAACTCGGTCATGACACCCCTCAACTTGTCCAACTCGTCTCACCAAGTTGTCACAATGGCATGCTACTTGCTCACTCACCCAACCATGGGTTCGTCCAAGTCACATATGTGCCCACTGTGTGATGGCATGCAACGATATGGTATGTCACTTATGTGGCACCAAGGTAAGGAAATCCCAAGATGTGTGTGGTTAATTGAACTAAGAAAATTGTCTCCAACATGCCCAAGCACACTCATGCACCGGATGCACTAATGCGTGTCAAATATCCTCCCCCACTAAAAATCATTGTTCCTTTTGGCAATCCTCCAACCATCAACCCAACCTCCAAGTCAACAATCAAAGTCACAACTGCAATCAAGATGTTGATTCATGATTTGTTACTAAGTCCCAATTATGAATGTGTTGCAATGTCATAATCACATAGAGCTAGGGGATAAGTCTCAAATATGAACAAGTTTCAATCTCATAATCACATAGATCTAGGGATCTTCCCTCTATCCATCTCAAGGCATACTTTTGCACCTATACTCGAAATACCTCTGACATGTAGCCATGCATATTGAGTTATCCCGTGTTTTTCACTGATTGGGTAGCTAGTTTACTTGTCTTATCCTTTGCATGAGAATATCCACCCTTACATCAAATACTTTTTCGTCCACATTATTGTCCTTGTAAATAATTAATTTGTCATGCCTCCAAGAAGTTATTGCCCTCCTTCTAGCATTCATATGGTAGCCCCATCTTTTAAGGCACCCTTGATGCATTGCCTAAGGAAACACATCAACTTCCATAATATTCTTAATAGATAAGGGATTGAAAGTTCGCACTGAGACTTAGAGAAACCATTGTATTTGAATGATGTTTCATTCCCAATTATTGCAAGGTTAATCTTACTCCATTCGATGAATAGCATAACGATTTAAGTTGCCTTGTTGTCGACTAAAAGTCATAAATATCACAACTCTAATATCAAGCACTTGCCTTTCTCAAGATGGTCCTATGTCCCGTCAAGAATTATAAGGCAAAAGAACTAATAAAAAAAGTCATTAATTGAGTTTGTCTCTAGCCCATAAGGTGCTACCTATTATCCCTCATAGTTATGGGCTCCCATGAGATCATCAAATGAACCTTCCCTCTAGCCCATTGGCAAATTTTCTATGAATCACTGCCTCACAACATACAACCAATGAACTAGTTATAGTCATAACATTATCCTATCATAGAAAATTATCAACTTGCTAATGCTCATAAGTCATCCTAAGAACACAACATCCTTAATAGTAAGACACCATATGCTTATGTGTGCCAACATTAAACATCTCATCATAAAAGCTATATGCAATTACCACATGTGACTCATCACATTATGAAATACCATTATAATATTATAACATCAACGTATATGAATCAAAGATATAGTATTACATTAACATATTAAATAAAAGTGACATGTCGACATAACATCATAAACATGATAATCATCTCAATACATATCATATGAACAACAACAAATCATCATATTTTTTCTTATCATGATTCATTAACAAAGCCAAATTCATTACAATGCATGAACAATGAATGCTTAGCTATTGCATTTAACGCAATAATATCAATTGACATCCATCTAGGATATACACTAGATCATCAATACTAATACTACTACTATATTCTCATCAAGATACTAATATCTTTACAATAATTGTTTTCTCTTCTTCCAACAAGAAAGTTGACAATTTGCAAAATAGGTATACTCACCCTATCAGTGTGCACAAGTTTCTACATAATTCCTTATTTAAGTGTTATGTTAAACTTTCAAGTTTCATCATATATAGCCTTAATATCTAGTGATGTATTCTTTCCCAGCTAGGGAAATTTGGTGAAATTGAACATTAAGATATTATTGTTCTTACATATCTTAAATCATTAATATCAAAATTTAAATTTGTAGCCTTCTATATCCTTGATCATTACCCATGGTTCTTACAACACTTTACATATTTTTCTTATCCATTTCAAGATTGTTAACCCAATAGCATGTAACTATTAGGTCGTCATTATTTAAGTTATCATTTCTCTCTCTATCAGAAACATTGTCTCATCCATTCCAAATACACAAGTCAACATGCAATATTCTCGCCCTTTAGGCTAATTTTTCTCATTAGTCTCTAAGAATTAATCTATCACATAGCCTATTTCCGCTGTCAAAATGTAGACAATTGTTATCCTCAAATATTTAACATTTTCGTAGGCAATTACTTATCATCTCTTACTAATTATGTGTCCATAACTTTATATATATATATATATATATATATATATATATATATATAGATAGATAGATAGATAGATAGATAGATATATCCACTTTGACACTTATAAATCATCCATGGTCATTATTTATGTTGTTGAATCCACTCATTAATATCTTAAAGATAGTTTGCCACTTAGAAGAGAGACACTCCTTCACCGCCATCACATAAATTGGCCTTAGCATTTATTAAATTTTCATAGTCCCCTTAGCACTTATATGTTATCCATTATGTATAACCTCAAAGGTCTTTTGATCTTTAATTAACTACACTAATTAAAACAATTCCATGTTGTTGCTTATTCAAATTATTCATCTTTCTTAATGGTATCATTAACCTTTGAATGGGTAGGGGAATATCCTCTTTATGCTATGGTATTTTCATTTTTTCCACTTGTGAGTTTTCATAATTTCTATTTTGTCTTATTTATTCCCATCCTACAAGCATCCATTGATCTAACCTCTTTCATAGTATTTCTTACAATTCCTTAAAATGACGTTCATCATTAACATGATCATTTAGCGTTATTGGTTGATTGGCAATATTTTCTTCAAACGTTATCAACTTTGTCAGTTCCATGTTGGAAATTTATATGATTATCTTTTAAACTTGAAAATCCCTTCACTTAACATGTTGCCAATTAGGGGAATTTTGAGGTCTAAAATGGGCCTCCTAAGGAAATTATAAAACAATAGTGGAAATAATAAAATAAGACTAGATTACATCATCAAATTTTAGAGAGAAAAAAGAAAAAACTATTTTTTCAACTCGTATTTTCAATTTATCTCCCTATGGGTTTACTCAAATTTTGAGTGGCAACACTCGTTGAATGTAGAATTTGATTCCTCATACAAGGAGTAGCCATGTTGCATACTCTTGATGGACCTTGCTACATGAAAAATGAGAAATACATGAAAAGCGTGATTGCAATCACATTTTTTTTCGTGTAGCATGGTCCATCGAAAGTATGCAACATGGGTACTTCTTGGATGAAGAATTAAATTTTGCATCCAATGAGTACTCCCACTCGAAATTTGAGTTAAACCTTAGGGAGATAAGTAGAAAATATGAGTTGAAAAAGTAGTTTTATTATTTTATTATTTTTTAACCTTTTTACCTTTTTACTCCAAAAATGGTTAATCATCCCCCATGGTTGATATCATCATCTTGAATTTTATTGGTTCTTATAAAGTTTATTTTGGTCGTACATTTTTCTTAGGAGGCCCATTTTAGACCTCAAAATTCCCCTAATGAAACATGTCTACCTTTGAGTTTTAATATATGCGAAACATAAACCTTTTTTCTGCCAACTTGGTTCTGTGCTGGAATTCACCTTTAAAAACTTTGAAATTTTGGTTGTGCCAGCTTGTGCTACAACATCTGGCTCCAACTGGGGAAAACGTTTTCCCTGCAAAGCACTGAGAAACGTAGATCAGTGGCCTCTGGTTGGGCATGGAGTCATACTAGAATCTGAAACAGACATTGATGAAATCTGAAATACCTTCAAACATGTTTCCAACTGGGATTGCCACCCTTATTCATCAACTAAAAAAAAACTGAGCTGAAGAACTACAACTGAAAATAAAATGCTCAACACCTGAGCTTATTTATGTATAGGTCCTAGCTATACACAAGGTTGAATTTCTTCAAGTGAAATCCACCTTCAAGTGATACGAGGCCAACATTTGGGTACTGGACATAATGCCTCTGAAATTGAGAAATTAAAACTAGCATGTACCATAAAAGAAATTCAAATACAAATTTTATCACATGCCCCAGAATCGATGACCATTGTTGACCAGAGAAGGTTGTCATATAGTCAATCACTGAATCATAAAATTGATAAGAAAAAATTGCAACTACATTCCTTCCTTGAAAAGTTTCCATATATGAATCTTCTTGTACTGGGCAACCACCATCATTGTTTAGCTCTTCGACTTTGGGTTCTTCCTTAAAAACATGTTGCTAGTCATTTTCTTTCCATTTTCCAATAGGCCAATCTTCTTGGAAATATGCAACAAAATCTTCATCTTCTGAACTGTAGGTGTCGTAAACTGGAAAATCCGCTAAGGATTCAAAACCCTCATTTGAAAGATAAGTATCATAAACATGCACACCAGAAAAATAAATAAGGTATGACCTTTGAGGGCTTGTCTGCAACTGAATGAGTTCTTCTCTTTCATCGGAAAAAATAAATGCAAGGATTTTCATTTTTAAAACCCAGAAAAGAAAACCCCAAAGTGAAGATCAAGGTGAAAATATACAACCAACTATTGAATCTTATCACCTTCAAAAATCAGGTCCAACTTTTAATGAAAGTTGGGGAAATTTTTTCTAAATTGTTTCCCCTGCAACGACACCAAAAGATGTTGTAACTCTCGGAGACAGTTTCTGGCTGTGGGGGAACCAGTGCCCGGGACATTTTAGAATGGATGGAAAGTTTTTAAAATTAGTGGTAGAAGTGACAGGTCATGAGGGCTTGCAACCAAAGCTTCTAGTTCTGAAACCCTATCCTTCCATAACAAAATGACCAGAGAAACTCTAAGAGTTATAGAGTGCTGGACTAAAGGAGTGGTTTGAAGAAAATAAAGATGATAGAGTTTATACATAGGCAATTAAGAATCTGAGCATAAGAATTGTAGAAAAAATGTTGAAAGACGAAGAATATTTGGATGAATTTATAGCATGGTGGAGCGCAATTTAAAGCCTCTTTAAACAAGTTTTGCAGATTCTCTCTGCTGAGAAAACAACATTAATAATTTTGCTAAATAAAAGAAGCTAGCAGCTTCATTACACTCATGTTGATAGAAGCAAAACATTAAATGAAAGAATGAAAACACAAAGAGGAAAACATGACTGCAACTACCCAAAACTGGAATCAAACTGCACTGTATTATTCAAACTTCAAAGAAAATTTGTATTTACAATCCCAGTCATGGAAAGTTGGACTTTGCACCTCCAAACCTTTTACAATCATTGATTTTAGACTTTTATTCTTGTCTTAGTTCTTAGGTCCCAACTCACTAACTATTTAATCATTTATACAAATTGACTTCTAGAACCGTTGTTAAACTACACTGTCTCAAAAAAATTCTAAAAAGATAGAAGAACAATAATAACATTTTAATATATAATATAATATATATAATATTATTAAACCCTCTTTTACAATCACTTGTGCAACATGCGCCTTGGGGCCTTTGATTTGGCTCTTGTAAAATAAAATTTAATCGTAAATGGAAGAGAGTGGGACCAAGAGAGTGGGACCAAAACTTAAGCACGACTGGAAACAATGATGGATGTAAATGGTGCATGGGTCCCATTGTCACATTGACAAACCACATACAACTCTTGAAAACCACAAACAGCCTACACGAACACCTCTGGGTGATTCCTAGAAATGAGGACAATGTTGTAGTGATCAACTATAGTCGTAGATCTATTAAATGGTGGTTTTGAAATAAGGCTTTACGACAACACTGTATTGCTTATTTTCTGAGCACTTGGCTGTCGAGATTGCTTTGCCTCAAAAGAGGAAATAATGTGAGACATTGATAGCACAATTAATTGCAAGAAATATATCGTCATCCTTCGTTGACCAGTTTTATGTAGTGATAACTTCCTCTTATTCCTAACAATATTAGTTGTACTGTGGATATCAACGTACATGGTAATAAGAAAATTATAATCAAAAAGCGCTTTTCGAGGTATAACTTCTCTCCATTTCTTTCAAAGTAGGCTCTGCTTTTGCAACAATCCATGTTTTAAAATAAAGAGTCATCATGTTTCTGTATAAAACTACATTCAAGACAAAATATAATTCCTTGATCTTTTCCATAAGTCCCTCTGCCTTATCAACCAATTTATCTCCCACATAAAAATTCAAAAGTGGATTGTTTGATTTATGGTGCATTTCTCTCCCAAAGAGATTCATAAAATACTTTTAAGTATCATCTATGCCACGAACTCTAGCTATCAAGTCCAAGCAAATATCCAAGTCAGATAAACCTATGTATGTGCACCAGCCTTAATTGAATATTGTTGTATTGGTCTCTTAATTCGTCTAATGCCTAGAACAAAGGTTCAACAAATGGATTCGCCATCCTGAATGGTGTCGCGAGAATACTGGGTCATTAGCAAAAGCCTTCTCCCATTGCCTCGATCCCCCGGGATTCGATCATGGAAACTGTGATTACGTCGATTAAATGGCCTTCGTACCTAGAGACCAGTTTTAAAGTTTGAAACTAGGTTCCACTTCGACTTGGGAGCCAATATTTTGAAAAAACTTGGAACCCAAGACCTTGACCAACATATGTATTAATATCCCATACCGTAATTTGGTGAAAGGAATCGATTTCGAGATCCAATCAACCTACACCAATCCTCTCTCCACCTTCCTTGCAAACTATGTCCTATAATCAATAAAGGCCAACCATTCAAAGTTTTTGCATTTTATTCCCAAGAACTGAACTAAAAATTCTTCTCATGACTCAAATTTGTTTCTCAATACGAGGTAGTTGTAAATTTCCGTGATATTAGGTAGATGTTCATTTATGAAATTGGGAACATCGATGCTCACTTCCCGCTCCAAGCAACCCCAATCGTATTGAAAAGGATCCTACACATATGGAGGCCATGTCAAATTCAATGGCGACTACACCTTCTGCTAAACAATTTGCCTACAGTGTCTATAGTGGTATTTTTCAAAAACCCGGACAGATTTATCATCACTAACAACAAGAAGAGTGTGTATGCATTCAAGAACAATATATTTGATGTTGTAAGACAATCCTCCAACCAACATTTCTAGAATCATTTTTTATAATTTAGCCAAAACCTGAACGGCAATGTGTCAATCTTGACACATAGTGCAAAAGTAATGGTCCCAGTGGGCTTCTTCCTTGACTTAGTGTGTTATATGTATTATGCAACCAGTTCACAAAATAGAAGAAGAGATAGTTCAACGACTTCAAAATTAACCTCTTTGAGGGGGCAACCTCCTTTACATTACACAAATGAACAATTCTTGGATGATACAAATGACAAGACCTCCTTTCTATATATAGGAGTCTAAGGGGTCACAATATAATCAAAGCCTATATAACAATAATATTGTAAAGGCACAACAATAACAATAGTGGGCTTCTATGGGGCACAATAATAACAATATGGGGACTACATGGGCACAACAATAGAATAAGGGGGTTGCACTAATAACAATAAGGAGCTACACTAGTAGTATAAAGACCTAAATGCCCCTCTTCCATAAGCGTGTTGTTCTCAACGGTTGAGTAGTTCTAGATACTTATGTATATAACTCACATCCTCCCATGTGGAATCTTCAATGGGTAAGTTCATCCACTTGATGAGATACTTTGAAATTGATCGATTTCGTAGCTGTTAGGTCTTTGATTCTATCACTGATTTGGGTTCCAATACAATTTTTCCTTCCTCATCTAGTTTCGACAATATTTTTTGAATTGGGAGCTTGTCACCTATAACCTTTTTTAAGCATGAAACATGGAAAACTGAGTGCACTCGGGAAGATGCAGGAAGCTCCAATTTTTATGCCATATTACCAATCTTTTTCAACACCTTGTAAAGACCATAGTACTTTGGTGATAATTCATTATCCTTCTTAGATTGCTCGAGGGACATTTGTTTGTATGGTTGTATCCGTAAAAATACCGAGTCACCTACATCAAGACTTATTTGTTGTGATGTTGATATACATGTTGTTTCATTCGATTTTGTACCAAAGTGAGGTTATCCTTTAAGAGTTGGAGAACCTGTTGTCGATGCTCGATGTGATCTTCCACTACTTGAACCTTAGAATTTTCTCTTAAAGATGATGTGATGGATGGTGGATGATATCCATAAAGTGCCAATGCATTACAAGATATGGATGTACTCATTTCTTCTTTATCTAGGGTTGGTTCCTAGTGTATATCCTCTTCTTTTGATATTTCTTGGTCATTTTCTCCCTCCTCTTCACAATCTATGTAAAATAATTTCTTCTCAACACACTTATGATCTTTAGTATATTTTTTATCACAATTGTAACAAAGCCCCTTTTCTCTTTTTTCCTCCAACTAATCAGATGTCAAGGCTTGTAGGTTGTGGAAGAATAGGAGTACCAACAATTCTGTATTTATAGTTGTGAGTGGTAAACTTCCATTTTGCCATAATTTTTCTTTCCACTTTCTAGCCACCCTGAATGCCTTCTCCAATGAATCAAGTTCCCAAAGGCAAACCTCATGTTGGATGTTATCATTTAAATTCCATATGAATACATCAATCATATGCTCTTCTAGAATATCATTTACCCTTATATTCAATTTTTGGAAGTCTTCAATGTGCTCTGCCATTGAACCCTTTTGTTTGAGATTTATCGTTAGGCTAAAGAAGTTGTTGCTCTTTGTACCCTCATAATGTGCTATCATTTCCTCTATAAAAATGGACCAAGTGACAATTTTTTTATGAGAGCAGAGCCATTGATACCATACAAACTGATTGGGTTATAAATATAAAGTTGCAATATGTACCTTTTATGTGTTTTGTACATTATGGAGATCAAAATATTGCTCCATCTATAGTATCCATGTTACGGGATCCTTGCCATCAAACTTCCTCATATCGATCTTTGGAATATGGTGGGTCTTTAATCTAACATTAGATTCTATGAAATCATGATTAACATTTATTTTGTTCTCATCATGAGTTTCTGCTACTACCTTTTCGTCATTAGGAATCCTTTCTTGTAGCAACTTTGTCTAACCTTCCTTCAAACCTTCCTTGTCTTTCTTCAAATCTTCGATGTTTCTTTTCAATTTTGCTTCTATACCATCGATATTAGCTTCCATGCCATAGATAAAACCATTTATCTTAGCTTTTGATCACATTCTTCAAATCATCCATCCAATTTTGCTTACTAAGTGTTTCTATTTTCTTGATTCAAGTCATTCTTTTTCTTGCTTTTAGGAGCTCGATATTGAAACAATTGTAACTTTGTCATTTCGGATCTCCAAGTTATGAAATTTCATCTTGTGGTATACCATTGAGTCCTCTTTCCAACCCCACAGGTCTAATTGAGATTTGATTCTTCAAGAAATATTTATGCCCAATCTCCCACGATGACTTGATTATATATTGGTTCAATAGAGTGAACTTGTACGGAGTGCCACGTGTCACTATTTCGATCTTTAGACCTAAAAACGATACCCATTACACTAACATCTATCCTCTTTCTGTCACTTTTTATGAAATTTAAATCAGATGCTCAAAGAGAAAGTTATGACGATTTTCCCAATGTCACTTCTTTACGATCAAATTTTGGATCCTACAAAAACCCTACCTTCCTCGGATCATATCTCTAAAAATATAGCGACAAAAGATCTGAATTCATACACAAGGTTCACCAAGGCTTCATCTCCACTGGGTTTTAATTTAAGCTTCTAAAGATTCCTATAAAAAAAGTTATAGCGAAAATTCCAGGATGACCTATTTGAAGCAGCAAAACCCTAGAATCCAAAGCTCTGATTCCAAATGTTATGCAACCAGCTCACAAAATAGAAGAAGAGATAGTTCAGCAAATTCAAAATTAGCCTCTTCGAGGGGGAAACCTCCTTTACATTACACAAATGAACGATTCTTGGATGATACAAATGACAAGGCCTCATTTCTATATATAGGAGTCTAAGGGGTCACAATATAATCAGAGCCTACATAACAATAATATTGTAATGGAACAACAATAACAATAGTGGGCTTCTATGGGGCACAATAATAATAATATGGAGACCATATGGGCACAAAATTACAATAAGGGTGTTGTAATAATAACAATAAGGGGCTACACTAGTAGTATAGGGACCTAATAATATGAGTGTTGGCGTTGGTTTGTATGGAATATAGTAATCATGGTTCTATGAACCTTTGTATAAGTGAGCACCGAGAGCATATAAATGCATATAAACACTTATAAAATATTTTTTTGCCACTACTCAAACCACTATCCATGAAAAACGAAAATATAATTTCTAGGATTCAAGTTGATAACATTCTCCTTACTGTAGCAATGCATTTGCAATTTAGTAATTACAAAAGCTTGGTGATGGAATATACATCTATCGTAATATTTTTAAGATATAATCCAAATAAGATTACCCACAAACCCAATCAATAGATGATACTTGGCATATGCCAATGAGTTGAGTAAAATATGGTATTCCCCCTTACTTGGTTGTGGGCTCCCCTTTGATTTGGTAATCCTGTGGGGGCAGTAGCTTGTGACTTCACATAAATTTTAATAAAATAACCTCCTTGTATTAAAGGTCGAGATTACTAAACTTGTTAGAACCCACCAAATTCAGGATTGAAAATTAAAAAAAAAAAGATTTGTCACATAATATCACAGGCTCCCATGATAATTTTATTCTTCCTTTAAAAACCTCATATGAGATACCCCCACTAATTCTCCCTCATTGCTCTTTCATTAAAATATTATAAAATAGGAAGTGTTCCCTTTTATAAATTGAGATAAGAGGGGGTTATAAAGGACGTAATTTCATGATTTTCCTTTCAACATTAGTCTGTCCTATGAAAAATTCCACATGGAATCCAAGCACAAATGCTACAATGACTTTGGAATTTTAATTCTTAATTATGAACTTTAAACGCCACTGATTTTATAGGGGCACGATATTTAGTTTTTGAATATTAATCTTCAAACATTATCAACTTTGTCAGTGCCATATTGGAAATTTATATGATTTTCTTTTAAACTTGAAAATCCCTTCACTTAACATGTTGAAACATGCATACCTTTGAGTTTTAAGATATGTGAACCATAGGTCCTTTTTTTGCCAACTTGGTTATGTGTTGGAATTCAGCTTTAAAAACTTTGACATTTTGGTTGTGCTAGATTGTGCTACAATACAATCCTTAATTAATCACCCTAGTTCATGGCAGCAGTAGCACCTACAAGAAAATTTTTAATAATCAACCCTCTAATTCTATGTCACCCCGCATCCATAAGAAGCTCCACCTTAGATACCAATCCAAACCTAAGGTTAACATCTACTTGAATCCACACCATTCAAAGGTCCTCTTTGGATTTCCAACCTTCCTCGGCTTCGAAAAAGGATGTTGATTTGTTTCCAATGGTGGTAAATGTCTCCAAGATCCAAAAGTAGAGAGAAAATCCAAGCATAATTGCACAAACCACTAATTTTCCACAATTTCCTTCTCTAGATTGGAAGCATTTTTCCAGGGCTTTAGATGTATTCCTTCCTTCCCCCAACTCTAGTTATGCTCTACAATACATACACAGTCCACCTCCAACCTGAAAACATATGCCAACCATCAACGTGCCGAGTAATGCATCATTATGTCATAATCTATGAGGGTTCTCCATGATGAAGAAACCCATTGATTTAGAGATGAAATCACGTAGACTCTAACCCCAAACTACCCTTCCAGAGTTTTCCCTTCAAAGTACATAAACTGTGAGAGATTAATTCCATTTCCCACTATTAAAATAACCACTTCACTTTGCCACCAAATGTATTTTCCTTTCTTGCAAGTTAGGGGAGGGAAATTAGGGTATGGTGGATTCTCTTGATCATCAAATCCTTGGGATGAAGGTCATGGGAGTTCATTCTTCACAAAAATAGGAGGGGATGGAGGAAAGGGGACTGAGGTATCCATACGAAGAGGAGAGGAGGCTAGATAGATACCACAAGGGTTGTCATCTACCACATGCCACATGCAAGGGGGTATGACAACGGGATTGAAAGACACCCTATCTAGCAATTGCCCAGATACCTGATGGAATTTTGACTGTGATCGGGAAATTTTGTTGTTGGGGGGTATTGGCTTATAGTCTACAAGATCCTATAGGTTACCATAGATTTATCAACTGAGTGGAGTTATAAATATTCACGTTAGCCCTCAATATCCTAATTCCTCTTGTGGGGAGAAATTGTGCTATCATCCTACAAAAAACTAGGGCCTAGTAGCCTAACAACCACAAGGGCCATCAAATCTATAACCTAACCTTCATCATTATTTACCACGAATCCCAAGAAAAACCTTAATATAATTCATGATTATTAGAAAAATGTGATGGATTTGAGGTATTTCATGCTCTGAGATAGAACAGTTCCAAGGAAAATCTTCAGGAGACTAAGGGGAGAAGATTAAAACAAGGTGACCTCTTGGCTAATGGAATACAAACACATTATCCTTTTACCTGATTAAAAGAGGTTAAAAATCCAAATGCAAGTGAATACATTCATCTATGATGCATTTATTGGTGTGTGATAAAAGAAAGAAGAGATCGCGGTCTAATAATATGCGAAAGTATTTTCTCAAGTTATGGATAGCACTCAGGGCTAACACAATGAAAATGAGTTGAATGTGACTTTTTTTGGATTGTTGTCAACAAAGGGAGGAAACTCAATCACGATTCCTAATTAAACCCTCTTTCATTTTTTTTGGTGACCTCCAACTAGTATGTGGGCTCTGTTGCCACTTAGAGGACAAATAATCGCTCTTGCCTAAAATATCAACATTTTGTTAGCAGTGATCTTCATTATGTTGTAAATTCAATCCTTTAAATTGGTGGATAGAGTATTGGGGAAAATTATTGCTAGACTGAATGAAATTGAAACATAATAAATCAAACTCTTCACTAAAATATAAGCTAAGAACAAGACAACTATGGACTTGCTAAATTATCAACCAAGTGACAATTGAAAATACAAAGAAAATTTATTGATTAATTAAACTTATGAAAACTTGGAAATTCAGATACATATATGTAAAAAATATAAGACTCTTGAAATGTAATTCATGCAATTCACCTAAGAAGGATGATACATATATCTCCTGGAACAGAAAATTGTATTAATCAGTAAGACTGGGGCCTCATTTACAAAATATCGTAGAGTTGGGCCTTTTGAAAGGAATTCAATCTTTACGATACCCTTCTCTTTTCGTCCTCCACCCTTTTGTCCCCCATTTTTCAAACAAACTTACACACACACACACACACACAAAATTAGGTTATAAAAATGGACCTTGGCAAATAGTGAATTAGGCGTCTTGAGGTCGTCCTGACTTCTCTGACATGACTTGTTGATGATGCATCTTTCAAGCAGCATGTAAGGTTAGGATCTAAGAGATCAGGGGGTCTTCGACCTTCTATAACTTCCACCTAGTCCTTAATGTCCAGTCTTCCAGGTCCCAAACATTAGTATTCATTCTGATGGTGTAATAATGGAGTTGAGTCGACTCCCTCATGGGTGTGATATAGAATTTTTGTATTAAATCTTCATCCACCCTTTGAATTCAATCAATCATGGGGACTATTTCATATTGAATTTTAGTGATCTCATGCAGTATCAATCCAATGGATGTAGAGCTAGAAGACCCCCAAAGTCCCTAATCTCCATTATTCTAACATTTTTATGAATGCATCCCAAATCTTCTTTTCCAACTCAAGAGATCCACTTACTATTGCTTTATATCCCTCATGTTCTAATCTCTAGACATTTATTAGTGCCTTATCTTTCCTCTTCTACTACTTTCTTAATCTAGGAAATGAAATGGGAGCATCCATATGTTCCTTCCTCCAATCCATTATCTAGCCAAGGGCTATGCTAACTATTTTATAGGCTCAACCTTCAGTATCCAATTCCTACAATGTCTATTCAAGCTAGGTAAATCATTGTTGGACTTGTTGCAACTTATCTACAAAGGAAACATGTTATCCTTTGAAGTCATTATTTGTTCTTATTTCCTAAGCTTTCAACACTTACATTTCGATTCATGTTTGATGTGTCTGGTCGATCCCAACATTGATCTCCTGTTTGTGGTCCTCATTTCGTTTCTTTAGCTCATTAATATGAGTTTCCCTGAGTTGTGTTGTATATTCCTTGGATTGTGCTTTGATGGACTCAGATAGTTCTATGAATTATGTTTCTAATTTGTCTTTCTTTTCAGCTTCAAAAAGCCTTGCTTCTGGTCTTTTAATTGTTGTTGTAGCAACCTTACTATTTGACTCAACTGCTTCATGTCTGAGGATAAGATTTGAGTAGTGGCTTTGTTAGAAATTTCCAAGGCTATAAGAACCAAGGTTGTATCAATAGCAGCTTGCAAATTGCTTTGCTCAGTAATACTCCAAATAATCCTTTGTTCTAGGCCTTCTAAAGTAGCAACCTCTTCTCTATTGGTTCCAATGTTTCACCTCTTTGAGATGTTGCGAATGAAAACATTCCTAGACTTACTATAATAGTATTTTCCTAAGTCAACAAATTCATCTTCAATATCCCTAGAATGATTCAGAGGAGTTGTTGCACCTATTTGCTTGGCAATCAGAGGGATAGAGGAGATCAAAATTACAGGATGATGGGACCTTGTATCAAGGTAATCATTGGGACAGATAGTTCCAAGACTTATTGTTGTTGTGAAGGCTCCAAAGAATGTTATGTCTCTTTTCCATTATCAATATCTTTGTCCAGTATAATTATTTTTGTCTCAGGTTCATCATCATCAATGGTAATTTGAATGATGGTCAAGGTCTCGGCTTGGGCCGAATTTTGTTGTAGTAGCCTCGTCTTTGGTTCAAACCTTTTATTTTAAAGAGCTTCATCCTTAAACTTGTTTTCTTCATATTTTATTTCCTGGAGTTCTTCTATATCAAAAAGGTGTCACCAACTTCTTAAGGGTAGAGTAATTACATAGGTAATGACACAATAAAGGGTGAATCTTGATCGAACACTTTAAAATAAGAACATAGCATAATAATTGGATGAAGCTTTTAATGAAAACAACAACAAAACAACTAGATAATGGTATTAATGTGGTCTTAGGCAATGCTAATTCCAACAGGAACATATTAGGATAACCGCAAAGGGGAAGATGGTAACGCACTTAATCCTAGGCATTATTCATCAAATGAAGCCACCAACAACAACTACAATATGTTATGAACCTCATGCGGGGATCGATGGATCTGATTTAGAAACAACCTAGTCATTAATGTAATAAAGTTCCATCGGTAGTTGTTACAACTAATGGGAGTATGTGGCAGGTCAGAGAAAAAAGAGAAATATACTTGGTGGAAAATATATGCTCGTTGGAGAGAACGTAAAAGAAAATATTCAATGGGGGAATCGCCCACTCCTTAAAAAAAAAGTTAACCAAAACCGCAAGGCTAACACTTTTCTCCTTTAGGTTCGATACTAGAGTTAGGAGAAATCAATGTACATTGATTCTACACTTGAGAACTTTCTTTGACTCCCAACCCCTGATACAATTTCTACGAAAGAAACAAAAAGAATCCTTCTATGTAGTTTCAACATCAGAGAATCGAAAGAAAAACAAACATGTTGATGCCATGAACCTTAAAATTTTTAACCTCCAATCTTTGATATGGGGTATTCTTGGAGGAACGAGAGAGAAGGATTTATTCAACATGGAATAATATGATCCATGTTGAAAGTTTCCCGATGGGGTAACTATGAGGGTTAGAGGTGTAGAAGATTTGGTGCTATCGCCCATGGTCAATGAGAAACTGAAAATGGAGGGGCCTTGCAAAAAAATTAATTATGGATAGGGGAAGATTGTTTGGCACAAAACACCAGTGGAGAGATCTGTAATTTGAATATAGGGTTTTTAATTGTTTTAAAACTTAGGATTATCCTAAGTCATGCTCCATGGATACTCATGCATGGGAATTCATATTCCCCTCATCTTGGGAATGAGTAGTTGAAAGGATAGAATATGAATCCTCAAGAAATGAATGATAGCGTTAAGCACGAAAATTTAATGGTTGAGCAAAGTGATGAGAAATGGAGTTTGTTTTCCCCTTGGGGATAATGAATATAAGGTCGGACTTCTCAAAATCATCCAGGTCAAGACTACTGAAGTGAGGATTGGAGGCATGTTTAGTAGTTGGCCATCATTTTTGGAAGTAAATCCTTTTTATTCTTTCATGAGGTGGAAAATTAGTGAATTATTGAGGCATAATGATAAATTATGGTAGTGAATTAACCAGTACAACATGATAATATTTCTATCTTTTCTTAAGGTGTGGATAAATGTAAAGGGGATTATATTCAATGAGATGTGCACATTGAAATTTCTATTTTTATTAGTATGTTGTTGTGGAAGTTCAATTCTTCAAAAATTGGGTTTGAAACCTCTAAAGGCATTAACTACGTTTAACTTAGAAAGGAAAACTACAGAGGTGAATTTGTGTCTAGTTCATTAGGTAACAAAGGCCTTGTTAGTGACTCTGGTAGTGCTAATATTTGACAGTCATGGCTTGGACCAAATGGACAAAGAGAAAGGTTCTTCTCAGAGGTAGGAAACTTGTCACTAGAGTGGGGATGCCAGTTATACTTAGGTCTTAAAGGTGGTGGACACTTAGGGGCAATTGAATGTTGGGGATACCAAAGAAGACATATTTCAATGACATGTTAGGTATAACCAATTAGCCTCACCCTCACCTATGATTATGGAGTTGCTAGTTGATTAAAAGACCCAAATGCATCGAATGGAGGATTAAGAGGGGAGCATTATAAAGAAGGTGGAAGAATAACAAATTGAGTTGGCCGATGGTCGTCAAGTTTGCTTCCGATAAAAAAATTCAATAAATAATGGGCCTTGTCAACTATTAGATTTGAATGAATCAATGGTTCATGCAATGCAATGAGATTCATTGGTTACAGGTACCAAAAATTAGTCTGATAATTTAATGAGCTTAAAATTTGTATGTTTTTTAGTTTATACTAGAAAGTGTATATTTATCTAAATTAGAGTTTAGTAAGAGAAAATATAACTGACAATTTGTAAACTAGCTAACTTAACAAGAAAATTCAAAATATATAAAACTTGAAAAATTCAAATTTTATACTACCACAACTTCAAATACAGATTTATAATATAAAAATTATAATTTGTTATAAAAATACAAACTAATTTAAATTTTATCAGTACTATATTAAATTACCTATCAAATTATTTGTTCATATTTATAATATATATAAATATCTTTAATAAATACATATCATAATATTATTTGTTCATGTTTGTTGAATTTCCACGACCTTGGGTCTAGGTTAGAGTCTTAAAATCACTAACGCTACCAAACCAAGAATCTCAACCATAAACCACTTTGCACAACGGAAATATAAAGCAGTGAATCACATATGCACAAATATAGAAAAAAAAAAAAAAAATTTCAACACAACTTAGTTATATCAATCCAACTGATATAATACAATAGTCTAGGGCTCCCGCACCAGGATTAATGGCCTTTAATCATCCACTAGTACACGATACAAAAAAAGATACTCTGACCATCTGGCTATAGAATCCTCTATCAACTCCTCTCGGTCGTACCCCGTGCCTACCCGGTCCTTCAACTCCCAATCTGCAGATCCTACCTCTATCAATGCTCCAAGTCCATCTGGCCACTGAACCTCGATTGTCAATCTGCTCACTATTTTATCGTTCATCCATCAATGCATCAACACATCGAGACTCATGTTGAGTTGTTCACAACTCCACTTGTGAACAACTCTCAATCTGCCCACTATTGCTCCTCAGCTACTCAGGGACTTCATCCCACTATGGTCTTCTTGTGTTGCTCCGATGAAGACCAACATAGGGCACGAAGGGCTGACACCTATCACTGCAAGATGTCTATCTCCCAAAATGAACACGGGCCAGGAGGAATACCCATCATCTGTTATAGAAGTCCTTCTCCACACACATGCCTAGGGCTACACAATTGCTCCTATAGCTGATCAAAACTTGAGGTCAAAAATTGCCACTCTAGCAACCACCTAAATCCATGAAGATGGTGCACATCGGGTTCCAACTTGGAGACAATCATGTTGTCCTCCACCAAAACATAAATGCCCAATTCACGTCCACCTTGGTCCTCTCTCACGCTACCATCCAACAGACCATGAGTGATCAATGTTGTTGTAGCATCTTCTCCTAGTTAGGGCATCCCCACACTTAAGAGACCCTTACACACGACTGCCCACAGACTTCACCAATTTTCTCTTTTCTCTGCAATAGAGAAGTTACTGCACAAATCTGGTCATCAAACAACTGCTGCAACGTCTACCCACTTATTAGGGCATCTAAAAATCCATGTCATCCCTATCTCTCGGTTGCTACAGTCCTTCAAATCTATTCCTCTCCTAGGACATCCTCCAATTGTCACCAAGGAGTCATCTGTAACCTTAACTCATTGTTGTCTCCTTGTTCTTGATTTTTGTGTATATATATAATTGGTTAGGGCACACAACAGCCCATAGCTCTGAAACCACTATTTTCCTTGTCAAATGTGTCACCTAATATGTTGTCCCTTCCTTGACTTCTAAGGCACCTTGGATACCTACACAAGGCTCTAAAAGATTTCGAATTGTTACAGCATTGTAGGGTTGCTTCAAAGCAAAAGGAAACTACTTGTGGAAGCCTCCTTTACCCTTGTACAAGTTGCGTTGTTCCTGTAGAGGCTGCGACCTATAGATAGCCATCTCCAAAAGGCTTCATGACCCTCAGCACTACACCAACCACCTTCTCTAAGCTACAACATTATGTGGCCTTCCTGTAGAAGAGATCCCATCAATAATCACAAAAAACATACCTTATTTTAATGCGGCCTGCCCTTTCTTCAGTCTTGCACTAGTATGTTGGGTTATAGGCTTATTTCCAGCCCTCCAAATAGATATGAATCCCCACAAAATAGTGATCTAGGGTTGTGTCCTTCAATCTAGTTCTTTGGTTCCCTTTTAGGATGACAACCATCCATTAAGACACCTAAATGCAACCCAAACAAGTCCATAATATTCCCTTTCACTTCACCCCTCCTGTAAGGTAATCATGGTACCAAAACAGTCATGGATAAGCCCTACACATAGGCATATCCTCCTTCGTTTGGTTGCTCCTTTACCCACTACCTAAGACTAAAAGGTACTCGCTCTTGAACGAGCTCTTATTCTCTCTTCAAGTCATGTGTTGCTCTCCAAGGATGATCATAAGTCCTCACACTCAACCTCTATAGATATTAATAAGAGGGGCTTCATAAAACTTCATTCTAGGGGTTTCCATAACTAGTTAAGTCAACTTAACACCAAGCCGACCTTAACACATGTGTGAAAACTCCATCATATAACTTCAAAAATTCATAACTCTTCAACGAAAACTCGGAATTGGATGATTCACATTGCGTTAGAATTGTATCACTAAGAGTTATCATCCTCATCCATCACATGTCAAAGATTCATCATGGTTTTGGCCCAAACATCTATGTGTGAGAAACCCCAGGCTTGGGTTCTAAGCCCACAGGCCTACTTATGGCACTTTGACCTCCAACCATCGAACACTAGAACTTGGATTACCTCCCCAGCTACACAAAAATAAACACTCTCTCTTACCAAGGGAGGTACTTCCAAGACTAGGAAGTAACCATCATCATTCGGCGACACTAGCCCATCTAGCACTGATCACTGGAGTATACCCTGTATAATGAATCCATAAATCTTAGTAGTGCCTTTGCCTCATCACATCCGAACCTGATGATATCGAACCTCCATAGGGTTGCTCCCTCTAAGTCTAGACTCCCTCTGAGCCTACACAATCTCCACTAGCTCAGTCCTGCAAGCACTCATCCTCCTGGATCAAATACCACTCGTAAAAATCCCACCAATATCGGATATGCAACATCACAATCCGATGAAGACTCTAGCCTACCAACCTGTAGTCCATAACATGAAGTGATCTCGTCCAAGTTTATCTTTTCCAAGCCAAAGAAAACCTCGAGTTGTCACAACCATCCATGGAAAATCAACGAAAGTCTATGATCAACAATTTTCCCTACAACAAACTATTGTTCACCAATGTCACCACCAATACACCAGAACTCCTAGCCAATCTCACTACCAAGCCTATCAAGACCACATCTCCATGTCTTCAGCTAAACCCTCTACTCCATGATCTACACACCCACAACTCCCTCTAAGTTGCTTCATTGTGCACACTCTGATTCACTCTCCCTCAAAGTAGCTTATATTTGCTCCGATACCATGTTGAATTTCCACAACCTTGGGTCTAGGTTAGAGTCTTAAAATCACTAATGCTACCAAACCAAGAATCTCAACCATAAACTACTTTTCACAACGGAAATATAAAGCAGTAAATCACATATGCACAAGTATAAACAAATTTTAATTTTTCAACCCAAGTTCGTTATATTAATCCAACTAATATCATACAACAATCTATGGCTCTCGTACCGGGGATAATGGCCCTCAATCATCCACTAGTACAAGATACAAAACAACATAATTTGACCATCTCGTTATAGCATCCTCTATTAGCTCCTCTCATTCGTACCTTGTTCCTGCCCAATCTTTAGACTCTCGATCTGCAACTCATGCCTCTATCAATGTGAGGCTAAACTCCCTCTGAGCCTACACAATCTCCACTAGCTCACTCCATCAAGCACTCATCCTCCTAGATCAAATACCACTCGTGCAAATCCCACCAATCTCGGATATGAAACATCACAATCCGATGGAGACTCTATCTTGCCAACCTATAGTCCATCTCATGAAGCCATCTCGATCAACCTAATCTCATCCAAGCCAAAGAAACCCTTGAGTTGTCCCAACCATCCATGACAAATCAACAAAAGTCCATGATCAACAATCTTCCCCACAACAAAATTTTGTTCACCAGGCTCACAACCAATCCACCAGAACTCCCATCCAATCTCTCTTCTAAGCCAGTCAAGACCACATCTCCATGTCTTGAGCTGAACCATCTACTCCATGATCTAGACACCCACGACTCCCTCTGATTTGCTTTGTTGTGCACACTCTGATTCATTGTCCCTCAAAGTAGCTCAGATTTGCTTTGATACCATGTTGAATTTCCACAACCTTAGGTCTAGGTGAGAGTCTTAAAATCACTAACGCTACCAAACCAAGAATCTCAACCATAAACTACTTTGCACAACGGAAATATAAAGCAGTAAATCACATATGCACAAATATAGACAACTTTTTAATTTTTCAACCTAACTTCATTATATTAATCCAACTGATATAATACAATAGTCGAGGGCTCTTGTACCAAAGATAATGGCCCTCAATAATCCACTAATGCAAGATACTCTAACCATCTGGCTGTAGCATCCTCTATCATCTCCTCTCAGTCCTACCCTGTGCCTGCCCGGTCCTTCGGCTCCCGATCTATAGCTCCTGCCTCTATCAATACTCCAAGTCCATCTTACCACTAAACATCAATTATCAATCTGCCCACTAGTTGATCGTTCCTCCATCAATGCATCAATACATAGTGAATCTTGTCAAGTTGTTCATGGCTGCACTTGTGAACAACTCTCAATATTCCTACTACTACTCCTCATCTACTCAGGGACTTCATCCCATTATGGTCTTCATGCGCTCCTCTAATGAAGACCAACATAAGGCACGGAGGGCTGCCACCTATCATTGCAATATGTCCATATCCCACAATGAACACGGGCTAGGAGGACTGCCCATCATCAATTGTAAAATTCCTTGTCCACACACAAGTCTAGGGTTTCACAACTACTCCTTTGGTTGATTAAACCTTGAGCTCAACAATTGCCACTCTAGCAACCACCTAAATCCATGAATATGGTGCACACCAAGTTCCACCTTGGACAATATCACGCTTTCCTCCACCAGACTATAAATGCCCAATTCATGTCCACATTTGGTCCACTCTCAAGCTGCCCTCCAATATACCATGAGTGACTAATGCTTCTATAGCATCTTCTCCTAGTTAGGGCATCCCCACACTTAGGATTTCCTTACACACGGCTTCCCACAAGCTTCACCAATCTGTCCTTTGCTTTGCAATAGAGGAGCTATTGCACAAATCTGGTCATCAAACAATTGTTGCAACATCTTCCCACTAATTAGGGCATCTCACAGTCCATGTCAGCCCTATCTCTTGGTTGCTTTAGTCCTCCAAATCTAGTCCTCTCCTAGGACATCCTCCAACTATCACCAACGAGTCATCTACAACCTTAACTCGTTGTTGTCTCCTTGTCCTTGATTTTTGTGTGTGTGTGTGTGTATATATATATATATATATATATATGATTGGTTAGGGCACACAACAAACCCAAAACCACTATTTCGCTTATCAAATGTGTCACCTAATCTGTTGTCCCTTACTTGACTTCTAAGATACCTTGGATACATCCACAAGGCTCTCAAAGATCTCAGATTGTTATAACATTTAGGGATGCTTCAAAGCACAAGGAAACTACTTATTGAAGCCTCCTTTACCCCTGTACAAGTTTCGTTTCTCCTGTAGAGGTTGTGGCCTACATAGAGCCTTCTCCATAAGGCTTAACGACCTTCAACACTCCACCAATCACCGGCTATAAGCTACAACAATCTGCAGCCTTCCTATAGAAGAGATCCCATCAATAAACACATAAAACATACCTTATTTTGCTGCGGCCTGCCCTTTCTTGGGTCCTGCACTAGTACGCTAGGTTCTGGGCTTATTTCCAACCCTCCAAACAAATCTGCATCTCCTCACAACAGTGAACTAGGGTTGCGGCCTTCCATGTAGTTCTGCGGCTCCCTTTCAGGACAAAAAAAAAACATCCACTAAGACACCTAAATGCAACCCAAAGAAGTCCAGAATATTCCCTTTCACTTCAGCCCTCCTGCAAGGTAATCATGGCACTAAATCAGTCATGGATAAGCCCTACGCATAGGCATATCCTCCTTTGTTTCGATGCTCCTTTACCTGCAGCCTAAGATAGAAAGGTCCTCCCTCTTCAATGAGCTCTTCTTCTCTCTTCAAGTCATGTGTTGCTCTCCAAGGATGATCATGAGTCCTCACACTCACCCTCTATATATACTAATAAGAGGGGCTTCATAACATCATTCTAGGGGTTTCCATAACTAGTTAAGTCAACTTAACACCAAGCCGACCTTAACACATGTGTGAAAACTCCATCATATAACTTCAAAAATTCATAACTCCTCAATGAAAACTCAGAATCAGATGATTCTCATTGCGTTAGAATCGTCTCGCCGAGAGCTATCATCCTCATCCATCACATGTCAAAGACTCATCATGGTTTTGGCCCAAACATCTATGGGTGCAAAACCCTAGGCTTGGGTTCTAAGCCCACAAGCCTACTTGTGGCACTTTGACCTCCAACCCTTGAACACTAGGGCTTGGAGTACCTCCCAAGCTACAAAAAAATCAACACTCCCTCTTAGTGAGGGAGGTACTTCCAAGCCTAGGAAGTAACCATCATCATCCGGTGACATTAGCCGATCTGGCATCCATCATTGCAACATACCCTGTAGAATGAATCCAACAATCTTGGTAGTGCCTCTGCCTCATCACATCTGAACTTGAAGATCCTGAACCTCCATAGGGTTGCTCCCTCTGAGGCTAGACTCCCTTTGAGCCTACATGATCTCCACTAGCTCAATCCTGCAAGCGCTCATCCTCCTGGATCAAATATCACTCGTGAAAATCCCATCAATCTCGGATATGCAACATCATGATTCGATGAAGACTCTAGCCTACCAACCTGTAGTCCATCACATTAAGCCATCTCGATCAACTTGATCTCATCCAAGCAAAAGAAACCCTCGATTTTTCCCAACCATCCATGACAAATAAACAGAATTACATGATCAACAATTTTCCCTACAACAAACTATTGTTCACAAGGCTTACCACCAATCCACCAAAACTCCCAGCCAATCTCGCTGCCAAGCCAGTCAATACAACATCTCCATGTCTTCAGCTGAACCCTTTGCTCCATGATCTAGACACCCACAACTCCCTCTGAGTTTCTTCGTTGTACACACTTTTATTCACTATTCCTCAAAGTAGCTCATATTTTCTCAGATACCATGTTGAATTTCCACGACCTTGGGTCTAGGTTAGAGTCTTAAAATCACTAACGCTACCAAACCAAGAATCTCAACCATAAAGTACTTTGCACAGCGGAAATATAAAGAAGTAAATCACATATGCACAAATATAGACAACTTTTTAATTTTTCAAACCAACTTTGTTATTTTCATCCAACTGATATAATACAACAGTCTAAGGCTCCCGTATCAGGGATAATGGCCCTCAATCATCCATTAGTACAAGATACAAAACAAGATACTCTGACCATCTAGATGTAGCATCCTCTATGAGCTCCTCTCGGTCGTATCCTGTACATGCCCCATCCTTCGGCTCCTGATATGAAACTCCTGCCTATATCAATGTGAGGCTAGACTCCCTCTGAGCATACACGATCTCCACTAGCTCAGTCCTGTAAGCACTCATCCTCCTAGATTAAATACCACTCGTGCAAATCCCATAATCTCGGATATGCAACATCACGATCCTATGAAGAATATAGCATGTCAACCTGTAGTCCATCACATGAAGCCATCTCGATCAACTTGATCTCATCCAAGCCAAAGAAACCCTCAAGCTATCCCAACCATCCACAAAAAATCAACAGAAGTCCATAATCAGCAATCCGCCCTACCAAAAATTGTTCTTCACCAGGCTCACCACCAATCCAACAGAACTCCCAACCATTCTCGTTGTCAAGCTAGTCAACACCACATCTCCATGTCTTCAGCTGAACCCTCTGCTCCATGATCTAGACACCCACAACTCCCTCTAAGTTGCTTCGATGTGCACACTCTGGTTCACGGTCCCTCAAAGTAGCTCAGATTTTCTCTGATACCATGTTGAATTTCCACGACCTCGGGTCTAGGTTAGAATCTTAAAATCACTGATGCTACAAACCAAGAATCTCAACCATAAACTACTTTGCACGACGGAAATATAAAGCATTAAATCACATATGCACAAATATAGACAACTTTTTTATTTTTCAACCCAACTTCGTTATATTAATCCAACTGATATAATACAACAGTCTAGGGCTCTCGTACCAGGGATAATGGCCCTCAATCATCTACTAGTACAAGATACAAAACAAGATACTTTGACCATCTGGTTGTAGCATCCTCTATTAGCCCCTCTCGGTCGTACCCTGTGCCTGCCCGGTCCTTCGTCTCCCGATCTGTAGCTCATGCCTCTATCAATGCTCCAAGTCCATCTAGCCATTGAACCTCGACTGTCAATTTTCTCACTAGTTGATCATTCGTCCATCTATGCATCAACACATAGAGACTCCTGTCGAGTTTTTCATAGCTCCACTTATGAACAACTCTCAATCTGCCCACTTTTGCTCCTCAGCTACCCAGGGACTTCAACCCACTATGGCCTTCCTACGCTTCTTCGATGAAGACAAACATAGGGCATGGAGGGTTGCCACCTATAACTACAAGATTCCATCTCCCACAATGAACATGGGCTAGGGGGATTTCCCATCATCTATTATAGAATTCCTTCTCCACACACAAGTCTAGGGCTGCACAACTTCTCCTCTAGCTAATCAAACCTTGAGCTCAACAACTACGACTCTAGCAACCACCTAAATCCATGAAGATGATGCACACCAGGTTCCAACTTGGACACTATCATGTTGTCGTCCACCAGACCATAAATGCCCAATTCACGTCCACATTTGGTCCACTCTCACGCTTCCCTCCAAAGAACTATGAGTGACCAATGCTTCTATAGCATCTTCTCCTAGTTGGGGCATCCCCACACTTAGGAGACCCTTACACACTCCTGCCCACAAAATTCACCAATTTTCCCTTTGCTCTGCAATAGAAGAGCTATTGCACAAATCTGGTCATCAAACAACTGCTGCAACATCTGCCCACTAATTAGGGCATCTGATAGTCCATGTCAGTCCTATCTCTTGGCTGCTACAGTCCTCCATATCTAGTCCTCTCCTAGGACATACTCCAATTGTCACCAAGGTGTCATCTGCAACCTTAACTCGTTGTTGTCTCCTTGTCCTTGATTTTTGTGTATATATATGACTAGTTAGGGAACACAACAGCCGTAAACCACAACTCCAAAACCACTATTTCCCTTTTCAAATGTGTTACCTAATTTGTTGTCCCTTCCTTGACTTCTAAGACACCTTGGATACCTCCACAAGGCTCTCAAAGATCTCAGATTATTAAAACATTTTAAGGTTTCTTCATAGCACAAGTAAACTACTTGTCGAAGCCTCCTTTACCCCTGTACAAGCTACGTTATTCCTGTAGAGGCTGCAGCCTACAAAGAGCCTTCTCCACAAGGCTTCACAGTCCTCAACACTCCACCAATCACCTATTGCAAGCTACAACAATATGCAGCCTTCCTATAGTAGATATCCCATCAATAAACATAGAAAACATACCTTATTTTGCTGCAGCCTATCCTTTCTTGGGTCCTACACTAGTACGTTGGGTTCTAGGCTTATTTACATCCCTCCAAACAGATCTGCATCCCCTCACAACAGTGATCTAGAGGTGCGCCCTTCAATCTAGTTTTGCAGCTCCCTTTCAGGATGACAACCATCCACCAAGACACCTAAATGAAACCCAAACAAGTCCACAATATTCCCTTTCACTTTGGCCCTCCTGCAAGGTAATCATGGCACCAAAACAATCATGGATAAGCCCTATGCACATGCATATCCTCCTTCATTTGGTTACTCCTTTACACGCGGCCTAAGACAGAAAGGTCCTCCCTCTTCAACGAGTTCTTCTTCTCTCTTCAAGTCATTTGTTGCTCTCCAAGGATGATCATAAGTCCTCACACTCACCCTCTATATATATTAATAAGAGGGGCTTAATAAAACGTCATTCTAGGGGTTTCCATAACTAGTTAAGTCAACTTCACATCAAGCCGACCTTAACACATGTGTGAAAACTCCATCATATAACTTCACAAATTCATAAATCCTCAAAATCAACTCGGAATCAGATGATTCTCATTGCGTTAGAATCGTCTCGCCGATAGCTATCATCCTCATCCATCACATGTCGAGGACTCGTCACGGTTTTGACCCAAACATCTATGGGTGCAAAACCCCAGGCCTGGGTTCTAAGCCCACAAGCCTACTTGTGGTGCTTTGACCTCCAACCCTCAAACACTAAGGCTTGGAGTACCTCCCAAGCTACACAAAAATCAACAAAAAGGACCTTATATCCATATCTATTTAAATCTCAATCTCAATCTAAATATTCATGATTTTTCTCCTAAAAAAGTGTAATTTTATTATCAGTTGATAAAAAATTACAGATGATAAAGAGGTTATTTTAGATCTTTCCCATAGTGTAGTGTGATAGCCATCATACAAATTGTCAAAATGTGTATCTTGTATGTTCTAGTAAAGGATAAAAACAAAAAAGGATAAATCATATAAGACAATATGCTAATAATAAGGTTTAAATGAAGCAATCATCAAGACAGAAAATAAATTAATTTGTGTTATTTCCCTCCATAAAAGAGTAATGGAATATATATATTTCTTCAATGAAAAGTCAATAATAATAATAATTTATATATATATATATATAAAATAAACGACAATTATGAGAATTTTACTTTTATTAATATTTAAAAACTTAAACAATTAAAAAAATACAATAATTATTTTAATAAATTAATAATAATTTTATTAGTTATAAGAAATTATAATTATTAATAAACCTTTTATACTAATTTTCTATTATATTTATTTGAAAAAAAATTTAGATTTTACACATCTAACCTAAAATAACAAAACGAAAAAGTATTTACAAATCTAACGTAATATAATATTCAAACTAATTATTATATATAGAGTTATTAATAATAATATAAATTTGATTTAATATATTTATTAGTTTGGTAGGTTAGTTTAAGAGGTAGATTATTTTGAGAATCATGCAAAAGGTCTTGGGTCGATCTTAAAAAAAATTCATGTAATTTAAAAATTTGTCATGTAATTTATTATGCGTCAGATAAATTAATTAATTAAAAATTTATTATTATATATATATATATATATTAATTGTGTCAAGAATGTGGTAATTTTATTTGAGAAAATTGTGGGAGGAATGTAGCAATTTTATTTGGGAGTACATGTTTTGCCTTCATTTTTACTATAAATTTTTTTGAATTATTTAAATTATAATGATTTTTACAAAAAAGGTGTTTTTTAGGTGTAAATTTACAAAACAAGATCTCCAAAAACAAAATTTACATTCTATTATTCATTTATTTAGAAATAAAGTGAGTGTGACATATCCTGAGTAGGCTCATTTAAATCAGAAGACTTAGCTAGCAAAGGAGCACTGGAACTGGTTGATGCCCGCTGGTAGTCTTCCAAACTATTCATTTATGTCTTGAGCTCATCAATTATCAGCTTCAATTCCTCATTTTTCTAATGCAACACATCCATTTCATCATCTTGTTTGGCAATTCGAACCTCCAACTTCAGTTGCTTTTCCATGAGTGTTGTAACTATTTCCATTAGCTCATTGTTCTTCAAATTCATAGTTAGAAAGTCAATTTGAATGACATCCATTCTTTTAGTAAATTGGTAAACCAATTGGTTTGCATTGTCATTCCTAGCTTCAAAGTTCCAATGTGTGTACCCCTAAACTTTTCCTGCTTTATCTCTGGTTTTGAGTCATGCCATTGACAATGAATTTTCACAAGAAATGTTGCTCTAGATTGGAGGTTGAAACATGATTCCATCCATTCGAGTTTTGACCATACGACCTTCGATAGAAAGTTGCCTTGATGACACATGTTTGAATGAGCTAAGTAGGTATCGAAGTGTAAACGCATGGGAGTACCCTTGTTGTGATTTTTTCTATACATCTATCATGTGCACGACTCAAACCTAAGGGTTTCCTATGTGAAATCCTCTACAGCTGGGACTTGAATGTTGACTTGATGCAGGGTGACACAATGAATCCTACTTAGAGTATTGCCCCCTCCAAACAAATTATAGTAGCTATGCATGGAATACTTCTAATTTTTTAACTCTTCATGCAAGGTGGTTCCCTTATTGTGGTGACGTTGGGGTAGAGCTCCCCCTTCGTGCTTAAATTCTCATTGCTAAATTTCCTAATTATCCCCATAATTTCCTCCAGAGAGTGTCATTCTCTTGCTTAATCTATTGTGTGCTAGTAGTGAAGTCCTCCACACATTAATCCCACACCAAAAGTACATGAAAATTGGACCCATGTTCATAATTATCCTATCATCTAGCTTAACACAAAGCCACCAAATCAAGGCCTCTTTTTCGATATGCATTGTACGATGGATTAGTATTATGCATGACATTATGTCTAATATAGTTTTTTATGCTCTTTGCTTGGGTTGTATGTTGTAACTGTTGCAATTTGCATGATTAATTCATCACCAGGAGCCCCCCTAACCCAAGCCCCTCATATGATTTTTATATGCTTCCCTATGGTGGGTGACCATAGGAAATACTCTAATTTTAATATGTTTCATGACTGAAACTTAGGGAATATGTGAGAATCTGGGCATTGACAACCATATCACCTGCCTCTAAGTTACAACCTTCATTGGCACACTTATCTGCCTTCTTGTTGAATTCACAAAGCATGTGGAGGAATGATACAACATCCTTATCTTTCATTGTCTCCCTGATTATTTTCATGATATGACCTAGTCCTTATCTTTTGGAATTGATCCCTTTACCAAATGTTGTATAATAAGGATATAATCCCTTACCACAGTAAAGGAAGCAACCTTATATTATTTTGTTATATCTATCCCTTGAAGTAGAGCACAAGCTTCAACAAGATAGTTTGTCATACAACCAAGGTCTCATGAATACTCTGCTACTTTGGTTAGTTTGAGGTAATACAACGTTCCTCCCTCTCCTACAACCCCTAATAAATTAGAGATCATAATTGTAAGTTTTAACTTTGTACAATTAATTGCTAAAAACATATTTTTAATAAAATACAAAAGATACATGGCAAATAAGCACATAAACACAAATATTTTATCCTGGAAACTCAAAACAAGGAAAACAAGCATGATTTTTTAACATATATTCATATGCACAATATTACAATACAACATATATATCCTATAGCATCCATGAATCACTAATACATTGACCTTGAATTAAAATACATTTCCATAACTTCAAAAATTTCCCTACAAAATTTTACATTTAAAAAAACCACTCAATGAATCAATCTACACTTTAAAAAAGCAAACAAATAAAAAATTATTAATTTTCACAAAACTAAACAAATAAAACAATTATCGATTTTCATAAACGTCTTGTGACAAAAACGAAAATTCTAACTCATGAATATTTCATTAGAGTCAATAACTTCGAGTTAATGGTAAAATTATATAGACTAGAAGCATTAATAATTGATTGACTCATTGCATATATTTATGCAACATAGTTTTTGTAAAATAACTTTAGTGTAAGTATTCGAAGACATTTCAAGAAACATGGATCAAAGGCATTTCAAGAAACATGGATCAAAGTGATTAATAACCATTTTGCTAATGATTCTCTTATATTTAATTATCTTTCTTGAAGTTTTGTGGAGAAGAATGTGAAATTTTGGGGATATTTTGTAGGGAAGTTAAGACAATAGTTAGTGACACCAAGTCTAATTTATTGGTATTGACAACAAATTAGCATGGTTGAATTGAACATGGTAACTTAATAAAGATGGTGACTTTGTCAATTACATGAGAATTTCGTTTAATTTATATTTTTATCTTATGAGTGTGGTAGGATACAAATGTCGTAAAATTAAATTCAAAGATAATAGTATAAAGACATTCCATTCATAAAAAAACTTACAGTTATTAAAATTTTAAGGATCTTAACCTTTATTATTTCTCTTTCATGTTTCCTCATACTTCTCATTTTTTCTAGCAAGTGAAACTCTTAACGGGTTTTGCATGGGCCAAGTTTGGACATGTCATGACACACTCTTAGTACCTTAGGAGGCCTGTGATATTCCCATGAAAGGGTGAGTATTTGGACTAACTAATACTATGTTGGAATGGGTGATGTTACCGACGAAATGGATTGCTTGATGCTTGATCAAGAATGAGCCATTGAAGCTTCTTCTTAGATTCAAATTCCCCTTATTGTAGAAAAATTAGTAAGATTGGAGGGGACTTCATAATCAATGATCTCACTGTTACTCATCGAGACTTTAGGATTGATGATTGCATTTTGTTTTGAGGAATGTGGAAAGCATGAACATAGTTGCGTCAATGCCCATTTAGCGTCGAAAAGGTTACAAGTAAGAGTTTCATTTTCAATACCATTCAATTTGGACAAGGAAAGACAAATCATTACTTTATTACTTGCCTCGAGATTACAAGAAAAAGGGATTATGAGGTGGTTGGATATTTGGGATGAAAATTCTATAACTTGGAAGAATTTTCATAATTTATTATAAAAATCCAACCTACCATATTGGGTGTAGTAAATTAGGGATTCCAACAAATAATCCTAATACATGATCTTCATAAGTTCATCCTTCGTATTCCTGAATCCATTTGGAGAGACTGATTGTGAAAATGAAAAGATTATATCAATATCTTAGTTCCTCATTTTTTATAGTAGACGATTAATAAACAATTTCAAGTCTAACATATGTAGAGACAAATTGGGTGAATTATGTCTATATATTGTAGCCTTCTAAACATTTATTCAAAATGTAAATATTTACTTAACTTGCAGTTTTCCAATAGCTCCCTTGTAAAGAGAACATTTTATAAATAAAGCTCATAAATAAGACATGCATATATCATCGCTATATTAAAACAATGTGTTACCTATAATCATTGGCTCATAATAAAATATATTTAGAATCCTTAATAATTCAATTTATTTAATAATTTATTAAAAAGCTATTTCTTAAAAAAAAAATTATAATTTTAATAATACATTTTATTTTTTAAATTCCAAAATTACATTAAAATTTTACCCAAAATTACATTTTGTAAAACTTTTACCATAAAATTATTTTTAACTTTTATTATAAAATTTATTTTTAATAATAACATTTTTTTTGTTATAAATTTTATTATGATTTTAGTAATACATTTTATTTTTTAAAATCTAAAATTACATTAAAATTTTCCTATATATTTTATAAAACTTTTATTATAAAATTTATTTTTATTTTTATTATAAAATTTATTTTTAATAATAACACTTTTGTTATAAACTTTTATTGTAAAGTTATTTTTATTGATAATACTTTTTGTTATAAAGAAAAATAGAACACTTTACTACATCATATATTAACATTCATTTAAAAGTAGAATCTAATTTAACTCTCAATCAAAAATTACTTTAATTATTTTTATTAAATCAACAATAATTAAATCAACACCCATTTTACCAAATTGTTCACATCATGATGTATGAGGACTTTGATCCATTAATATTCCCACTTAATTTTTAAATATTTTTATCCCTCACTATTTTGCTACACCACGATCCTATAATGTGCCCATCCCAACCACTAAAGAATGACTTGACATGACCACGCTATGGCTATACGTATGCTTTCACTTTCTAATCACCGAGTTCAATGTCAATCCTTGTCTTTCAAATTATATATTACAGGTTTCCACCACATAAGCAAATTGATTTTCCATTACTTTCACCAAATTGATTTTCAATTACTTTCACCAACAATCAGAACGTTTTTAAAAGCAGATTTGTATTATATATTAAAATCAGTACATGTAATTATTAAGTTTGGTATCTACTCAGTACATGTAATTATTAAGTTTGGTATCTAGTTATTATATCTCAGCAATTATATAAGGATAAGAAACAAACATATAAGAGGTAACATGATAGTAACATTGATGATTCTACAAAATTATCACTATCTTTTATGTGCATATAACATACGATTTGGCAAATATATGATGCGGTAACACGTGATTTGGCAAATATATGATGTGGCAAATATATGATGTGACAAAAAAATAAAAATAAAAATAAAAAATAAAAAATTGTACTTGTGTATTTAATAAAGAAGAAAAGACTACAAGAATAAACAGAAAAGCATAAAAATTAAAAAGGGTCAGCCATAGACCCAACATCATAGATGATATGGTCCATATGTAGAGAAATGTGCATGAGGCTTGGCGATTTCCTGATGCCCTATTTGGATAGATGATCTGTGGTGGAGTTGAATACCCGATGGAGATGATGGAACTGGATCTGCTGAAAGGATTCTTTGAAGGAAGAGATGTTCGAAGCCAACCCAAAAGACATGGTTGTTTAATGGAAGCTTATCTCTTAATATGCTTTATGATAATCTGTGAATCCTCATATATCTACAAAGTGGGAATTTTGAGAAAATAAGTGAACCACATAAAGCCCCATAACGCAATGACTTCAGCGTTCGAATTTGTGCCCAAACCGCCCAGCCAATAAATAGATAAACTTGTGTGTTATCTATAGAGATCCAGGCACCACAACCACAGTGTCCATCTAATAAAACTCCGTCAACAAAATCCAAAAAAAAAATAAATAAATAAAATAAAATAAAAAATAAAAAATAAAAAAATAAAAATAAATAAATAAATGTTAAATGGCCGACGTATCAGGTTGTGCATCCCCTTACTAGTGGAGGGGGAGTCACACAAAACAAACACATTTCCTCTCTATAAGAAAAAACAAACACCGCCTCTTTAAACACAGTTTTCAAAATTCAAAAATGTGAATGGGTGCATACAAAAAAACTTACTACAAAGAGTTGGAAATCATATGTTTAAACATAAAATAGAGTTATAAGGAAATTAGAAGGCAACACAATTATTTTTCACAAATACTTCGAAACAAACGAATTAGTCACTTGCAAGGGTTTATCTTGATCATTAAACACATAAGCTCTCCATAACCACCAAACAAATTAGTCACTCGCAAGGGTTTATCTTGATCATTAAACACATAAGCTCTCCATAATCACCAAATGATATTATTTATAATGTGTTTCCAATCATTTGAAAAGTTTGGGTGTTTTTGAGTTCTGTAAAATTACAAGCTTCAGAATTGAAAATTGCATATCAATTATGGTCAATTGAAAGTATATCCACATCTTTATGTTTCTTGAACATAATAATTTGTCAAATGAAAAGACATGTTATCAACTTAATAAGAATGTATTCAATGGGGTCAAGCAAGTATATCAATTTGTATAATGACAAGACTTGTTATCAACTTAATAAGAATGCATTCAATGGGCCAAACAAGCATATCATTTTGTCTGATGACAAGACTTGTTATCAACTTAATAAGAATGCATTCAATGGTCCAAACAAGCATATCAGTTTGTCTGATGACAAGACTTGTTAGCAACTTAATAAGAATGCATTCAATGGGGCCACACAAGCATATCAATTTGTCTAATGACAAGACTTGTTAACAACTTAATAAAAATGCATTCAATGGGGCCAACCAAGCATATCAATTTTTCTAATAAGAAGACTTGTTATCAACTTAATATGAATGCATTCAATGGGGCCAAGCAAGCACATGGGGCTCCTTACTATGTGGACCACTCTAAAAATACAACTATCATTATAAATGATCTAACTCTATTGGAATCTTATGCCTTTGCATTATAATCTATAATGATAAGAAAAACATGTTATTGTGTTATTCTATTATTATAAAATATATGCGAAGTGTGTGTGTGTGTGTGTGTGTGTGTGTGTGTGTGTATGTGGGGAAAGTGAAATTCTAAACCAAAAGAGTTGGTCTCTTAACTAGACAATGTGTTAAGAAATTGGGAAAAGCCATTAAGCTATTGAGAAAAGCCATTATTACTAGCTTAAAGACATTACTTAAGACCATACAAATTTAGCAAAGGGATAAAACTAAAATAAATATTTCAAAGTGTCAACATTAAAGACATTGTTGATTTTCATGAATGTAAGACTTTTATCTATAAAAAAAAATTCTCCATGATAAGAAACCATGAAAATAATTTTTTTTTTCTTTGAAAACAACCAAGTTTTTGAGTTTGCATTCTCATGAATACAAGAATTTTATCCATAAACAAAGTCATCGTGATAAGAAATCATGAAAATATATCCTTCTTTGAAAACAACTAATTTTTTTGCTGGGACAAAACTTTCCAAAGCCTATTTAGATGGCCTTTTGTGTTGACTCAAAGTATGGCCATATGTAAAAACAAGCTCATATCTAATTAGTATTGCCACATGTTCCTATTTCCAGTAACAACATTAGGCCTAGGCCACTAGAAAGTCCAATAGAAAAACATATAAAGTAGGCTTTTTACACATTTCAAGATAATCTTATTCATATTGAGCAATCTAAATTTGTGCGTAAGCTCTATTCATGGGAGCTAATCTCTCGTTTTTTTATCAATTAAGTATTTAATGGTGTGGATAGTCTTTTTGACACTCTATAAGGCTAGACACTAAAAACACTTAACCATCAACTTCATCTCATACTTTAGTTTTCATTTAAAAAAAAAAATCCCTATTTTTCAAAGTGTAATAGTGCAAATGGTTAAGAGGTGGGTCTTTCACTTTTCTCACCCAGGTTCAAATCCTTAATGAAACATTTAGCGCATTGTGATAAGCTTAGAAGGTAGATGCGCCCAAGAAGTGGGTCTGCCCTCATAGGTATTTCTTTAGATGTTTCATCCTATGACAAATCATAAGTTATTGGTATATTTGACTTATGGGTTGTTGGAGATACTCTTGAGTTATACAGGCAACTAGTTGATTTGATTCCAAGCATATCCCATATCACTCTAGTAAGTTACTGATTTTCCATGGTTTATAAAACAAAATCTCTTTTATAAAATCGATTAAAAATCATAAAAAATAAAATATGATAACTAGCAAATGAATAACACCTTTTTTAATAAAACTTAATTGAAATTTGTCAAATTAAATTCCGTCAAAATACTTAAAATTCAATCAAAATAAATATTATCAATACCTCAAATCAAGATAAAAGTATCAAACAATTTTAAAATATTTAAATTACACAATTTCATCAATTCCTTTTTACCAAATTCCCATATGAAGACAATCAATTTTTTTTTAATAAAAATTAAATTCATTTTCATTCTATCTTACGTCAAAATGTATTCACTATCATCTTTTAATGTTTATAGTTCCAATTATTTGCCTTAATTTGAAAGTAATACAACTTAGAAAGCTATGTTGACATCTAATATTAAGAATGACAAGTGCAGGAGGGAGGTGCTAATATGCTTTAGTGGAAAAGTTGAACTATGATTTTCGTGGAGTCTCGAGCAGTCCACCAACAACCAAGCAAAGGCTTGTGATTTATTACAAGGGTTGTTCCACTCCATTTTGCTCAATTTCCATAATCTAATCATGATAGGGAACTCTAAGATTATAATTCAGCACCTTCATCTTGGTTCCTCTCCAGCAGATTTCAAACTCAACACCCTAATTAAAAGTTTTCAATCCCACTGAAAAAATTTGAATGAGTTCACAAAGGTCCATATTTTGGGGTATAACAACTCTATTGCTAACCAATTAGCAAACAAGATGACATCATTATAAATTGACATTTTTCTTGTAAATGAGAGGGTGAGTCACCTGTCAATTCCATAATATTATGACACATGGATGTGAGTGTTGGAGTTGGCAGGTTATCGAGGAAGTGTCATTTCTTTATATGTGAACATCTCCTTCAATGGTGTCAGTGAATCTCTAAGAGGAAGAATACTAAAACACTCAGATTTATCACCTTATGGAAATTAAATTTTGTTTTATATCACTACTGTATTAGAGAATTAACATTATTAGGATCCATAACATAGAAGTCTTGTTGTTAAAATCATGTTATGATGTCATGTTTTTTTGAACAATCGAAAGTTAATTGACTAAATGTTTACTTTATGTATCTTTAGTATAATGTTGGACTCCCAAGTACAAAATTCTTAATATAATATTTTCAATTATTGTTTTAAAAAATAATTTAATATTATTTTCTTTTGAAGAAATAATAATATTTTATTTTATTTCAAAGAAATAATAAAGACATTATAATGTGTTTTTTTGGGACAATATTAAATTTGCACTTCATCCAAATTCACTTAACCCTTTTACTGGTCTAACCTAGTTCAAGAGGTAATACATCAACTAAAACCAAGTTTACTTTATATTCTAATGAAAATATTATTATATTTCTCTTTTAGTTTATATTGTTTTATATTTTTTGTGTTAGGTAATGTGGAACCTGAGATGATTGGTACACCTAACCTGTGACATGGATTGTCCCCAGCATGGGCCACACCAGACCTTAGCATGACTAGATTTTTGTCCATAGAATTTCGACCCAATAACTAATGTCTTAACAGAGCACCTTGTCATTATCTATTTTACACCAAATAAAAAATTTATTTTATATTTAAAATTAATAATATATTTTTATTTTATTTTATATCTTTTTATATTAAAATATATTTTTATTATTTATTTTATTTAATATAGTATTATGATGTAAAAATAAATTATTATTGGTTAATTAAATTAAATTTAAATAATTATGAAAAAAAGATTTCCAAAAATATATATTATTCTCCGTAGAAATATTCTATAATAACTTTAAATTGTAACTACACTATCTCAAAATATATATTTATTTCGAAAAAAGAATTATTTAAATAATACAAAACCTAAAGTCAGTTTAAATTAAAGTTCGTTAAAATTTTAATTTATTTTTGTCTAGTCCTATATAAATTAGGCTTGCAATTTGATGTTCTCTAACCTATTAGTAATTTGATGTTCTCTAACATATATTTTTTTAATGTCTAAAGGTGTATTTGAAATTAAGTTATAAATTTGGTTTGGTTGATTCCCTCCAATCCTAAGCTGTATAAGCCTTGTCTTGGGTTGCAAAATAGGCCCTTTGAAACAATCTTGAATTCAAGAACATGATAAGCCACCGTGTGGACTCAATGCTCAATTCAAAGGCACAAATTCAGTTATGGTTCCAATAGTCCCCAGTGGTAGCAAGGAACTAATTTCTCTAAACTTGTCACAATAACTTAAAAATATTATACGTCATAGTCTACCAAACTATTAATTTATATCCTTTAATATATATTAAGTTTTTTTTTTTAAATATTAAGGTTTTTTTTCCAAATTATATATATACACAAACATTTATAAGAATTTATTTTTTTCAAAATTTTCTATCTTCTTATTAACCAGCTTCGATCCATTTTAATTTTGGATTTACCAAGGGCGTAGAAGGATCAAATCTCTTTTCATGAGTGGAAAAAACAATGAGGGATTCTTGGAGCTCTGCAACCCTAATGACCTTGTGGCCATGAGGTAGGCAGCACGGAACACCTCGAAAACAAGTGGATAGGCACAGAAAGAAGTGCATGGGCAGCTCAGAAATAGCAGAGGAGACTATGAGGGGAGAGATCCCCTCCTACAGAGACACAACAATGGGAGAAGGAACAAGCAACAGTAAAGTGGAGGCTGAACAAAGGACACCGGGACCAGTCCTGGGAGCACGTTGGCAAGCAGGAAGTAAAGGAAAATGTCTACCCTATGCAGCGGAGAAACCGAGGTTTGTTATTCCAATGAAAAAACTTGAAAGGTACAGAAGTTACATGAAAGACCATGCAATGATATGCAAGTTCATCGGCGTCTGGCCCTCAGAGAAAGAACTGACAAGATGGATCCAACAGAAATGGCAACCACGCGGCCACATTGAACTAAAGCTAGGCGCACGAGGATTCTTTACGGTAATCTTCTCAAACCTGCAAGACAAAGAAAAAGTTTTTGAAAATGGCCCATATTTCCATAACAATGCAAGTTTATTTATGAGGTATTGGGAGGAATGCTATAATCCGGATAAGGAGAAATTCCTAGCAGCACCTGTATGGGTCAGACTGTTTGGACTAAGTATGGATTTCTGGGACCCAAAGATACTGGAAGGAATAGGGAATACCATAGGAAGCTTTGTAAAGATAGGGGAATCAACTAAAAGAGGAAGATATACCTCGTATGCAAGAATGTGTTTATATGAACATTGCAAATCCTATACCAGGTGCAGTTGAACTAGAATATCACAAAGAGGTTTGGCAGCAGGCGTTGGACTATGAACACATACCTTTTAGATGCAATAATGTCATGAATATGGACACATTTTCAAGGAATTCCCCTTAAATGCAGAGGAAGAGGAAAAAAAGACTAAGCAACAGCGGAAAACCACCGAAGACAATGAGGGGTTTCAAGAAATCAAAACCAAGAAACGACCTACCAAGGAAACCCCTAAGGAAGGTAGAAAAGAACAACAAACCAAAGTAAAAGAGACAAATAGGTTCGAAATATTGCAGACAGAAGAAGAAGATGAAGAAACTCGAGGTATGGACTACCAAGAGGAACCAGATCAGGAAGGTAGAACAAATCAGGATGCCAACAACAACAAGCAGAAAGCTAAAGGAGAAACAGAGAAAAAGGGGAGAAAAGAAAAGGAGGAAAACCAGGAGAATGAAGTAATGGAAATAGACATAAATAAAGGGGATGATCCAAAAACAGAAGAGGAAATTCTGAGAAACCTACTAGATAAGTGGCGAAACTTGGATGAGAGGTTTATCCCAGAAGAGGATAAAAAATTATACAAAGAAATATTCCAAAAATACAAAGAAAAACGGGAGCACGGAACTACAGGGATGAATGAGTAGTTAGGAACACAACATGACAATAGCTAGGAACATCAAAGCAAAGGGAAAGGGGGGAAAAAACGAGGAAGAAAGAACCTACAGGAATCAATTCAAGTAATGGGAGAAATGTTAGTCAATACAGGAAGAGTAGTGCCACTTTTAGCGGTCTTCCAACAAACAACCCAACCTTCCCAATGATTATTACATCATGGAATATAAGAGGGCTTAACAGCAAGGGTAAGAAAAGGTACCTGGCAGAGAGGATCAAAAAAGAAAAACCCCAAATTATGTTGTTTCAAGAAACAAAAATAACGGGGGTGGAGTGTGGCGGGGTGGGGGGTTGCGAATGGAAGAAATTCTAAAAAAAATCAAGCCCTCTTATCAAAGCATGACATTGGATTCAAAAGGGAGTGCATAGGGTTATTGCAATCTTATGGAATCCAGCAGAAGTCATGGTTGACTTATGGATAGGAATGAAAAGGATTCTCTCAGGGAGATTCAGAATGATAGGACATAAATACTGGTTCCTTGTATCAGCAGTGTATGGGCCTCACATACCGATAGAGAGAGAGGCCTTCCTAACACAGTTACATTGACTGGGTAACTTGCACACAGAAAAACTGTGGGTGATAGCAGGAGATTTTAACATGATCACAACCACAACGGAAAAGAAAGGCAGATTGCAACGGGAGGATGCAGATATGGAGAGATTTAGGAAACTCAGACAACCCTACAATTGATTGATATAAACACTATCAATGGAAAATACACCTGGAATAATAGAAGAGGAGGCAGCAAGTAGATAGCCTCCAGACTGGATAGGTTCTTAGCAACAAAACACTTCCTTGGGAAAGATATATTCTATGAAGCATCTATCTTATCATGCCAAGGATTAGACCACTCGCCAATAAAACTTGAAATTGCTATGAACAATCAAAACCAGCACAAACCTTTCAGGTTTAAGCCTTCCGGCTAAGAGACCCAACCCTCATAGAAAAGATGGAAAACTGGTGGCAGAACAGCGAAGAGGAAATACAAGGCAAGAATAAGATGCACACGCTCCAACTGAGACTTAAGGAGTTAAAAAGCAAAATTAAGACTTGGAACAAAGAAGAATTTGGCAACATACATAAAGACCAGGAACAACTCCAAATAGCAATGAAAAGGATACAACAGAAAATAATAGAAGAAGGGAGAACAGAGGAGCTCGTGCAGGAAGAAGGAGGGGTGCTAATTAGATTGGAGGAAAGAAGAAAACAGGAGGAAATCCTATGGCGACAAAAGTCAAGGGTACAGTGGTTAAAAGAGGGGGAAAGGAACACAAAATTCTTCCACAGAGCGATGCAGCAACATAGGCAACAGAATAGAATTTTCTCCCTAAAAAACAAACAAGGTAACAGGGTAACCCAGAAAGAGGAAATGGAAAATCTCCTAATCCAGCATTTCAAGGGCATACTGACAGAGCTGCAAAGTAACAGAGAAGAGGAGATAGCAAAGATAAGTCAATACATCCCAAAAAAGGTAAACAGGGAACAAAACCTGGCTCTCCTAAGGGTAATCACCGAGAAAGAGGTAGAGGAAGTAGTAAAGACAATGGCCAAAAATAAAGCTCCTGGCCCGGATGGATTTACAGCAGAGTTCTTTCAAACAACATGGAGCTTTATGAAAAAAGATATAGTTAGCGCAGTAGAAGAATCAAGATGCAATAAAAGAATGCATCCAACATGGAATGCAACCTTTCTGGCATTAATACCAAAGGTAGAACAGGCTGAAGAACCTCATAGCTTCAGACCAATAGCTCTTTGTAATGTTATCTATAAAACTCTAGCTACCATAATGGTAAAAAGATTCCAACCTCTACTCCTGGAATTGATAGCAAAGAAAAAACAAGGTTTGTGAAAGGGAGACAGATAGTGGATGGGATTGTCATCGCTCAAGAGGTGATTCATCTCTTAAAGAAGACGGGAAATAAAGGAATGTTGATTAAACTTGACTTAGTAAAAGCCTATGATAAACTCAGCTTGCAATATCTTCAAAGAATCCTACAAGCCTATGGATTTGACGATAGATGGATAGCATGGGTAATGTCAATGATATCCACGCCAAGCACGTCAATCTTGCTCAATGGCACCCTAATAGACACCTTTAAACCATCCCGCGGCGTAAGACAGGGAGATCCACTTTCATCATTCCTGTTTATTTTAGCAGCGGATGGTTTAGGTAAATTAATCAACGCAAGAGTAAGCAGAGGGGAATTCAAAGGGCTGAGATTATGGGGGGAAGAATTAACCATTACACATCAACAATTCGTGGATGATGTAATGATGTATAGTCAAGAAAATCTCAAGGAAGCAAAAAAACTAGGGGAAATACTTACAGAATTCACAAAAGCATCAGGAATAGAGGTAAATAAGGAGAAAACCAAAATATTCTTCTTTAACACACCAAGGGTAGGCCAAGACTTCCTAGCAAGAACAATGGGGTTCAAAATTGGATAGTTTCCAACTAAATACCTAGGATTACAATTGAGTGATCAGCAGATCAGAATTGTGAATTAGAAAGGACTGCCAGGGAAAATTCAAAAAAGAATGGAAAATTGGACATTCAGAACGCTCAACACCCCGAGCCGCCTTATACTATTGAAGTCTGTCCTTCAATCTATGCCAATATATCAGATGGCTAGTCAAGCGATCCCTAAAACCATATGCCAGAAAATGGTGCAAATATTCAAAAAATTTATGTGGCAAGGGTCAAACAAAACAAAAAAGTGGGCTTTACTTTCATGGACATGGTTAAGCAAATTTGTCATAGAGGGGGGCCTAGGACTAAGAGACCCCTACATATTAAACCAAGTCATGGGGGAAAAATTATGGTGGAGATGGGTTCAAGGAGGGGACGACCTATGGAAACTGCTATGGGAAAAGAAATATGAGATAGCAAGGACTCTGGAAGGAAAACTCTGAACACTATCAGAAAGGAAAGGCTCAACCATTTGGAACCTGGCAAGCCTGAACAGAGCCTTGATAAGAGACCACAATTTTTGGGAAATTCGAGAGGGGGACAAAGCAGACTTTTGGCAGGAGGCGTGGCAACAGAGAGGAATCCTGAATCAGGAACCTCAGCTCCAAGAAATCCAACAGTACACAACCCAAATAGTGGAAGATGCCGTAAGAAACTATTGGGTAGTGGAACATAATAGTTACTGGAGAAAATGGAAGACGAAGAGTGACTGGCCCGAAGCACCAGAAACTGATCAATGGATAATTTATCAAAAAGAATTGGCAACTAGGAAAATTGCAATTAAAGAAGGATCAGATATAATAAGATGGGGTAAATGCATAAAAGGCATGTTTACTATCTCAGAAGGTTACCATATAAAGACAGGAGGAGTTGGAAACTCAGACATAAAAAAATGGAAAAGAATATGGCAGTTAAAAACTTGGCCAAAAGTGGCATTTTTTACCTGGACAGTGCTGCATGGGCGCGCCTTAACTTGGGACCAATTGAGAAGGAAAGGGACACATGGGCCCTCGCGATGCGCATTGTGCCAAAACCAAGAAGAAACCATGGAGCACATTGCAAACTCCTGCAGTGTAAGTAACAACCTGTGGCAAAACCACCACCAACTATTCGAGATTACTGATAGGAACATAGGGAGCATAAAAACAACAATAGAGAAGTGGAGCAGCAAGCCATACTGCAACACAATCCTGAACCATGCCTGGAATCTATCAATTGGGTTTCTCCTGTGGAACCTTTGGAAGGCACGAAACAGGGTGATATTCAGCAAAGATAAAAAAGACAAAGGGGAAATATGGAACCAAACCATGAAAAACATAAGAGAAATAGTAATTTTGGAAAACTGGAAAGAGGACAACTGGAAGACGGAAGGAACGGAGACCTGCATTATGAACCGACTGGAAATCAAAGTAAAAAACACAAACAAGATAGGGAAGGAACATGATGTAGGCAAGGCAAGAGCCGAAGAATGATATAGGAACCCGCCACAGGGGTTCATTAAGCTAAACTTCGATGGTGCGGCAAAAGGCAACCCAGGGGAGGCTAGCATAGGAGGGATATTCAGAGACGAGGAAGGGAAGATCAAATGGGCCTATGCAATGGACTGCGGCATCACCATGAACAACGAAGCAGAATACCATGCGCTAAACAGGGGACTAGAGATAGCGATAAGGGAAGGGTACCAAAGTCTACAAATAGAAGGCGACTCAATGCTGGTAATAGAAACAATGAAACAACTACAGCAGGGAACAACAGCTGAAAAGCTGAGCAAAAGCTGGAGGATGGCTTGGGTAATAACAGAATTACGACATCAACTACAGAAGATTGCATACACCATACCATCCCATGTGAAAAGGAAAGGAAATGCCTCGACGGACCTCCTCATGAATTGGGGATGCCGAAATAGAGAGCAGCAGTTAGACGTGGGAGGGGAAGAGCTTAATCAAAAAGAGGAAATGAAACAAATGATACAGGCAGTCAAAGAAGATAGGCGGCACAGCAAGCATCTAGAGAATTCGGTTGATGTTGATGGGAGGGAAGAAGGACAAGGACAGGTGCAGGTAGGACATAATAGATCAACCACGGAACAGCAAAGGACGAATGAAAGGACAGAGATGAATTGGATAACAGATGGGGGCAGAGAAAGGACAGACCCATGGAGAGTGGGGATAGAAATGGAAAGGTGTGGAAGAAGGGAGGGCATGACATTAAGACCGAGAAGGGGCAACAAGTTGATGCCAAATGGCAGGGTGGAGTCAGAAAAAAAACGACAAGAGCAGCCGGGAGAGGAAAGAAATAAATGAATAACGGAGGACAAGATAGATGGGTAGCATACCAAGGCAAATGGGAAGGAAGGTGGGCCAAGGAAGGAAGGAAGAGCGGACAATTGGCAGTAGAATTACAATAGGAGAATGATAAAGGGATAGAATCAGAGGGAAACCATGCATTTTGCATGTGGATGCGAAAGAAGGAAGGTGGCGAGAGAGATCGCACAGAAAGCAAATGAGAGCTGCAGGAGATAGAACAGTGCAACCAAGTAGACAGGTATGTAAAATTTCCCTCTCCATCCTTTGAAAAAATATTCAGTTTGAATTATAGAGTAGGCCTGATGATAAATAGGGATGATCATCAAAAACTCAGCAACAAGTATAGAGATCTGGTAGTTCGCGACAGGGAAGAATACTTGGGGGATATGGCCAGGAAGGGTGAGCATAAGAGTAATGTGAGGGAGAGAAAGGACATGGAGGACCCAACCATCCATGACCCCTGTAGCCGAATTGATGTGTCGGGCAATTCCAGCCCAGAGACTCAGCCTGTTGAGTTGAACCCTGTCAGGAGGGAAAGGAAAGCCTGAAAAAAACGAGGGAGGAAGAGGGAGCACCTCATAGGGAGAGGAGAAACTGAAGATAACCAAGATAGTGACACAGGAACTGAGAAAACCAAACCTGGGAAAGGGGCAGGCAGGCCAAGTAGAGAAAGGAGTGACCGTGTAAGAAAGGCGGAGCACTCGACCCAGGAAAAGAACTCTAGCATACATAGTGCAAGTCAGAATGATGGGGGTCCTGAAACTAAAAGAATTAGAGAGGCCTCAACACTGCACCAAAGAGAAAGAAAATGCAGAAGTAGAACCATGACGAGGGGGGGTTAGAAATACCCCGATCAAATATATACCCTCAATGGCCAAAACTGACATTTGTGTTTACTATGTGATAGGTCTGACCATCGGTAAGGGCGCAACTACTACTCAGATAGAGCATTCTAAGGATAAGAGAGCCAAGGCAAAGATGAGAAGAAACATGGCACCCAGGCGCAACAAGAGGACTGTTAAAAAAGAAGAAGGAACGAGCGGCACAGGGAAGAAAAAAGGAAGGAAACCGAACAGAGAGTAGATGAAGAGAATAATTGATGCCTACATGGAGGCAAATCCAAAGGAGGTTAGAGACCAAATATGGGGCTGGGAAAGAGATCTGAGAAATAACCTGAGAGGCAGAGACTTCCCTAAGGATGAATGGGAAGGAATGTTGCAGGACCCGGGTACAACAAATGGCCAATAATCTCTTTTTAACAGGACACTGCAACAATATTAGATAATGAAACATGTTGTAGCCCGCGCCATGACCCTGCACCAAGAACATATGGAAGGGGAAGTGCCGAACAGGCAAGAAGGAAACAAGGAACCAGACCTAGTATGGGGAGAAATTATGAAAGAGTTGGCGACAATTCAGATCCAAACATACAGGAATAATCTAGCTTTGGGTTGGATTGAGCAGACATTGTCTGAGATAAAATGGAAAATGTTCCAGGGATGAGAGCTCCCAAGCCCAGGGGTGAAGAAACTGAATTCTGGAGGGAAGGTGCTGAGTCCGGAAGAAAAGGCGATAGTTCAGATAGCTTCCACTAATGAGGATTAGTTTAATTATCTTTGGTTTTTGAATGTTTTTGTTTGAAATGCGAAAGATAAGAATATGTGTAATGGCTAGCAAAGACAATATGGTTTTGATGAACTTATTTAAATTTTGGAGTGGATACAATGCTGACCGATGGTCACCTGGTTTCCTTCGGGCAGGTGACTAATTGGAGGATTTGACTGTAAATTTTTGCAAAAAGTAAATATAGAGAGTACTACCATGTTTACAAAAAAAAAGGATCAAATCTCTTTTCACTTTAAAAGAAGTTTGCATCCCAAGAAATTGATAAATCCGGAGTTAAGATAGATCTAGGTTGGTTTAATGATTAATTATAATTATAAATATTAATTTTATGTTTTTTTAATTTAATTTAATTTATTTTATTTTGAAAGAGTCTAAAATTTTAAACATTATAACATCTCTACCATACTAGGATCAAATGTTTACATAGGAGTTAAGTTTACTTATGAACCTCAAATATAAATAAATATTTTAATAAAAAGTGGATTGGGTGAGAGGAAATCTTGGATAAAATATAATATTATAGTATTATATTTTACCCAATATTTATTACTACTCCCACCTAGTAAAAAGTGGCTAGGGGTGAGGGAATTACTAATTAAAATGTAATATTATTACATTTTACCTAATATTTCTCATCACCCCCAACCTAAATATTACATTTTACTCAATATTTCCCCTCGCTCTTGCTAATTTTATAGTTGAGTTTGTTTACTTTTAAACTTCAAATATAAAGAAAAATTGCAATAAAAAGTGGACTAGTTGAGGGAGAATATTGGGTGAAATATAATATTATAAAATTATATTTTACCCAATATTTCTTACAAAGTAAGAAAAAGTGGATTAAGGTAGACATAAATATTAGATCAAATGTAATAATTACATTTTACCTAATATTTCTCCCACCTCCTCACTTTATTGTAAGTTTATTCATTTCTAAACTTACCATCCTAGATCTATCAAAGTTGTATTTCTATAGCACATTATTATACATAAATTAAGAGAATATATTGCATATATTATATTAAAGTGATTATCAAAGAAGCTATTAGAATGAAGAAGCAACTATTGTTATGTACTTTGTGCAATAAGGTTTAACCTTACACTTCTTAAAAACACCTTCCTAAATAACGTAATATCTTCCAAGAAGCTCTAAAGCTTCTACACATATATACAAATTATGTACGCATACATTCAACGATAGAAACAAAACATACAAAAAGACATAGAGCCATGAAACATATCCCTACAAATACCTTACACTTCTTAAAAACACCTTCCTAAATAACCTAATATCCTCCAAGAAGCTCTAAAGCTTCTACACATATATAAAAATTATGTACGCATACATTCAACGATAGAAACAAAAAATACAAAAAGACATAGGGCCATGAAACATATCCTTATAAATACCAAGTGCGAACATATCCATAATTTTTTTTTTACCTTTATAGGCTACATGGGTTCAATGCCATCATTTTTTACAGCTAATTATGTATCTAAATATAACATCAAACTAAAATGGATCTAGGTTAGTTTAATTTACCCCTTAAATAGGTTATATTCCACATGAATATCATGGGTTCTTAATACCATGGGTCATTTTTATCTTTTTATTATTAATATTTATAGGGTTATTTTTATTTTATTTTCACCAAGATAAAATGTTTACATTATATGACGTTACATTAAGTTATGGCGCACACTATTTTTTTTGGTTAATTTTAACCAAAATCCATCAAATATTTTTAAAAACTTGAGTAAGTTGTTTAATATGTAGAATTCAAGTGCCCCAAGTGTTTTTTAAAATCTATTTATGCATTCAAATTTCATTTTAAATAACAAAAAAATCACATTTTTGTTTGAAATTGTATCCTGGATTCCAGTGAAAAATATTATTTCGTCTATAAGTTAAACTAAGCCTTAAGTTACACATATCTACCATATTTTATTTTTATTTTTATTGCATCTTGGGTTAGAGAGAGCACCCCTCAGCCCAAAAAAAAAATAAAAAAATTATTAAAAAATAAAACATATTATATTATATTTTATAATATTATATTCAAAATCTAGAGTCCACAAATGTTAAATTAACTATTTTACTTTAATTATTTCACCCCATCTCACAAACAAAATTCCACTTGGCACAGTTATATTAAACCAATTCCACTTCGCTTGTAAACCAATGCTGAGTTTATATTTTATTTATACATAATAATTATATCGATTTTTAGTTAGGGCTGACATTGACATTAGATTAATGTTAAACATTTAACCTTGACATCTACCCCATATTAGGTTGTCATCTACCCTATACTATACTAGGTTGTAGAACCACTCACAATAATATTTCCCTTACCCTACTTTATATACCTACCACACCAAAACAATAAGCATTAAAAAATTAACATAATAAATGTAAACATAAAAATTTCCACGGGTCTTGGATAGACAGACAGTGATCGATACTATGTTAAGGCACTCCTTGATGTGAAGTCATCGATTCAATTCACAACCCACATTAGCGTGATATATTGGACATGATAAAGATGTAATCATACCAAGATTACCAAAAACAATATAAGTATAAAAATATTAATAGTTTACTTCAACAACCACACAACCATAAAAGTAAATTAAATCCTATTATAATCATGATTACTCTCATCTTACCCTCTTCAGCTCAAACCTTTGTGCTTTCATTCTTTAAAATAATAATACTAAATAATATCACATAATAATAATAATAATAATAATAATAAAAGCTATAAATTTATAGTGAAATTTAAAAATATAATGATAAAATTTATGTTTAAAGAAATATATGTATTTAAATTTATTAATTTATTATTATTTTTCTAATTTAATTAAATTTTTAATTTTTAAATTTATTTAGAAGAAATAACCAAAAAAATCTTAAACATTTAATTAAGTTTTTTATTCTCCTTATTTTATTATTAATTGTGTCTTCTAATTTCATATTTAATTAAGTTTTCTATTCTCATTATTTTATTATGAATTTTGTCTTCCAATTTATTTGAATAATCTTTTGTATTTCTAATTTATTATTTTATAATTGATTTTTTTTCTCATTTATTTTAAAGCTGAAGGTTTAGATTTACTTAAAATTAAATTATTTAAGAATAAATGTTTAATTTTTTTTTAAATTAATTAATTAATTTCTTCTCCAATAATTAATTGCTTTAATTTTGTTTTTTCTTTAAAGTGATTTTTCTAGCTTACTCTTCTTAAAGATGGATGAAATATTCACCTTAAGACAAAAAAAAATGTTGACCAATCTTATTTTTTTGTTGTTTAAATAAATTTTCGACTCCATATATAGATTCAACACTCTAAAAAACCCTTAAAACACTAGATCATAAAAAATTTACAACTCAAACTTATAATTCCGAAAAATCCCTACCAAATTCTAAACAAATTAAACCTAAAAATATATCAATAAAAACCCATCGAAAACTTAAACGGATCGACTATAGCCTTAAAAAAACATATAAAAACTTTACCATCAAAATTCCATTTAACAAGAAGATGGAAGGTGAAATTCCATATCTCGTTCGAACAGTTCACCGTTGCCTATCTGGACCCATAAACGAGGGCAAAACATGTCCACGTGGACATCCATATCTCGATCGAACTGTCCACGGTTGCCTATCTGATGCCATAAACGACCGGCAGACCATGTCCACGTGGACATCCTTCCCAACAGACCAGCAGAAGTAAATCTTCACGGTAACCAAAACCGCCGTACTCATTCGGCGGCTTGTTAGACTACGCTTATCCTGTAATTCTGAATTTGAAAATTTGCCTAAATACATTTAAATTAAAAATTTGAATTTATATAACCCCTCACTCAATGTTTTGAACGACATGAACTTCGGCTTTGGATTGCGGATATTCTTTTTTTCAACAAGGAAAAAACCAATAAGCTTTATATTAATAAAAGTGGTTTATATATATCCATAGATCTATTTTTCCATAAAATAATGTTTTGTTTGAACCGCGTTAATTTCCTTTGAATAGGGGATTTTTTTTCCAACAAAGAAAAAACCAATAGGCTTTATATTAATAAAAGTGGTTTATATATATCCATAAATTTATTTTTCCGCAAAATAATATCATTATATAATTTAATGAGAGAGATTTATTTTTTCACAAAATGATAACAGTATATAACCTAATGAGAGATAGTTGTTCTTCACTCAAAGTACCTATATATTACATTCAAATATCTAAATAAAGTTTCCCATTAAACATTAAATGTCCAAGAATGTACTATTGTCAGCCCTACAACTACTAGTTGAAGCAATCAATTCACTCCAAGGGGAAAACTAAACTTCACCAATGGATGAAAAACACCAAACGCTGCCATCCCACGTAACCAATGGTCGAAAGAGATATTAGTACCAGATTTTCAAAAGGCAAAATGATATCCAACTATGCACAACTGTGCACCCACCACACCATCCACACAATCATCAAAAAATGAAGACCGGAGTACCAACCACGCTAATGGCATAATTATGAAAAGTGGGTTTTCCTAGATCCCTAGAAAATTAAGTTTTTGAAGGTGTAAAAAATCTCACCAAAATGATAGTTGTGCCCAACCTTAGAGAGTGAGTTAGCAGTACCAATTAACTCCTGGTGAATATGATAAAAAGATACCGCTTGAAATTGTTTAGTCATCAACCTAATTCTCTTTAACCAGTTAATCAACAACAAAGGATTGAAAGTTGTCTTTTTTGTGGCCCACTCGACCAACACCTTCGAATCACCAAATACTTCCAATGACTCAATTGCAAGCCACTTTGCACAAAATAAGACCCCCCCAAGGAAATAATCTCAAATCAATATTAGTGCCAGCTCTACAATTCCAACAAAAGTGATAAAGATGTCTTGGATTTATGACAATATAGGCTCCACACACATAAGTGTTATTATTTATAACACAACCAAAGAACTCCAGAGGGAATCTCCCTGAAGATTTAATTGAAGTATGTTCCTCACCGAACTCTTACTAATCATAGGCCCAAATTCAATAAAAAACGCAACAACCATTATACAAGTACCATTTATATTCGAGGAGTGTTCTTGAATATAAATGTGTTTCGACATCACCAAATTCCCCAAATAATATATAAAAGAAGTGTGTGATATTCCTTATAACCAGTCATCTAGTCCAAGAGACAAGCTTCCATAGATGTAGAGTTCCAATCTTCCTAAATGTTTAAAATGTTCATCACTCCCAACCAAATTGACATTGCAAATAAACACTTCATAAATAGGTGGACCACATCCTCTAGATCAGATCTACAGAAAATGCATCTACCCGAACCTCTGAAACTCCTTCGACATAAATTGTCCAACGCCAACACCTTGTTTTGCCATGCCAACTAGCCAAAATATTTAAGTTTGAATGGGATATTCCAACTCCAAATTTTCCTAACCCAACTACAAGATGCTGAGAGAGAAGGTGGAGGTGTGATAAACCAATAAGCTTCCTCCACCGAGAGCTGACCCTGAACCAAAATGTTGACCCAAGAGAAATTATCATCGTGTTCATTTAATGAAATACCAACCAAAGAGAGGTTTTGCACATACATGTCTCAATATGTATCCAACTCCCCATATAAGCTAAGATCGTGAAAACTAGTCCAAGAGGAATAAAGAAGGCCAATATTTACCTAAATCTGACTTAAATAATAAACTCGGAGATTATATATCTATCTTAACAGAGGAGCAAGCAATGTATGGTCACCAATAAAGTCTTAAATAGGATCAAGACAGATTTCAACCCCAAAACCATTCCCAATGTACCACTTAATGTTTCTTAATAGCCAATGTCTGACTTTCATCATAACCTTCCAAGGAAATCTGACCCCTTCCTTTATCCATGACACCAAAGACTAGTTCCTCAAATACTTGTCCCTAACGATTTTTTTCCAAATGCCTTCTCCAGATAGTGCCCACCATAAACTTTTCATCAACAAAGCCTAACAATTTTTTTCTAAATCCTTTATACCCCAACCTCCATATTCCTTTCTTAGAGTTATGACCTCCAGATGAGCCAAGTGAAATTTATGTGCATCATTGGTACCCACACCCCCCATATAAACTTTGATATGAACAAATTGATCCTTCTAATGATGAATTTGGGAAACATATAAAGATGTAACCAATAAAATGCAATGCTCTATAGAACCACCTAAACCATGATCAACCTACTATCCAATGAAAGCCATTTATGAGACCATGAAACCAGCTTGTACTGAAATATTTCAAGTAACCAATACCAAAATTTATTTCCATAATTATTTGGCTTAAGGAAGAAACTGAGGTATTTAAACTTGATCCCAAAGATGGATGTTCCACTCCAAACAAACCAACAATCTCCAACATATGTGCCTCATTAGGAGATAAAGAAATCAACAAGGATTTCGATTTGTTCATATATAAATTGGTTGCCTCACCAAAAAGGCTAATGATCGGGTGCAAAACCTTCCATTCGATAACTGAAAGCTTCCCAAAGAGAAGTACACCCTCCACGAATATTAAATGTCTGATATAGATGTGCCTAGTAAGCCCCACACCCAAGAAAGTCTCATGGAGATGTGCCTCTAAGATCAACCTGCTCATACCCTCGATGGCAAGTAAGAATAGAGGAAGCGATAAGGCACATCCCTGCCTTAAACCCCACGAAGCCTTAAGGGTATTAGAAGGAACCCCATTGATTAATACCACCAAATTAGTAGAAGATATACAAGCCATAATCCAGTCAATGGCTTGAATAGAGATACCAATCTTATGCAATACCAAACGTAGAAAGGACCAGTTGACACAATCAAAATCCTTATGTAAATCAAGTTTTAGTAAAACAACTTCTTTCTTTTTAACTTTGGTAGAGTGAATACATTCCTACGTAGTTGCCACCACATCCTGAATCCGATGTTGTTTCATAAAACAATATGATTATACAATGTGATTTTTATCCACTTGCAATGATCTTAGATATCATTTTATACACAGTGTTACACGAGGAAATAGGTCAACGACCCTTAAAAGAAGAAGTGTTGGAAATTTTGGAGATCAATGTAATAAAAGAGGAGTTTAATGCGTCAGGCATAAAATAAGATGTTCTAGATTCCTCAGCAATGTGTAGCAAATTCGGCCCCATAATTTCCAAAAAATAATTAAATAGATCAAGCGACCATTCATTCAGTCCAAAATTCTTATCCCTAGCAAAAGACATTAAAACCATCACCAATTCTTTCAAAGTGATTAGTTGTACAAATATATCATTGGCCTCCTCATCAAACATAATAGGATATGTATTGATGACTTCCAATTACTTTTCAATATTCACCCCTTCCCGGGTGTGATAATGATCTTCGAAATAGTGCACAACCTCCAAATGAAGATCCTTTAGAGAAGTAATATTATTTCCATTAACATCCTTCAGTTCCCAAATTGTGTTTTCACGCCTCCTCTTAGAAGCATAATTGTGAAAAAACTACATGTTTTTTTCACTCCTTGTGACCCAAATGGCCTAGATTTTAAGTCACCATTCATCCTCCTGAAGCTTGAGGATATCCCTTTTACGACCTTCCAGGGCCACGAACAATTAGGATAGGAAGGGTCAGCCAATAAAATAAGCTTATTATCGAGCTCTAATAATTATTATAAGTGGCAGAGAAAAAACCAGGACGGGAAGGGTCAGCCAATAACATAAGCTTATTATCAAGCTATGATAATTATTTTATATTTTTCTTTCCTTGAGCCCTCTCTCATTGAAAAAATCCTTCATCATAATCCTGATTTCATGGAAATTCAACTCCATCTGAGAGATACCCTAATGGCCAACACAATTTGCCCACTTGTGAGGGGGCGATCAAATCCCTCCACTAGGTGATCAATATCCCCAGATGTAATAATCCCATCATGTTGGACTAACTTCGTCATTGTCTGTCACTTCTTACAAATAGTGACGTCTTGGTGAGAAAGTGGACTAATAGTGCTAACATCCACAAGGGAGGAGTTAGAGTGAATGGAGATGGGATCCAAGTCAATAACCAGGTTTAGTTTGAGAAATTCAATGTAACTTCCCACAGAATTTGTAGGTGATAGAGGCCCATTATATGGGCCAAGTTTGATGATTGGGAACAAGGAAATGGAAAATAAATGACCCCATTTCGAAGAGGAGTGACATATCCCCCTCGATGTCTAGAATCTACATGCTTAAGTGGACAAGAGCGCAAAAGGGGGAGAGAGGAAAAATAGAAGAATCCCACAATGTCCAATGTCGATAAGAGAATTTTCACAAGTAGGTATATGAAAACACTCCCTCCCCGCCAATAAATTGGCAACATTGATGACAACATGAAGTGGATCTTCAATGGTAGTGAAAGGAGGGGAAACAATCGCAAGAAGTGGGATCTAGCCCAATAGAAGATCAAAATATTTTTCCATAGAATCCACAGCTGAATCCATACCACTAACAAAAGGAATAGTAGGAAAGTAAAAAGGAAAATCATGCTTTGTACATAGAGACGAAGGAAGAAAGCTCCATGCTCATTAAAAAATACCTAATCGAAGCTCGAAGACCCACCCTTCTACACCAACCACGAAACTCCTGACTTCATATGAGAATGACTAGAAAAACCAAAGCGTCGATGATAATTTGCAAGAAGGTGGCTAGTCGTGTGGTAGCCCAAGCACCAAAAGGGTATACCCAAATAATTAATGTGTATTCGAGAAATATCCCCCCACCACAATAAGTCCACCTCGACAGGAAGTCAACCAGAAAATTCCACTTCCACAAGGGTCCATGCGTTTCTTTTATCCATGTGTCCCAAACTCTGCTCCTCCAGATATGAAAAATGCCAAATTGAATTCCCAATGTCCACTAGAGCTGGTCGAGAGCAAAAAACCAGAGGAACGCTAGGAAGCTTGACCCATATCGACTTCTTTTTGGCACCTTCCTAAATGTGTTGAAACCAACGTGCCAAGGTTGAAGAGGTAGGAAACTATGGCCCTTGACCCAAATAAATTCCATTTTTTTTCTCATCATCATCAACATGAATAAAATTAAACCAAAACTAGTTATTGTAAAGAATTCTTATCTTTGGCCTATAATTGATAACCGACATCCAGTTCTTCTCGACTCAATATTTCATGCGATAACCATCCATCCTCGTTGTACCCACTACTCGACTAAGTCCCTTTATTGAAGAAGCACAACCCAATGTTGAAGCCCTACAACCCAATCCCAAAAGACATCGAAACCAAATATTGATTTTCTACCTCCACCGCAGCCTTAACCAGTTTATTTTTTCGACCATTAGGTGGCAAATACAGAGAATATATATCCTGAAAGAAAGAGAGTCATCCAAAACCTCCTTACTAAAGAAACTAAAATTATGAAACTTCTCAGCACATGAATGAATCCCAAATGAAAGAACACCCAAAAAAGGCTATGAAAAATGACACTCCACATTCACTTCCGCACAGACAAGTGCCTCAACATCAAGAGATGATAGTTCCTGCATTTTCTTGACAGATTTCCTCACCTCCCCAAGGAAAATTATCCCCATCCTATAACAATAAATAAATAATCCAAAACACCAATGAAACCAGTGGAAGAGATCAAGCAAAGGACAAGCAAAACAAAAGATCCACCAAAGTAAAGACAAATCATAGACCTCCACATAGACGAATAGAGCCACACCATCCAAGGAGATCACCCCAACTGAAAACAATAGGAAATTCCACGAAGATCACAGTTCCAATTATAAGCCCCATAGGATGAATGATCGGACACATAAGAGAGAAAGAGGGTATATCGCTCTGACGAAAAGAAATAGTGAGAAAATGCCACAGAGTATACACAATCTAATAATAGATTTAGTAAGCGAATCATATGACCAAGGCATAAATGACAAGTCCCTTAGCTTGATGAGGAGTAATGATCCATACCTAAACAATAAATTTGGATAAAATTACAACTTAAAGACCCAATTAATTATAACCACCCAATTGAAACATTCAACGTTCACCATGATAACCAAAGGGGAAAATGGGAGGGAATCCAGTTCAAAAAAATCAATGATGATAGAAAGAAACAAGATGGTAACACAAAAAATTCCCAAAATTCACTACCAATATGGAAAAACTCCTGAAAATACCTCAGGAGCAGAAAACCAACATCTCAATACACCCAATATGATCACGCATAGCTAAAAATATTGCACCACCAATACCCAAATGAATCCCAATCAAATCGTCAAGAATAAATAAACTAGATATAGAAGGTGATAAACATACTAGAAGCTTGATCTAAGAGCAAACAATCTCGACACCTCACAAAGGAAAACCACACACTTCCTATATATTTAGTGATAGATTAAGATATTATTGAACCAAAGATGGGGCACAACCTTCCATCCTGTCAATGGTGAAAAGAAAGGAGAAGCAAGAAGCAAATAGGGTTGTGGGGAGGTGTCTTTTCTGGAGCAACATACCATATATATATATATATATATATATATATATATCTTTTCTAACATATATAATGAAACACACACACACATATTTTGTAAGAAAATATATTCACATTATATTAACAATGTAAAATACATAGCATACAATCTAGAGATCATGGGGGTCAAAGCCCTTCACCTGATGGAAAAATTTGTGCCAGAGTGGGGAAGCCATAGATTAAGGCACAAAAAATACACTACCCCTAAGAGGGGAAACCAAATACGGTAGTTTGAGACACTAGATTAAAACAAGTCATCAAAAGAAAGAAACTTTTTTCCTATTGTGGATTGAGTGGCACTCGACCACCCATTGACCAACCTTGACGTGGGAGTCAATATGCCAAAATGGACCAACCTATTGAGAAACATATAAACTTGAGAAATTAGGGAGAACCTATTGAAGAGTCGACTTTCGGGAGATGAGTCGACGTTGTGTTGGAGGACCTATCCATATTGCCCTCTTTATTTGGGTTCTCCTAAATTATGTAACACCCGTAGGGACTGGGGCAAGGAATAGAGATAATTTGAGGACACGATCCTCAACAATGGTCATTAGAAGAGCTGGTTTTGTCTCTTTGCAAGTAGGAGAGGGTTGGTGCACAAGGGCCGCGAAGATGGGGGAGAGGTCGAATGTAGGGGCGAGGAATCAGAAGGCAAGGGAGCTATGGAGGAGGGGGAATAATTTTTTATTTTATTTTTTTTGGGGGGGGGGGAGATCTGTATCTAGGTTTTTGGAGAGCCACTAGAGAGAGGTGGGAGTGTGGTTGTGGTAATCCAAGAGCTCAGTAATGAAACAGGTGGCTCGTGGCTTTTCCTTCTTGCGATCCTTGAGTTGGCGAGCTAGTAAGTTGTAGAGTGCCCATAATGTATGCCTACCATGTCAAGTCTATTTCACCTCAAGCTCATCCACCGGATATAGGATATGAGGAGGGATGTCATTATCAAACAACAAATTTTGCATTGTCGTCAAAGTTAGTCAAGGGGTGTCCTCTTCCCCTTCCACTACTAGCTCGATTCCTTCTACCTCTCTCACAACTCATGGTAGAGTAGCAGGATGTAGGGCAAGGAGAGTGTGGCTCAAAGGAGATAGAGGACGCTAAGACAGGGTTGGCAAGCCAGATGGACTAGGCTCTGAGGAGAATGACAATAGGGAGATTGCACAAAGTTTCCATGGAGTGGAGAGTTGTATAGTGAGAGGAGACAGGTGAAGCAATAATCCATGCGTGTGACAACAAGCCTCAAGGAGCTAGGCTGATGAATTTATGATACATGGAGGCTAGCTATGGTATGGGGAAAATGACAAACACCAAGTGGAGGGTGCCACCGTTCCTTGATGGTGCAAGTATCATGGGACAAATGGGCACCCAAATAAGGGGGACCTAGTATATATATTAGCACACATATAACAAATATATACATATACAAGTAAGTATGTAATAGTATATATATTGACACACAGACATAGTGTATATACCAACACACATATACATATAATAAAATCTCACACACACAGATATATATATATATATATATATTCACACATATACCTAGTATATATACCAACATACGATACATATATAATAAAATAACATATATACATGTAATACTATATTAGTATATACTTGTATGTATATCAACATAATATGTTGATATGTATACGAACATATTATGTTGCTATATACCATTATACATGTCGACATATTATGTAGATGCATCGACATGTTATGTTGGTATATACTAGGTATATGTAGTGGTACATATACTAAGATATTTCTACTAGTATATCTATTGAATGCATATTTACGTCAATATACTAGAGTTGGTCCTCATTAAGCAAACTTGGAAAATGAGGATATCTAGCCTTTAAGTGGAATATGGTTGCTTCTATAATGCTTTATATTGTAGGGATGGGTCTTAAGGCCTTTCTAATGGGCATGGAAGGAAAATAAGGCCCTTAGGCCCTAGATGAAGCTTCTAGGGACCATGGGACATGAACAAGACCTCAAACCACAAAAGATATCTTATATAGGATATCCTAATTCTTCAAGTGAGATATGAGCACTAATATGAGGTTTAGTGCACTAGGGATTATATGAGGTTTTGTGAACTAGGGATGAATCTAAGAGCATGATAGAGGAAGAAATTGAGGGAATTAGGCCAATTAAAAATTACTACAACATATAAATTTTAAAATGTATCTTTGTCATACAACATGGATATGGACATGATTAGGATTTTTGTCAAAGTAGGGGCATGGGTATTTGGGCCTTGAACAGAATTAAGGAAGGAAGACAAGGGCCAATGAACTATGATAGACACAAAAAATATATTTTTGGGCTAATTTTGGGATAATGATCCATGATAAAGGTCTTGAACTACAACATAGACAGTCTAAAGGGGTATTTTTCACATGACTGAGATAAGGGTGCCATTACGAATTTTGCGTTTATTAGGTATTGGCCTTAGGGTGTTAATCACAGTTGGGAAGGGGGAAATAAGGTCCTTCATCCCTAAAGTAATTCTATGGTACATGAAATATTTCTCAAGCCACCTTAAAATACCTCTAGGAAGTATCTTTTTCCTTGAGTGGGATAAGGAGACCATTAAGACATTTTGCACACAATAAATTACTCTCAGGGTTTTGACCCAAAATGAAGTTTATAGGGCCTTAGTCCTTGAGTTAGTCCTCAAACCAACATACAAACCTAAATTATTGGCCCCTTTATGGGATGTGTGCATCATTAGAATATTTTATGTACCTAGCATGGTTTTGGGGACTTAACCACGGCCAGTGAAGGAAAGAAAGGGTTCCATGGGGATCTATGACACTTTTTCCTTTCTTAACCATTTGATTCGATTCACCACCTTTGCTAAAGCTTAAATTATTTTTTGCCCATAAATTTGGGATTACAGTGTGAGGGAACAGGGCAAGCTAGGTGGGGTTTGGGAGGAGTATATCAAAACATTCAACATTAGTAAATTGAGGGCAATACCTAATCTTATGGAAAGGACGTTGAAAATGAAGGCAAGTATTCAACAAGTTAATATAATAAACATATTGGTGTTAAGCTTCGAATCAAATTTGATGAAAATCCCCTTTCCCACCTTATGTCAACTAAGCCAAATCCCTTTAGGCCAATCAAGTAGTAATTTTTTTCAAAGCAACAATAAGTCTAAAATGGTGGCTAGTTTTTGTGTCTATGACAATTAATCCTACATAATAAACTCCTTCTTGTATCGACCATAACCTTCATTACAACCACTGCCTCCATGTCTAGAGATTTCAATAATAGAAGGTGGTGATTTCCTCAAAGGGAGACATTAGTCATATTCATAAAGGGAGGGCCACAAAATCAGTGATTATGTATTGTAACTTGTTTCCATACTAAAATGATGACTTTGGAGAAGTGAATTATGATATATGTAAAGCTATAACAAATTATTTAAGATTGTTTCCACATGAGAGTAAGCTTAGGTTAGCCCATCTATAATTGCTTATAACAATATATAGGCATAAAGAAACATGAACAAGATTGTGTTGATAAGAGGAGAGAAGCATTAAGAAGAAAAACAAGAGAGTGTGGTCATGAAAATGTTGTTATATTAGCCATTAAAAAAATACAAAATAACCCATTAACTAAAAAAATAAATATAAAATAGATGAAATGAAGAAGAAAATCTACCTAAAAAAAAGCAAAGGCCCTATGCAAGAAATAACATAAAAATAAATAAATAATATTGAAAGTAATAAAGCAAATGTGAAAACATCTTAAGCCTCTTATAACCCTAATCTAAGAATACACTAAAAGCACGATTAAAAACCAAAAAGAATAACAAATCAAATATATCCCAAAAAATCTAAGATAAAGGTTCTAAATTTCCTATATATACAACCACAATTCTAAAAAATACCCCACAAACTTTGCAAACTCTAACATAACATCAAAAAATAAAAATGAATAAGTAAATAAATATCAAACATTAAAAGCAATAAACATGAGATAATCATAAAATATTTCTAAAACCCTTTTAAATTTATCAAAAACAAAACCTTACTAATACATTTTATCATTAAAATGATATTTTGTATTTCACATGTTTGTGGGTGGAATGTTGGTTTAATTTTAAATATCAAACCGACATGGAGGAATCGTAGGGCTAGGCCAGAGAGAGTGGCCAAAAGCCTATACCACTTATTATTATTTGAGCATATGTTGGATAGATTCAACTTGTGTATACAATGGATAGATGTAGGGGATGAATCAGACCACTCTCCTATTTTCTTGGAAATCAAGGGAGGAAGTAAGAAATCAGGAAGCACCTTCAAGATGAAATCTTCTTGGTTACAAGATGAGGGATTCATAAATCTGGTGAAGACTCATTGGAAATTTATAGATCCTAGGATGGCAAGTCAGTGGTGAAATAATTTGAATTGAATCTTTGAAACCTCAAAGACCATATAAAGGCTTGGGTGAAACAAAAGGTGAAAAAGAGCAAGCATACCTGTTGAAGGTAGTGCAAGAGTTGAAGACGCTATCGGAGATAGGTGAGGAAAGATTTTCCAATGTAGACTCAAAGGAAGCTCTTCAATCTCTAGAAAAAAAGAGGAAGGGATATTTTGGCCTCGAGAAAAGTAGCTTGGCGTCTCAAGAGAAGAGTGGTATGGTTAGAATATGGATATGAAAACACTAAGTTATTTCAGGTATATACAAAAGGGCGCAAGATACATAACATAATCTAGAGTATAAGGGACCAGGAAGACAGGGAAGTGTCTTCATTTGAGGGGTTCGTAAAGATGGGTAAGTCTCATTTAAAAAAAAAACTTTAAGGAAGGCCCACAAAACTCAATTGTGGATATATTATAGGTTGCTCGTTTGTTCTCGATTTATGTAAGTAAGGAGGATATTGATGACTTACAAGAAACAATGTAGAGGAGTTGAAGGAGGTTCTAGCCAATTTCCAGAAAGACGAAATCCTAGGGCCAGATGGGTGGGTGATTGAAGCTTTTTCGGCACTGTTTGAGGTGACTGGACAAGATCTGCTCAAACTGGTAAATGAGTCGAAAGAATAAGGTAATGTCTTCACAACCTTCAATTCCACATTCATAGCTCTTACCCCAAAGGGGGATAATTCTAAGTCCTTTGAATAATCTCAACCAATATATTTGTGCAACAACATCTGCAAATACATCACAAAAACCATAGCTCAAAGGATAAAAATTATTCTGCCAAGATCTATTTTTTAAAGAATAGTTTGAGTTCCTCGAGGGAACAAAAATACATGAATCAATAGGGGTAACCCAAGAAGGCCTGCACAACATGAAAATCCATCACTTAAAAGGGGTGGTAATGAAAATAGACATATCAAAAGCCTATGCTAGAGTAAGTTGGGTCTATCTCAGGCTCGTCCTCACCTAGATAAGTTTATAGCCTTCATTTGTCAATTGGATCATGGGTTGTATCCAATTTGTCTCTTTTGTAGTCCTTATCAATGGATTGATATCACATTTCTTCCATGCATCTCGAGATATAAGGAAATGATTCCCTTTAGACCCCCTTCTTTTTATTTTTGCTCGAAGGCCCCAGTGTCCTACTACCTGAGACAAAAAGGAGGGGCGATTTTCAAGGACTGAATATTTCTCAAGGTACGATTATTTCACATATACTCTTTATAGTAGACAATATTATAATTTTCTATAATGGATCTATTCCTGATGTTCACAAGTTCTTTTAGAATTTATCCTTATTTGGGAAAGCAACTAGCATGCAAATAAATGCCAGGAAATCATTTATATCTTGTATAAATCTAGAGAATGAAGAAAGTAGGTATCTCTCTTGGAAGTTTTCTTTTGAATTGTGGGATTTTGAAGATGGTCTGAAATACTTAGGGATTGATTTGAAACCAAGCAATTCCTCTGAAGCTGGTTGGGCCTAGCTACTAGCAAAACTTGAAAGAAGACTCTTGAAGGTTGGAGCTTCATATGGTTGTCGCGAGAAGGAAGATTAGTTCTGGTCAAATTCGTTTTAAAGGCCATCCTAGTTTGTTGGATGTCCCTCGCTTGGATTCCCAAGGGAGTACTAGAGAAAGATAAAAGTATATATATATATATATATATATATATATATATATTAGTGTGGGTGAAGAAAAAAGACCACTTTGTGGCTCCTTGGGTAAGATGGCAAAAAATAGAGATGTCGAAAGCCTTAGCAAGTTGGGGACTTGTTGTGCTATACAACAACCCCCCCCCATTTCAAAAATTTTCTTAATCTTATTCTAGGATGCTAAATAGGAAATAGGGTCCCTTTAGTTTTTGAGAAGCAATAAAACCTTTACATAGAAATAAATTTCTTTGTTTCTTGCTTTTTAAATAAAAAGTTCTTCACCCAGATGCGGGTGTCCTCGAGGCTCATTTGAAGCGGATTAACTCTCTGCCGGCAACTGTCTCTGCACCTGGCGATCCGGCGCAGCTCCCACAAACCCACTGCGACTGATATGAATGCTAAGGGGTACAGAATGATGGTTAAGCATTCGACAATGAATGCGCACCCAGTTCGAGATCCCGCGCAGGTTGTTTTATTCATGGCTCGGCTTCTGGTTTCAGCTATCACTCTCATCGGCTCCTTCCATGTCCGTCTGCTTTTTTTCCCGCACCCCTGTTTCGCTCTGGCCGCTTGGGGGTTCATCCGGAATCTGGTTTCTGCCTGGTTCGCCCACTCTCGGCCCTATTTTGTCTGGTCCTGCTTAATACCCTTCCCAGGTCTCTCTGTTAGTTTGAAAATGGTGCGACGCCGTGGTGTTTCTCACCGTGGAGGCACCAGTGGTAATCGTGGCTGTGCTTCTCAGTCTGCCCCCCAGAATATTGTTCCGCTGGCTTCAGCCTCCCCGCCCTCTCCACCCTCTGATCATGGCAAGCCCTTCCCGCACAATTCCTTCCAAACCACCCGTTTCAAATTTCACAGTCGGCTCAATAAACCCGTTCTGTCAGCCAGCATTACAGTTATCTTAGCTGAGGAGGAGGATAAACCCAGCAGCTCTGTTCATACCACAACGTCTCAGTCTCAGGACGACAGTGTTCTTCAGGGAGACGTGGTTGGTACTGTGTTCAATTGTGACAATGTGCAGGAAGAGGGGAATGTGCCTGAAGCACCTCAGCCTCCAGTTGATTCTACACAGCGCAATTTGCCTGCGGTCGAGCCGGAGCACCCTCCCGGTGGCATTCTGAATTTGGAAGCTCCTCCAGGTGGCGGCGACATGGGAGATGGAGACAATGCCATCGACATGTGGATGGGCTCTCCTAGCCAGGTGGATAAGGATGCTCCAAACTCTCTGAAACATGCTTGATTTCTTCGGTACAATGCACACTGATGGCAGTCTCCCTTCTGGTCTTTATATCTTTTTGCTATGCTTCTCTGGATTATGTCAATTCTGTTTTGTTTCAACTCCTGGTTTGGTATCGATACTCGCCATTATAGTATAATGAGTGGTATCAGGTCATGGCTCAGAAAGCCATTGTTGTTGTTAAATTTTGTATATGGCTATCAAGGAAGAATGATTATTAGTAACGCCATAGTCCTCGATAGTTTTGCAGTGATGTTCACAACTCTGGTTCGCACTTTTGTCTATAAGGGATCTGAAAAACATGTCTTAAGTCTTCTTAATCCCGGGATTGTTGTCACAGGGGTTTATGTCTATCAAGATATCTGGTTGAGGGATGGCTTCAACCTCCTCTGAGGTCTTGACCTCTCTGTACATATTTTTTTCTCTTTTTTAATAGAAGTAGCCTTTACGCAGAAAAAATAAAAATAAAAAGTGCTTCAAAAACCCTTTAAAAAATCAAACATCACAAATCGCATTCGCTTTAGGCTAAGGAATATTCAATCCAAATATTCATGTTTTGATGCAAAGTTACCGCAAAAATCTGAATCGTAGAGCTTCTTATAACAATTCATTGACAAACATGTGATGCGATAAAAATATCGCATATCGCTGATTCCAATAAATAAGTTTTAACAGTCCGTTGAAACTTTGTGATGCGATATGATTCTCACATTTCGCATATCACCGAAAATCAAAGGAAGTTATCCACGAAAACTTGCGATGCGATATACAACAATCGCATATCGCGATCCCAGCAAAACAAGTGATACTTACCTTGGGGACGCACGATGCGATGTTAAAATATAATAAATTGGTTCAATAATAATAAAGGGAAAACACGTTTCGGGCGAGTTAAATGAGGAATTACCCACTCTATATGCCAGGTCATCACTTATCGCAATCACAGAAATTCAAAAGACTCTTAGAACATGGCACTTATAACTCCCGACTTGCGATATGTGATTGCTCTTTAAATATTAAAATAATATATTGAAATCGCTCATCGCAAACAAGAAAGTTTATGCCACACATTTTAATAAGACCTTGGAGATATGCAATGCGATCTATTCATTGAGCATTAAAGTTTCACGTCATCAGTTACGGAAAAACATTAAAAAAAAATTATGACTACGGTCCTTCAAGATTTCATCCTTCGTGTTAATATCAAGTTATAAAACAAAATCTTTCTCATCAAATGCTCCTGTTCCGATTTCCGTTTGTACTTCTTTCAACACTATCTTTACAAGCATTTAGTTGCTCTGAAAAGTTTTAGCCTATTACTATCCTCTGTTTCATTTTCGCAGTTTGAATATGGAAGTATGCAGCCAGCTAAAATGTCAAAGAAAGCTCGAAAGACGAAAGTTCCCCCTGAAGTGGTGGAAGGACCGAAAAAAATTGTGTTGATCTCAGATACGACATGTCAAGATTGTGGGAAAATTTCATGGGAAGGCATATATGATATGTTAGAAATGGAAAAGACAAAGGTAACTGAAGGACATGCAATAGCTGATGGACCTGCAGAGTCAGAAAACACACTTGGTGATTTAGCCAACTCTTTTCTTCATCGAATAGCGGCCCGCCCAAAGATTTTTCCATATAATGACATGGTAAAATGGGTAATTGAAAGCATCAATATAACAAACAGTACGCTCTTCACAGTTGATGGAAGAATGTTTGGATCCTTCAAGCCTGAAGACTTGAAGAAAATGTATCATTTACCAGAGCCTCAGAAGTACTACAATAAATCATTCCTTGAAGCTTTCTTGAAGGAAAATCAAATAGAGTTGGACCCCATCAAACAATGGAGGCACTTCCCTAACAAACACAAGCACAAATCATCTAGTATGTATTATGTGGACTCCCTAGCGTCTCCATATTGTTATGCTACCGCAATGATGTGTAGATTATTTGGAAGCTCCAATTCTGCTAAGTTTTCCATTGAAATGGTTCCATTAATAGAAGCAACATTGAACTCTTTTGTGATGGATTGGGCTAATATCCTATCAGATAAACTGGCCATCCAGATACTTCATTATAGGAAAAATAGGTTTGTTACCACCTAAGTTAAAGTTGTTCCCCCATTTTATATGAGTGCCTATATAGTCGATACCATTTGTTTCAATTCTGATTTTCCCATCATGGGTTGGAAATGGACTATCCAGCACCCAACCCCTATCCATGTTTACCATAAATACCTGTGGAAGACCCAATATAAGAAGCATTTCTACAAAATTTGTCATGGCCTCATCCTACCATAATACCATTCATTAGGCCATTTTTAATATACCAGCTCCTCGACTGTCCGAGGAGGTTAGTATTGATTTAACTTCAATTGGCAGTTGGTTTGGGGAAGAACTATTCACATACATTAGGATTTTTGTTAGCATCACCGACTCGCATGTCCTTCCTCTATATGTCCCAGATAAACTATTGGCCAGGGAAATAGCCTGTAAGATAGTTGAAAAAGGGCTTACAAAAAATCTCAAAGAAGCCAAGAAACAGTTATGGCCTGCCTTTCCTGTTTGCTATGGCATCTATTCATTGCATGACTATAAACACACCCAAATTGAAGCCGAGAAAATAAGGGGTTTGAACCTAGCTGTTATCCCTAAAATATAGTATGACCTGAATAAAGTTGCTTATAATTTTACTACTCAGGTAAAGGTTAAACAATTATTCTATGAGAAAGATGAATTTGATGACTTATTTAGATCAGCAAAGACATTCCCACAAGTGAGCCACCTAGAAAAAATCAAGCTGGAACCAGAAAAAATGAACCAATTCATCCAATATAGGATGCAAAGGCTTCAGACAGTACCACTGGACTTATTGAATATTGCACCGATTATCTAGAAAATAGAGCAAAGCATAGAGGAGGATATAGAGAAAACTTCTGGAGCAGCCGAGACAAGCGAGAAGGCAAGTGAACAGTTGGACACAAATGTTCACATTGATCTGATATTGATCAAAGAATGGGAACAGTTTGATCAAAAGATTAAAGGTCAAAGTGATACCCAAAATGTTATCACACCAGAATCCCCCTTAAGACAACAACCCATGATTCATGATCCTGTGATTCAAAAACCATCTAGCATGGACTCAACTCTAAAAGAAATTGAGATAATCCCTGAGTATCCTTCATCAGAGATTACACTGAGCATAGACGAAATTCCACCTTTGGATGTGTTTTATAGCCCTAAACATAGAGCTGTAGTCAAAAGGCAAAGGAAAAAGAGAAAGATAGACCAAGCATCAGCAACAGTTCCTCAAAATGAATCCATGAATGTCATCTGGAGAGACTCAAAAGTTAATCCCTCTAAGGACTTGACCAAATTATCTCAGTTTGCAGGAGCATATACAACTGCCACGATTGATAAAGCAACCGAAGTTAATCAATTGATCAAGGAAAAAGATCAAAATATTAAACAACTTGAAGAGCAGTTAAAAGTGGAAAAACAAATGATTGATCAGTAGGCTACTGAAAGACAACAACAACTATCTCAGGAGTTCGAACAGCTAAAACTGGCACATCATGAAGAGATGAAATCTAAAGACGAGCAAATAAAGCAGCTACAACTCTCAATGGAGCAATTCAAGGACAATCCCAAAGTTGAAGAGTTTATAAAGGAAGCCTTACAAATAAATAATTTCTTATCTCAATAGCTAACCCAACTCTGCCAAAAGATATCTCTCATTTATCCACTGTGTATCAAAACGAACGCACTGATAGATCAAGCAGTCAATTCCAGGTTGGAATTCGAGGATGCAGATGAAAAAATCACAGGTTATATCTCTTGGCAAAACACAGAAAATGGAAAGGCTGCTAAATTGTTGGGAATTGAAGAATCTCATAAGGAGATATTATTTTCAGAATGGGAGACACAACTGATCAAAGCAGAAAGAGTGACTTCAAGGGCCAAGGCAGTGATGAATAATATCATTGGGCTGATAAACGATAACTTACATAGCGCCACTTCAATTTTTGAGCGTTCCCCATAAACCTTCCAAAAGCAAAAGTGTTGGAAAAACAATGGAAGCAAGATTTGAATACCAGAGAGGAGCGACTCAAAGAATTAAAAAGCCTCAATTAGGATACACATTGGTTCTATTTAGTCAAACAACACAGCCAACAAATGAAAATCAAATGTCTTGCTGATGTAGTCGATCGCATGATGCCAGAACTCTCGGATGCAGTGTACACAGGGTAGTTGCATGATAGAATGAGTCATCCACCAGAGATCCAAACTATGCTTGAGATTTTTCAGTTAAAGCCGCAGGAGGAATGATAGATGTAATGCATCTTTTCAAGAGCTATCGCAATTCTATTTTTAACATGAAATCCCATATTTTGGGAAAGGTTGTTCCAACCACCCGAAGCACTTTTTACAAACAGTTTGTTTTTATTTTTGCTATAAAGACCCTTTCATGTCATTTTAGAAAGGGTCATGAAATTGTATTAAATTAGATTTAAGAAGATAGCATTTCTGCACTTCTTAATTTATTTTTGTAGAAGACAAGGATCAAGGTTCAAACTTGTTGTAAAGGGGATTTCAAGAGGACTTGCATTTCTGTATCTTTTTGAAGTTTTCAGAAATAAGAAGAGCGAACCAGACTGTTACTTCCGTAAGACGATTCAAATACATATGGTACTTTTATCAATGTATTTTTGTTTCATGTTATGCAATTAAACAATCTTTTGATTCTATATTGTTGTTATGTGTGAATGTTCATACAATTCTGCATTATATCACTTTTGAGTAAGTTGGAATTGATATTCTTAAACACATATGCTGAAAATTGATGTTATTATGATATGCGATATGTTTTATATCACTTTGTTTAAAGTGATCATCATTCATGCTTAACTTTCTGTAGTCAAGTTATTGATCTTTATTAGCATTTGATTACCATAAATCATTATAAATCGCATTGATATTGGATTACATGGGTTATATATAGATCTATTTGTATATTTTCATAAGTTTAAAAATCAAACCATCTATCATCTTGTTATATATTTTAGACACCCATTCATCAAATCACACTTTATTGGGAAACTGGTCCCATGCTATCCAGTCGGAGCCACCATACCAAACAGAAAAGGAGTTGTTTTAAGGTCCAGACTGGGTGGTTATCCCCCAATGTTGGTGCAACGATTTTAGAGGCATCAACATTTTTGGCACTAGAAGGAGGGTCTGTTTGTGAATGGCAAGTAAATCTAAACCTATAGGCCATTCTAAGAGTAAAACTCCCTCACCATCACCTCCAACTTCTCGTTCGCATCCCAAATCTCATATTCCCAAGCGAGAAGTTGAAAAAAAAATATAGAACCCACTGCTAAAATCCTAAACAAGCCAGACAGTTCTTCTTCTGAACCCCCTGAAGTACAATCTTTGTTTCACAAATTGTAGGGGATTTCAGTATCTCAAGAAGAGTCTTACTTATCCCAAGGCAGTTTCACATCTCAATATATCCCATTGCAACCGCTAACTAGAGCAAAGAGTGAAAAATTTGGAATCCCACCAGTTGAATTCCCTCTACCAAGTCATAAAAGGGCTAGGAAGATACCATCAAAATCTAGCAGTGAGGTTCTTTCATCATCATCGTCCATTCCATCCATATCATTGCAATATCACACACCCGCTTCCCAACTCCAGATCATAGTTCACACAGGTACAGGAGCTTCACCATCTTCTACCCAATCACTTTCAACCACTGCTTCACCCTTTTCTACTAATAACTCAACAATGGCACATAATCAACCTCAACCAAGGCCATGGACCAACGTAGGAGCTGTTACAATGCCTGCACCTTTGACCCAATTTCCAGCTCATCCAGAAAAATGGTTACCTAAATTTAACCCTGATAGTGGCCTCTTAGTTGAAAAACATATAAATAATTTCATGTTGTCCATTAATTTGAATGGAGTAGCAGAAGAAGACACAGTTGTAAGATTATTCCCATATACTCTACAAGGAGCAGGTGGATCATGGTACTTTTCGTTACCATCAGGCTCAATTAATAGTTGGGATGATTTTCAAGAGCAATTTTTAACTAAATTTGGAGATGATAGGTCTACAACAACTTTGATAAATGACCTCTCCAATTTGAAAGTCGAACCCAAAGAACCCATTAAGGACTTCAACTCACGTTCCAATAAGTTATTGAATAAGCTTAGAGAGGAGGTCAGAAATGAATGGTACATTTCTACTCTACCTTCAAACACAGCCATATTCGTTGATAGAGCTGCCAAACCGATGTTAGAAAAAAATATGAAAGAAGTAATAGTTGTTGAAAAACGTATCTTGGCCCTAGAAAAGAAAAAAGAATTAGAGGAAAGAAAATCCAAGAAAGTAACTTTTACAGATGAATCAAAGAAGAAAGTAACCAAAGATCCATATGACATGGAAGGCCTGCAAAAAGTTCTTAAAACTATGTCCAATGAAATGGTATAGATTAAAAAGCAGGTAGGTGAAACTTCATCAAAAAAACATTTAGGAATTTTAAAATAAATCAGCCAACTGATCCTAAACCTCCAAATTCTATATCAAATGCGGAATCTGATTTAGATGATAATGAAGAAGAAGACAAGTTTTATCAGTTGAAGAAACAGAGGAAGAAGAAACAATTGAATGTCATGGAATGTGGGACTTTATTCTACCAAACTCTGATAACAAAAGTGAACAGGAATCCCTACCAGTAAACACCAAAAGTAAGAGTATCATAGAACCTAATCAGTCAAATCAAAAGAAGAAAAACTCAAATCTTGTTACTAAAGAGAAAACACCCGCGAAGAAAACTCCAATTTCATCTCCCCAAACAAAACCATCTTCATCCAACCTCCATCATCATCAAAAACTCTAGTAGTTTCAGATTCCATGGATTATAACATAATTGAAAATATGAAGAAGACTCGAGCAAACATTTCTTTGCATGAACTTAGCAAGCTCAAGCATCAACAAAAGTTGTTGCTTAAGGAATTCAATGCAACACCTTCTTCTCTCTTCCAACTAGTGTATTATCCAAGGCTACCAGAGGATCAGGTAGGCCACCATTTGATAAGGTGGATTCTACTGATGCTGTTTTGATTGGAGATGGATCAAATTTTCATACCCCTCCTTTTCTTTTGACTTATGAGATCTACAATAGAAATTTGCGTAACTGCTTGATTGATTCAGGGCTTCATAAAATATAATGCCAGCATCAGTTTGCTCCAAATTAAATATTGAACCCCAGAAATCTGTAGTTCATATTATCCAATTGGATCGAACTAAGGTTCAAGTTTTAGGAGAAATAAATTCAGTTACTATTAGACTATCTGCTGATCCAAGGGTTGTTCAAATAATTGACATATTGATTGCTGACATCCCTGAGTTTTATGGTTTAATTCTTAGCAGAGATTGGTTTGAAAAAATTCATGGTTATATTTCAACTGACTGGTCTCACATGTGGCTTCCTTATAATGGGAAGCCAAATCAAATCAGAATCGACCGTGAAAAACACCTGACTCACACAGTAATAGAATTTGAAGAAGAAAATGAACCAGTAGCCTTCAATAATAATATTCTTGGAAACTATTCAGCTGAATCATTTTTCGGGAACTTCAATGCTCAACAATCACCTTTTTTAGTTAGTAATGTCACATCACAAGTTGAGAATTTTTCACAGACCGATACTTCTAAGTGTGTTAATATTGTAGATAAACTTGTAGATAAGCCTTTATTTTGGTCCTTGTATTTTGATGGATCTAAATCTAATGACGGTGCAGGAGCAGGATGTATTCTAGTTAGTCCTGAAGGAGAAAAGACAATGTTATCATGCAGGTTAGAATTTGAGTGTACCAATAATACTACAGAATATGAAGCCTTGATTCAAGGTCTTTATAAAGCAATAAGTCTTGATGTGAAATATCTGAAAGTGTTTGGTGATTCTGAAATAGTGATAAAACAAGTAAGAAATACTATTCATTGTCTTTCAGGAAACCTCAAACATTATCAATTACTCACTCAAGATCTTATTTCTCATTTTTTGGCATTTGATATCTCTCCTATTCTAAGATCACAAAATGCAGCATTAGATCTCCTGGCTGATGTAGCTTCTAAGCTCCTTCCATCTGAGGATTATAGTCCAGATAGATTTTCTATTGAGTTAATTTTTAGACCATCCATCCCAGATAATGTCACCAATTAGCGTGTGTTCAATCATGATGAGGATATCTTAAATTTTTTGACATCTGAAGGATCTTATGACGACCAAATCATCGATGAAAGTGATCATGAGCTTAAATTAAAGCAGAAACTCAATGAAAATCCTATTCCTAAATCTGTTGTTAAACTGGAAGATCTTTATGATATTAAGGATAGATTCGAAAAGGTCACTAATTCAAAGCTTCAAAGTTCAACTTTAAGGTTTGAACTAGTAAATCTTGGTATCAATGCCAAACCACAAAATGTAAATATAGGACATGGACTTTCACCTGATGAAAGATTTGCTTTCATCCGATTATTGAAAAAATATAAAAATGTTTTTTCTTGGACTTATGAGGATCTGAAGACGTATGATATCTCTATTATTCAACATACAATTCCAATGATTTCTGATGAGAAACTTGTACAGTAGAAATTAAGGAAAATTCACCCCAATCATGAGAGTCAAATCAAAGTAGAGTTGAATAAACTCCTTAAAGCCAAAATAATTTTTCCTGTCAGAAATTCGAAATGGGTCTCAAATTTGGTACCTGTCAGGAAAAAGAATGGAGATATTAGGATTTGTGTAGATTTTAGAAATCTCAACAAATCATGTCAAAAAGATAATTTCCCATTACCAACAATGGAGTAGATACTTCAATCAGTAGCTGGCTCAGAATTAATGTCTTTTCTTGATGGTTTTTTATATAATCAGGTCCTGGCTCATCTAGATGATAGATTAAAGACTACATTCAGAACCAAATAGGGGACATATGCTTATTGGAAAATGCCTTTTGGTTTGATAAATGCTGGAGCTACTTTCCAACGAGCCATGGACATAGCTTTCAAAGGTTTGATCAATAAAACGGTTGTTATTTACTTGGATGACATAACTGTCTATTCTAAGAAAAAGAGCAGCCATTTGCATGATTTAAAGCAAATCTTTGAACGTTGCAAAAAGTATGGGATCTCCCTAAATCCTAAAAAATCATTATTTGCTCTTAATGAAGGTAAACTCTTAGGGTTTATTGTATCCAAAAATGGCATATACATTGATCCTAATAGGATAAAGGATATTTCTGATATCCCTTTACAACATAATAAGAAATCTATGCAATCATTCTTGGGATAGATAAATTTTGTAAAAAGATCTGTACTTGATTTTTCTCGTATTGTTCTACCCTTGCAATCCATGATTAAGAAAAATTCAGTATTCAAATGGGGACATAATGAAAAAGAAGTTTTTGTGTTATGGAACCAGCTAACAAAAGATAGAAAAGATAGATCAACGCCTTAGAATTCAGCCTCTTCGATGGGCAACCTCCTTTACATTACATAAATGAACAATTCTTGGATGATTCAAATGAAAAAAACTCCTTTCTATATATAGGAGTCTAAGGAGTCACAATATAACCAAGCCAACCTAACAATAATAATATAAAGGCACAAAAATAAAAATAGAGGGCTTCTATAGGGCACAACAATATTAATAAGGGATACAACTACAATAGTAATGGGGGCATCATTAGTATTATAGGGACCTAACATGCCCCTCTCCTTCAAAAAAATGTTGTCCTCAACGCTTGAGTAGTTCTGGATGCTTCTGTATAAAATTATCATCCTCCCATGTGGAATCTTTAGCGGATAAGTTCTTCCACTTGATGAGATACACCAAAATGGATCGATTTCATAGCTGTGGAGTTCTTGTTTCTATGACTGCTTCCAGTTCCAATATAATTTTTCCTTCCTCATCAAGTTCTGGCAATATTGTTTGAACTGGGAGCTTGTCGACTATAACCTTCTTTAAACATGAAACATGGAAAACTGGGTGCACTCGAGAAGCTACAAGAAGCTCCAATTTGTATGCCATAGTACCAATCTTTTGCAACACATTGTACGAAGCATAATAGTTTGGTGATAATTTATTATCCTTCTTAGCTTTCTTGAGGGACATTTGTTTATATGGTTGTAGCCGTAGGAATACCCAGTCACCTACATCAAAACTTCTTTCGCTACGATGTTGATCTGCTTGTTGTTTCATTCTATTATGTGCCAACACAAGGTTATCCTTTAAGAGATGGAGAACTTGTTGTTGATGCTCGATGTGATGTTCCACTGCTTGAACTTTAGAATTTTCTCTTAAATATGATGTGATGGATGGTGGCGGATATCCATAAAGTGCCATAAATGGGGTCATTTTTGTTGCAGTATGGAAGGAAGTGTTATACCACCATTCAGCCAGAGGCAACCATTTCACCCATTGTGTCTCTTTATCAGATACAAAGCAACGAAGATATCCTTCCAAAAATTTGTTTACTATCTCAGTTTGCCCATCAGATTGAGGATGATAAGATGAGCTATGAGCTAACTGAGTACCAAGACAAGAAAATAATTCTGTCCAAAAATTTCTAGTAAAAATGGGATCTTTGTCACATACAATAATCTTTGGTTTTCCATGTAGCTTTTGAACTGTTTACATAAATGCAGTAGAAACTGTACTAGCTTTAAATGGATGTGATAATGCACAAAAGTGTGCATACTTAGTAAGTCTATCAACTACCACCATGATGACACTCTTTCCCTCAGACTTGGGTAAACTTGTGATAAAATCCATTGAAACCTCCTCCCAATGTTGGCTTGGAATGGATAAAGGTTGTAATAAACCTGGTATCTTAATTGTTTCAACTTTATTTTGTTGGCAAACCAAACATTTCGCCACAGAATTTTGAATATCTGATTTAAGGCCATCCCAAAGAAATTCCTTCTTAACCTTGTGGCAGGTTTTTAAAAATCTTGAGTGCCCTCCTAAGGGAGAAGCGTGCAATTCTAGAAGAATCTTTTGTTTGAGTTGGGAATTCTTACAGAGGTATAAGCGATCTTTGTACCATAACGAATCATTTTTCCAGCTAAATGTATCAGATGTACTAAAATATTGTTGTAACTTTCGAATAAGTGCCCACACTTCTTCGTCGTTCTTTCATTACCCCCTTGCTTCGTTTATCCAATCTGGTTGGATAATAGAAATGGTGCACTACAATGCTTCCACATCCTCATCCTTTCTTGAGAGTGCATCTGCCACAACATTTTGCTTCCCTTTTTTGTAGATGATTTCAAAGTCATAACCCAACATCTTTGTGACCCAATTTTGTTGTTCTTCATAGGATAATCTTTGTTCTAAAAAGTATTTAAGGCTATCATGATCCATTTTTACCTTGAACTGTCTTCCCATTAGGTAGGGTCACCATTTCTTAAGTGCATGTAGTATTTCCAACATTTCCTTCTCATAAATAGCTTTGTGTAAATACTTTCCCCTGATTGGATGACTTTTGAAAGCAATGGGTCTTTCATCTTGCATTAAAATAGCACCAATTCCATTTCCTGAAGCATCATATTCCACAATAAAGGTTTTTGTGAAGTCTGGTGTAGCTAAGACCGGTTCTTGGCACATTGCCTCTTTAAAATGTTCGAAGGCCTTTGTTGCTTCTGGAGTCCATGAAAATGCATCTTTCTTCAATAATGTTGTTAGAGGTGCTGCTATTTTCCCATAATTCTTAACGAACTTGCGATAATACCCTGTCAACCTGAGAAATCCTCACAAATTATTTATGGATGTGGGGGTTTTCCATTCCTTAATGGCTTTAATTTTACTAGGGTCTACCTTAACTCCTTCATGAGATACAATATGACCTAGATATTCCACCTCTTGTACTCCAAAGAGACATTTGGATCTTTTTGCATATAATTGTTTCTCCCCCAATAGTTGTAGCACCCTGTCAACATGTTCAACATGATCCTTCCAAGACTTGTTGTAGATTAGTATATCATCAAAAAATACTAACACAAATTTTCTAAGGAAGGGTTTGAAAATGGAAATCATTAAACCTTCAAATGTAGAAGGTGCATTGGTAAGGCCAAAAGGCATGACCAAAAATTCATAGTGACCCTCATGAGTTCTAAATACTATTTTCGGAATGTCTTCAGTCTTCATTCTGATTTGATGATATCCTGAACGAAGATCCAACTTGGTGAAGTAAATTGATCCATGAAATTCATCCAATAATTCGTCAATGACAAGAATGGGAAACTTATCCTTAATAGTGAGCTTGTTGAGCTCCCTATAATCTAGACACATGCGCCATGATCCATCCTTTTTGTGCACCAATACTACTGGAGTAGAGAAAGAACTTTGGCTAGGTTGAATTATACCAGCCTCTAGCATTTCTACAACCATACGTTCAATTTCACTCTTTTGGGAATAGGAATATCTGTACGACCTGATGTTTGGAGGAACACTTCCTGGAATCAAATGAATAACATGATCGTGATCACGAATAGGAGCGAGACCTTTGGGACTCTCAAATACTTTGGAATGATTGTCCAAGACTTTTTGGAGATCTAGAGAAATAGATGATTTCGATGTGGAAACATCTAGCCACATAATTGTGCAATTACACCTCATTGTTCCCCTTTTAGAAGCTTTGTCATACCGTTAGAGCTAATTATCTTTCCCAGTTTCCCTGCAATGCCCCTTAATTCAATTTCCTTTCCTTCCGCATAAAATTTCATGAAAATTTTTTGAAAGTTAAAAGCTATTGTACCCAAGGATTTGAGCCATTGAACTCCTAGTACAACATCAGCACTTCCCATTGGAATGGAAAGCATTGGGCTATTCAATACATATTCTCCCATGGATAGCTTAATATTATGGCACTTGGTGGGCTCCAGTATTGTAGCAATAATGCTACAACTCCTGGAGCTCCCTTCTTTAATTTTATCAACCCGGTAGTTCGTAACAAACTTGGAAGCGACGGTGCTGTATGCACAAGTACTAGCTCTTGCCGCAGCTGTCACTTGGTCAGCTGGCACAAGTCCTCTAGGGGCTCAAGCCAACTTCTATGAGCTCTTAGAAGAAGCTTTTTAACTGATGGATGAAAGCTAACTCAAAGGAAGCTAATCTACTTGCGGAAAGAAACTGAAAGCCAAACAGAAACGCAAACCCTAGCAAACCCTAGCAAACCCTAATTCTACCAACTAGTCCTACTGATGCAAAAAGGAGAATGCAAAATATGAGAAGGGATGCCATTACTTCTAGGAAGGTAAAATGCATGTGTCTAAGTTATCACTATCTGAAGAAAACATCTTTTTGCATTTTTGATTAAGTTGTTGGAATTATCATGCATGTGCTTCTAACTAGTTTTCCACTGTGCAGGGATGGATCAAGGGATGAAATGCTTTGGGAAAGGTTGGGATGGTACAGAGAGGGTCTAAGGGATCCCTAGCATTCTTTCTGAGAGTTTCACAAAGTCTGGAGGCCATGCAACCGTGTTTATGAACTTCTACAGGAAGTCTGCAGGGGTTTCTACAGGATGTTCAGAGATTTCTACAGGATGTTCTAAAACGAGGATTTTGGAGGATGGATGGAGGGAAAAAGGTGGACGAATGAGTATGGAGGTGAAATAGGGGTGTGAAGAGGCCTAGGACTTGGTGGATGAGGCTAAGGAGCGATTGGATTTGTTCAAGGATGGAGGAAGCGATGATGCACAAGAATGTAGTAATTAGGGCAAGGTGGGGAAAGTATGGCAAATGAAGGGTACGAATCATGGACTAAGGGTTGGAGCAGATTATCAGATGGATTATGGGTAGATAGAGAAGGATAACAGGTACTCTGCAAGTGGTTTTTCAAACTGGACAAACAAAGACATGCAAGAAAACAAAGATCTAGTTATGCTACCCTAATATGACCTAGCTAACAGTAACAAGAATGGACAGCAGCTTATTCAAAATGAAATGCATGAACTAACTTATGCCACTAAGAAATCATCAACTGAAGCATTTAACACTACTAATATTAACATCTACAAACGAGGATTCCAACACTAAGAATTGCATGGCAAAGCAAAACAACGTTTTTGTTGGTAGCAAAGTCACATTGGTCCCAGCTCATGATTCCACAAAGGGGGAGGTGAGATCCAAGGTGTTTGGCAGCCTTTTTCTGAAGATCTTCCCTGTGATTAACCTATCAAGCAAATCTGAACATTAAAAACCTTTTCTAATCATCAAAAGCAACCTAAACAACAACACAACATTTAAATCTAAATAGCAGATTTTATTATGAGAATGCAGCAAAGACACATAAAGATAAACAAAGGAGGTACTGGGCGCTTGAGATGGGCCCAAACCCAAGAGCTACAGCCTCCTAAGAAAGATTTAGAGCTGGTGCAAAGCTGGATTCATCTTTATTAATCAAGAATGAAGAGTTACATCAAAACTGTTCACAAGGAGAACTTGAACACGAGCTGAAAGCAAAGCTAATCTATTGCATAAAAATCGAACTACAAACTAGCTAACTAATGGCTAAAACAAAATGACTAACTGGCTGCAAAATGAATAACCACTAGCTAACCCAAATGAGGCCCTAAGCCTTCTTATTTATACAATTTGAGGACCCAACAGTCCTCCTAAAATTTAGGGACTTGGTTGCCCAAGACTTGTAGTTAACAGCAGTCCAACTTGACTTGCTTGGCTGCCCTTGAGCTGATTGATTCGGTGGCCCTTGAACTCCGAGCTGATGGTGGAGAATTCGAGGTAAGGGCCCATAAATGAGGGGGACACCTTCCTACAAATCCTCTAGCTTGTTCTCCCACGATTTTGGCTGCCAAGTGCTCATTAAGACCTTCAATTTTGTCTCGAAGTTGACCAAAAAGGCTACACAAAGCACCCATTAGACTTGTTGGCATAATGACTAACCAAATTCACTCTATTAACATAAAAATAATCAAAAACATGCAATAAACGAATGAGAACGGTGGACTAAGCCAAATTAGGAGGTTGAATGAGCCCAAATAATTGTACATTTTTGGGGCTCATCATCACCCCCCTACTGAAAGTGTTGCTCATCCTCTGAGCAACCAATCTCTCTCCTCATCTTTGATGGCCTTGATGGCCTCCTTGTCATGCCGAGCTTCTGAAGTGATGTCCTCTTCTCTGTCATGAAACCATGCTTCTTTGCTTCTTCCCACTACTTGCTCCTTTTCCTAAAGAATTCTCAGCTTGGGTATGATTGTGCAAGTATATTCAATCTGATGGCGGAAACGGTGGTGAAAGGAGATGAAACCAGTGGAGGATGGAAGAAAAGAGTGGTTGCATGCCTCCTCAACAGACTTCAAGTTTCAAATCCCTCTCCATAATTGATTTTGGCCTGCCAAAAGGCTTCTACAGGATGTTTTTGGTAAAAATACAGAACTTCCTGTAGAAAGTCCTGTAGCTTCCTGTAGAAGGTTGAACCGTGACTAAATTGTGCCCAAACCTTGAAAGAAATGAGTGTTCATGGAGGGGATGGATGTGCTTAGGGTGGCCAACACAGGTGCTGCCTCCTTAGCTAAAATCTCGGCCGATTTCTCCTTTTGCTGCCCTTTTTCCAAACTTCCTGTAGAAACAGTTCGCTGGCTTCCTGTAGAAACAGTCTGCTAACTTCCTGCTGTCCATTCCTATCATTCTGTTTTTGCAAGATGTCGTCTTCCCAGCCTTCAGGGTGATCAAAATCATTCCATGGCTCATCATCACTTGAGGTAGCTTTCCTCCAGTATTGATCAGGTACAGGTCATCTTCCTTGCTTTCTTAAATGGTTTGTTTGATCCTTTGGAGGTTTCTCAACCTCGTTGGATTCTTGAGTATTGACAGACCTTCTAAGCCTTCGGAATTCATGTGTGGGAGGATTCAGTTTAGGTAAATCTCCTGCATCAAGCAACTTTGTTGAATGTCGAGCTGTTGAGAGTGCAGACAATGATCTGGAAGCTTTTGCGACAGAATTTAAAGAAAATTTGTCCCCATCATCCTCCGTTGGGCGAGACCTTCCATGTTTAGTTTCAATGAGCCCTGAAGTTGCTGCATCCAATGCTGCATCAAGCTCATCATCCTCCTGCGACAAAACAATCTTCTTTTTCCCTCTTGTTGGCTTATCCAACAGACACCCGGTTCCCTTAGTCACTGCTTCTTCTTTATTCTTCACTGAACCCAGAAGCACTTTATGTTCCTCAAGTTCCCATGTTAGTCTGCCATGTCAATCTCCGACCAGTGTGTGTGTTGAGATAGTATCCCCTAAACCTTTCACACACAGCCCAAATTTCTGTGGGCAGGTTGCATCATGCACCTGGCTGTGTTGGCCATGAACCTGTTGTGAGAACTTGCACGACCAAAGTAGGCTCTTCGCTGACTTCATTGGAGCCAGCCAGCAATGCATTGAAGCCGTGCATAGTGTCCCTGGAATTCTTCATATCTGTAAACATACCTTCCAACTTCGAAGTGGACTGATAACCACATTTTGTCTTCAATTTCACAATTAGACTCCTCTCAGCATCATCTGAAACAATTTTCCCTTGTCAAGTATTACTTCTACATCCTCTTCGCTGACTCCTTTTAGACCCTTCCGAAGTTTATCATCAACAAACAAAGAAATATATTCTGGTGACATTGTATTCAAATTAATAAAGAATTCAAATGATGAATTCAAAGCATTTTGGAAAGTTTTATCATTGCTAAATGCCATGCTAATAATTTTTTCATACTTATCAAGAAGGTGTTGCACAAAGTCAACTGAATCTTTCAGCGTCTCTGGAGTTCCATGAGTACTTGTTCATTTTTTCACTTTGTTGCACAGGTACTTTTAGATGGTGGTTTACAGTGGAAGAGATTGTTACTAAAACCAATTCTTATCCCAAAGCTTGCAAATATTCAGCAGAGCAACTTTAATTGAGGCGTGATTCACGTGAGAGAGAGAAGTGGCCAAGTGTATGTGGCCTCATGCAACCAGAAGTATTGTTCCTCACTGTAGTGTAATGATGAACTGTAGTCCTCTGCCTGTAATCACTTACCATCAAGCACGCTGAAGTTTAACTGTTCACCACTGCCCGTTTTCAATTTCCTTCCGGAGATGGCTGAGCGCACGTGTCTCATTCACCCACCAAGTGCTGTTGAACTGGATGAGGGTGGCCAGTTAGCTGGCCACCGATTTGTCTAAATCCAACCATCTCATTGTTCACGCAGTTCTCAAATTACATTCATGCAACAGAGGAATTAGTTTAGTCACGTACCTGCAAGTCGACTGGCTGCTGCGAAGATTTTTGCTGCTGCATGCTTGGATCCTTTGATTGCATGAGGCTTGGCTGATGATTTTTGATTGCTTTCCCTTGTGCAGGTGTCCTCTGGCCGGATCCAAGCTTCAGACAATTGTTTCCACGTTCAACTCTGCCCGTTCAAGCTGCTGCTGCTGCATGGTCACAAAACCAGAACTTCTTTTTGCCATTTCTCCCAAACGGTAGATCGGATTGATCTGAAACTTGGTGAGAATGTTCCTACCATCATTATGCATCTCCCATAGCAAATTCGTGATCAATGGATGCACGGATTTCGAGAAAAATGGAAAATGGCTGAAGATTTCAGAGCTTGATTTCTCGGAAACCGTGCATCGAAATCGGCTGAAACTGCTTGGGTAGGTTACCATCACTCACATGCATATCCCCATGAAACAGGTTTTGAAACGGATGCATGGTTATGGAGAAAATGCAAAAATGGCTGATGGTGATGGAGGCTGATTCCTTGGAAACCGTGCACCGGAATTGGCTGAAACTGCTTAGGCATGTTGTCATCAACCTTATACAATTCCCCATAAAACGGTTTGTCAAATGGATGCATGGTTTTCAAGTTATGGCAAAAACAAATTTGGCTCTAGGTATTTTTGCTTCAAGGCCTTTGCATGTGTTTGCATGGTATGACAAAATGAATTTTGGCTGTGATGCAGGTATGGAGATGATGGAGGAGGAGTTGGAAGATTGCATGAGGACTTTTGAACCCTTGAGGAAGCTACCATGTTCGCCAAACCACTTTTTGAAATGCATGCCTAGTTTCCCACAATTTCTACAGGAAGTTCCTGTAGAAGCACAATGAGAAGCACAAGGAGGTGGAAAAAAATGATGGATGAAGGTAAGGGATGGACACACAAGTGCTTGTAGGCCTAATCAACAGATTCCCACCATTAGATTCACTTTTGAAATTGGATTTGGCTCGTCCAAAGGTTCTACAGGATGTTTCCTGTAGAAATACAGAGCTTCCTGTAGAAGGCAAGAAAATTCCTTTGACCTTGATTTGAGTGCTCCTCCTGTCATGAAACGTCCTTCTTTAACCTGCAATGTCATTGCTGCAACATGAAATTATTCAATGGAGATTAGCTTTATTTTTCTTTTTCTTTTTCTCTTTTTTTTTGAAAAACAACTAGGGCGCCTCATGGAGGTTTTCACCCTAATTGCCTGCCCTGGGCGCCTCCAAGGGAGGTTTTCACCCAAAGATCTTATTCTCTTTTCTCTTTTTTTTCCAACCCATTGACCGCCTCATGGAGGTTTTCAATCAATGAGCCAATCTAAGGCGCCTCCGAGGAGGTTTTCACCTTAGATTTTTATTTTTTCTTTTTTCATTTTTTCTTTTTTCTTTTTTCTTTTTTTTCTTTTTTCTTTTTTCTACCCTACCCTACTTGAAAAACAAACTCATTTTTAAGTATAAGAATACTTCCAATGGAGCCATGTGCACATCGAGATTAGAGAAAAAATGATGTGAAGGCTCGAAATGCATGCTTGGACAAGTATCCAGATCTCAGAGACAAAATGATCTGACTTTGAAAGTACAAAACATAGCTGAGGAAGAAAGTACTGCTGCAACTTAGTGACCTTCTGAAACCATATCTCAATATAGCTTTGATATCCTTGGTTCTTTTGTTGATCTGGATCATTCTTCATGTCACCTTCTATCATGACCTTCTGATCTTCCTCTTTTTGTTGATCTTTCTCTTGAGTACATGGAGGATTTGATGATAACCATGAGGGAACTCTCTCGATCTCTGATTTAGATCTCTTCTCTTCATCAAGTGCAGCCCATGGTTCTTTGATCTCTTCTTTTGAATCTTCTTTTGCTGGATGTGATCCTTCAATGCTTTCAAGATGATCTCTTTTTTGCAATGCTTTTCCTGAGCTATGGTGAAGATCATTGAGCTCAAGAGGAGTTGTTTGGATATGTTGTGCCTCAGATTTGCAATGGGGTTGAGCTACTCCATTGCATGGCTTTGGAAATGGTACGGGTAGCTGAGTGGAGGTGTGAAATTGAGATGGAGATGGATGGCATTGTGATTGGGTAGGCATTTGGGGTTGCCTTGGTGGAGGAGGAGGCGATGGTTGTGGATGAGCAGGTGGTGGAGGAAAATGAGCGGGATGAGAGTTGTACTGGGGCCTCCACTCCTGATAAGGTGCATTCCACTGAGGTTGTGGCTGAGCATAAGAGTGAAATGAATGAGCAACTGGTTGGGCATAATATGGATCTGTGAAGGAACAAGGAGAATATGACCAAGGAGGAGGTGTAGACCAGGAAGGATGAGCAGGGGGATCCCAAGAAGGCATGAAAGTGGCTTGATAAGGGTCATAATAGGTCTCGGGTATCCCTTGCAGCTCCTGCTGGTAAGATCTAGGTCCATGTGGCCTCCTTTGGTTCATATAATAGAGTGATTCAGTGGCTCCCTTGGCTCTTTGATATGCAGCTTTGATTCTGGGCAAGGAAGGGCACTGATATGTAGGATGGTATTCTTCACATACAAAACACACTTCTAGGGAGTGCATTGGACATTCGTTCCTAGGATGCTTTTTAAGGCACCTAGGACAAAAAATGACCAAAGCCCTCTTGGCTTCTTCTTGCTTCTTTTGGATCCGCAAGGTATCCAGTTGCATGGCAAGAAACTGCCTCATATCACTCTTGAAATCTTCTAGCTGATTTGCAAATTCATCTTTGGATAAGGGACTGCTCCCAACATTTTTGCTTGTAGCCATTTGCTCCAGAGGAATGGTTTCTTCTTCTTCTCCCCTAGAGGTTCTTTAAATATGCCTTGATGTCCACCCGGGGGTTCTTTAATCACAACCATCGAAGAAGAGATAACGTTGGCTGTGTGAAGCAGTGGGGGGTTGTGCAATCATTTTTCTAACTTATCTCTACTCCTACAAGGCATGAAATGAAATCTTTTTGGTTGATTTTTGCTTTTTCCTACTTCTACTTGCAAAACTGAAATATATTAAACTGCAACTAACTATCTTACAAAAATGAAAATGCGGAATTGAAATGCTAATCTATGAAAGCAAGAAATGCTAATCTACTTTTGCATAAATGAAATTGCATAATGGAAATGAAATAAACTACTTAGCAGAAGGTTGTAGTAGAAAATAGAAGAATAGCAACAATCACCAATACTCTGCCGCTTCCCCGGCGACGACGCCAAAAAGATGGTGGGCTCCAGTATTGTAGCAATAATGCTACAACTCCTGGAGCTCCCTTCTTTAATTTTATCAACCCGGTAGTTCGTAACAAACTTGGAAGCGACGGTGCTGTATGCACAAGTACTAGCTCTTGCCGCAGCTGTCACTTGGTCAGCTGGCACAAGTCCGCTAGGAGCTCAAGCCAACTTCTATGAGCTCTTAGAAGAAGCTTTTTAACTGATGGACGAAAGCTAACTCAAAGGAAGCTAATCTACTTGCGGAAAGAAACTGAAAGCCAAACAGAAACGCAAACCCTAGCAAACCCTAATTCTACCAACTAGTCCTACTGATGCAAAAAGGAGAATGCAAACTATGAGAAGGGATGCCATTACTTCTAGGAAGGTAAAATGCATGTGTCTAAGTTATCACTATCTGAAGAAAACATCTTTTTGCATTTTTGATTAAGTTGTTGGAATTATCATGCATGTGCTTCTAACTAGTTTTCCACTGTGCAAGGATGGATCAAGGGATGAAATGCTTTGGGAAAGGTTGGGATGGTACAGAGAGGGTCTAAGGGATCCCTAGAATTCTTTCTGAGAGTTTCACAAAGTCTGGAGGCCATGCAACCGTGTTTATGAACTTCTACAGGAAGTCTGTAGGGGTTTCTACAGGATGTTCAGAGATTTCTACAGGATGTTCTGAAACGAGGATTTTGGAGGATGGATGGAGGGAAAAAGGTGGACGAATGAGTATGGAGGTGAAATAGGGGTGTGAAGAGGCCTAGGACTTGGTGGATGAGGCTAAGGAGCGATTGGATTTGTTCAAGGATGGAGGAAGCGATGATGCACAAGAATGTAGTAATTAGGGCAAGGTGGGGAAAGTATGGAAAATGAAGGGTACGAATCATGGACTAAGGGTTGGAGCAGATTATCAGATGGATTATGGGTAGATAGAGAAGGATAACAGGTACTCTACAAGTGGTTTTGCAAACTGGACAAACAAAGACATGCAAGAAAACAAAGATCTAGTTATGCTACCCTAATATGACCTAGCTAACAGTAACAAGAATGGACAGCAGCTTATTCAAAATGAAATGCATGAACTAACTTATGCCACTAAGAAATCATCAACTGAAGCGTTTAACACTACTAATATTAACAGCTACAAACGAGGATTCCAACACTAAGAATTGCATGGCAAAGCAAAACAACGTTTTTGTTGGCAGCAAAGTCACATTGGTCCCAGCTCATGATTCCACAAAGGGGGAGGTGAGATCCAAGGTGTTTGGCAGCCTTTTTCTGAAGATCTTCCCTGTGATTAACCTATCAAGCAAATCTGAACATTAAAAACCTTTTCTAATCATCAAAAGCAACCTAAACAACAACACAACATTTAAATCTAAATAGCAGATTTTATTATGAGAATGCAGCAAAGACACATAAAGATAAACAAAGGAGGTACTGGGCGCTTGAGATGGGCCCAAACCCAAGAGCTACAGCCTCCTAAGAAAGATTTAGAGCTGGTGCAAAGCTGGATTCATCTTTATTAATCAAGAATGAAGAGTTACATCAAAACTGTTCACAAGGAGAACTTGAACATGAGCTGAAAGCAAAGCTAATCTATTGCATAAAAATCGAACTACAAACTAGCTAACTAATGGCTAAAACAAAATGACTAACTGGCTACAAAATGACTAACCACTAGCTAACCCAAATGAGGCCCTAAGCCTTCTTATTTATACAATTTGAGGACCCAACAGTCCTCCTAAAATTTAGGGACTTGGCTGCCCAAGACTTGTAGTTAACAGCAGTCCAACTTGACTTGCTTGGCTGCCCTTGAGCTGATTGATTCGGTGGCCCTTGAACTCCGAGCTGATGGTGGAGAATTCGAGGTAAGGGCCCATAAATGAGGGGGACACCTTCCTACAAATCCTCTAGCTTGTTCTCCCACGAATTTGGCTGCCAAGTGCTCATTAAGACCTTCAATTTTGTCTCCAAGTTGACCAAAAAGGCTACACAAAGCACCCATTAGACTTGTTGGCATAATGACTAACCAAATTCACTCTATTAACATAAAAATAATCAAAAACATGCAATAAACGAATGAGAACGGTGGACTAAACCAAATTAGGAGGTTGAATGAGCCCAAATAATTGTACATTTTTGGGGCTCATCAGCACTTTCCAGAGCAATTTATCGTTCCTCCACTTGCAACCATCACTTGACACTTTGGTGTTGGATATAGGAAGCAATTCAATTATTTTGCTATCTTACAATGAATAAAACTGAGGGTACCTCCTGAATCAATCAACACTATTACCTTTTTCTTCTTGATATGTCCTTTTATCTTGATTGTTTGAGGAGTGGAAATTCCAGCCAATGCATTACAAGATATGGTTAGATTCATTTCTTCTTTATCTAGGCTTTGTTCCTGGAGTATATTCTCTTTTTTTGACCTTTCTTGTTCATTTTCTTCTTCCTCTTCACAATCTATGTAGAATAATTTCTTCTCAGCACACTTATGACCTTTAGTGTATTTGCTATCACAACTATAACAAAGCCCTTTTGCTCTTTTTTCTTCCAATTGTTGTGGTGTCAACCTTATAGGTTGTGGAAGGATAGGGGCAACAACACTTCCATCTTTATAGTTGTGAGTGGTAGGCTTCCTGGTTGCCATACTTTTTTTTTCCATTTTTCTTGCTAACCTGAATGCCTTCTCCAATGAATTAGGTTCCCAAAGGCGAACATCATGTTGGATATTCTCCTTTAAAGTCCCTATGAACACATCAATCATATGCTCCTCTGGAATATTATTTACCCTTATGTTCAATTTTTGGAACTCCTCAATGTGCTCCATTATTGAACCCTTTTGTTTGAGACTTATCAATTAGCTACAAAAGGTGTTGCTTTTTGTATCCTCATAATGTGCTGTCATTTCTTCCGTAAAAATTGCCCAAGTGATAATTTGTTTACGAGATCAAAGCCATTAATACCATACAAACTGATTTGGTTCCAAATATAAAGTTGCAATACGTACCTTTTGTGTGTTTTGCACATTATTGAGATCGAAAAATTTCTCCATCTATAGTGTCCATGTTGCGGGATCCTTTCCATCAAACTTCCTCATATCGATTTTTAGATTATGGTGGGTCTTCGATCCAACATTAGAGCCTATGAAATCATGATTAACATTTCTTTTGTTCTCATCATGAGTTTCCTTTACTACTCTTTCACCATTAGTGACCATTTCTTGTGGCAACTTATTCAAATTTATCTTCAATTCTTCCATCTTATCATCCATGCCATCCATCTTAGTGTCCATGCCATTCATCTTAGCTTCCATTTCATTGATCTTAGTTTTCACACCATTCATCTTAGCTTCCACACCATTCATCTTAGATTCCATGCCATTTATCTTAGCTTCTATTAGCTTTTGTGAGAGTGACATTTGTTGCACTTGATCTTGTAATTTTGATATATCATGTAGCATTTCTTCCTCTTCTTCATGAGTCATGCTAGAGCTTTTAGGTTGTTTACTAGGTGTTTCCATTTTATTTCTTGAGGGCATCAATTACCGATAACAATTCTTCATTATTACCTTTGAATTCCTTCAAACTATTTTTTCAAACCAAGCTTATGCAAATATTAAAAAAAATACACACATTTTTTTCACTTTGTAGGCACTCGGTATTGAATATGATGTATCTCTGTAATTTGGGATCTTTCAGTTCTGAAGTTATGACCTGTAGTAGCCCTCTATGTCCTCTTTCTAGTGCCACCAGTCTTATTGAATTTAGATTCTCCAAGAAAGAGTTATGCACAATTTCCCAAGATGACCTGATTATATACCTTTTTAGAAGAGTGAAATTGTATAAGGTGCCACGTGTCACTGTTTTGACCTTCGGGTCTAAAAAATATACACAGGAAACTACAGTCCATCCTCTTTCTGTAACTTCTTATGAAATTTCAATCTGATGCTCAAAACAAAAGTTATGACGATTTTCCCAAGGTCACCTATTTGGAATGTAATTCAGGAGTCTGCAAAAAGACAAACTTCCTCAGATCATATCTCTGCAAATATAACGCGAAAATATCTGAAATTTGGACCTAAGGTTCAACGTGATTTCTTATCAAATGGGTTTTTTTTCCACTTCTAAAACTTTGCAGAAAAAGAGTTATAGCGAAAATGTCACGATGACCTATTTAGAGCAGCAAAACCCTAGAATCCAAAGCTCTGATACCAAATGTTATGAAACCAGCTCATTGCAAAAAGATAGAAAAGATAGATCAACACCTTATAATTCAGCCTCTTCTAGGGGGCAACCTCCTTTACATTACATAAATGAAAAATTCTTGGATGATTTAAATGACAAAACCTCCTTTCTATATATAGGAGTCTAAGGAGTCACAATATAACCAAGCCGACCTAACAATAATAATATAAAGGCACAAAAATAACAATAGAGAGGTTCTATGGGGCACAACAATATTAATAAGGGACACAACTACAATAGTAATGGGGGCATCGTTAGTATTATATGGACCTAACATTTTGACTCAATCAAACAAGCAATCATTAATGCTCCTGCATTGAATACTACGAATTTTTCTAGTCATTTTATTTTGTATACTTTGGCCACTCAATCATCCTATGTTGTTGTTTTAACACAAACCAATGATCAGCGGGTGGAAGCACCAATATCTTTCTTTAGTTCCAATTTGCAGGGTGCTGAGCTTAATTATTCAAAAGTCGAGAAACAAGTCGTCGTTGTATTTAAGTCTGTTAAACATTTTAGACCTTTCCTCCTGAAAACACATACAAAAGTGATAGTCCCATTCTCTGTAGTAAGGAAATTGCTAATTCAAAGAGAAGTAGGAGAGAAGAGCTAACTGGGTAACAAATTTACAAGAATATGACATTGATATTAAACCAGTGAAAAATGTTAGAGGACAAGGTTTTTGCAGGTTGCTAGCAGGAGCTTCCAATATACCAGATCATCAAGATTCAGGTAGTATTACACAAGTAAATGAGATAAGTAAGGTTCTGAATCTCAATATGTCGATATGATTTTTTACTTGAAAAATGGATATGCCCCCCCTGAATTCAGCTACAAAAACAAACGTGCCCTAAGGTTAAAAGCCAAACATTATGAAATCATTGATAATGTGTTATTCAGGAGAAACTATGATTCTATTTTGTTAAGATGCCTTGAAAAATATGAAGCGCAAACGGTTTTACAGGAACTCCGTGATGGCCCAACTGGTGGACACTTTGAAGGAGACACTACAGAACACAAAATACTAAATGTTGGGTATTATTGGCCAAATTTGTTCAAAGATACCCATGACTATGTGAGGAAATGTAAGATATCCCAGAATGCTAGTGGGAGACAAAGGAAACCAACCTTTCCTTTACAACTAGTTAATATTGAGCAACCATTTGAGCAGTGGGGGCTTGATATTATAGGAGAGATTGTTCCTCATTCTTCCAAGCAGCACAGATACATCCTTATAGCCACAGACTACTTCACTAAGTGGGTAGAAGCAATTCCACTAAAGGTAGCAAATTTTGATGCAATTATTGAATTTATTGATCATTTCATCATCACCGGCTTTGGTTTACCTAATGTGCTTATATTTGACAATGCATCTTATTTTTTTGGAAATAGTATAGTCAAATTTGCTCTTAAGAGAGGTTTTAAGTTAAAATACTCTGCAAATTACTATCCCCAAGGAAATGGCTTAGCAGAGTCAACTAACAAAAATCTCATAAGGATTATTAAAAGAATTTTTTATCAAAGCCAAAATAATTGGCATAAATTTTTAATCTTCGCACTATGGGCAGATCATATAACTCAGAAGGCCTCAATAGGTACTTATCCTTTTAACTTAGTGTATGGGAAAGAAGTTGTTATTCCACCAAATCTAACCCTACCGTCACTAGCCCTAGTACAATTCATTGAAGAAAATCCTTCTTCCTCTATTCAATTAAGATTTGATCAAATTCTTAAATTAGATGAGGAAAGAAAAAAAGACAAGATTGCTCATGATAAACATCAGCAAGTCATTATATCCTCTTTTGATGCAAGTTCAGTCGGCTCAAAAACATTACAGATTGGTGATCTCGTTTTGAAATGGGACAAAGCACATGAAGAAAAAGGTAAGCATACCAAATTTCAGAAGATGTGGCTTGGACCATTCCAGATTGTCGAAAAGATAGGCTCATCAACATTTCTACTGCAAGACTTAACAGGAAAGAGAGATTCTCTTCCTGTGAATGGGCTTATCTTAAAGAAATTATTTCCCTAAGGAGGTAACCCCTTCTTATCTGTACATATTTTTTATGCAAATTTTGATTTCTTTCAGAAATAATGTTGTAAATAGTATACCATTGGCTTTTTACTATTGAAATCTCTTTGAAAATATATTGTGAATATCTGCTTTTGAAAAGTAGAAACTTTCAAGGAAATGATTACAGTTTTGGAAATTAGATAAACATCATAAAACTCTGAGATGTTCTTTGAAATTGTGAAATCTTTCAAACTAGGAAAACATAGTGAATCATTTTAAGTTTTATCAGTTGAGAAAGGTTATTTTTTAAAAAAGTAAAGAATTTCTACAACTAAGTATCTACATCTCTATAATTGTCATCCAATAACTCTTAAGGAGTCAAAGATTCACCCCATCCACTAGGTTTATGATTTTTTAGAGTGTAATTCTAAAATATATCTGATTTAAAAGATAAGAAGTCTCATTATGAGCCTGCTTACCATGATCATAAGGAACTAATTAAACTGACATTACCAATACTGCATACCAAAATAGGGTAATGGCTTATAATCATAAGACAAGGGGTCTCATTATGAGCCAACTTGTTCAGTTCAATTACAACCAGTGAATGGCATTATCATCTTCTGGCTCTCAAACCAGGGCAATGGATTTTATCCGAAAAATAATGAAAATATATATAGATATATCTTTATGAATTTATCTTTAAAATATTATACTCTTAGATGGATGGGATAATGAATAATTGATGGTTAAAAGGTAACCCTGTCGAGACTATAGACATTTGTTGGCACCAGTGGCACTACCTGTGACAAAAGAGTAAATTCAAAAGCTAAGTTGGAGGAGCCCCCTACTTTATCTTTAATAACCAATCAAGGCTTGAAGAAACCATAAATGTTTTCATTTATAATAAAGGTTTGTAAAAGAAATTTCAAAACTGATCAATTTTTCTTATTTAGAGTAATTTTGTTTATTTAACTAATTTCAAGATAGTTTCCTATTCCTCAATTGTTTGTACTTAAGAAAGTGTTAGAAATTTCATCATTTTATTAAGAGATAACTGGTTCTTTTAGTGAATCATCAATTTTTCTGCTATACAACAACCCCCCCCCCCCAATTTCAAAAAATTTATTAATCTTATTCTAAGATGCTAAATAGGAAATAGGGTCCCTTTAGTTTTTGAGAAGCAATAAAACCTTTACATAGAAATAAATTTCTTTGTTTCTTGCTTTTTAAATAAAAAGTGCTTCAAAAACCCTCTAAAAAATCAAACATCGCAAATCGCATTCACTTTAGGCTAAGGAACATTCAATCCAAATATTCATGTTGCGATGCGAAGTTACCACAAAAATCTCAATCGTAGAGCTTCTTATAACAATCCATTGACAAACATGCGATGCGATAAAACTATCGCATATCGCATATCGTCGATTCCAATAAATAAGTTTTAACAGTCCATTGAAACTTTGCGATGCGATATGATTCTCGCATTTCACATATCGTCGAAAACCAAAGGAAGCTATCCTCGAAAACTTGCAATGTGATATACGTCGATCACATATCGCAATCCTAGTGGAAACAAGTGATACTTACCTTGGGGACGCACGATGTGATGTTAAAATATAATAAAGTGGTTCAATAATAATAAAGGGAAAACATGATTCGAGCGAGTTAAATGAGGAATTTCCCAACTCTATATGCCAGGTCATCACTTATCGCAATCGTGGAAATTCAAAAGACTCTTAGAACATGGCACTTATAACTCCTGACTTGCGATATGCGATTGCTCTTTAAATATTAAAATAATATATTGAAATCTCTCATCGCAAAACCGGAAAGTTTATGGCACACATTCTAATAAGACCTTGGAAATCTGTGATGCGATCTATTCATTGAGCATTAAAGTTTCACGTCGTTGGTTACGGAAAAACATTAAAAAATAGTTATGACTGTGGTCCTTCAAGATTTCATCCTTTGTGTTAATATCAATTTATAATACGAAATCTTTCGCATCAAATGTTCCTATTCCGATTTCCGTTTGTACTTCTTTCAACACTATCTTTACAAGCACTTAGCTGCTCTGAAAAGTTTTAGCCTATTACTGTCCTCTGTTTCATTTTTGCAGTTTGAATCTGGAAGTATGCAACTAGCTAAAATGTCAAAGAAAGCTTGAAAGAAGAAAGTCCCCCCTGCAGTGGCGGAAGGACCGGAAATTTTTTTGTTGATCTCTGATACGACATGTCAAGATTGTGGGAAAATTTCATGGGAAGACATATATGATATGTTAGAAATGGAAAAACCAAAAGTAACTGAAGGACATGCAATAACTGATGGACTTGCAGAGTCAGAAAATACACTTGGTGATTTAGCCGACTCTTTTCTTCATCGAATAGCGGCCTGCCCAAAGATTTTTCCATATAATGACATGGTAAAATGGGTAATTGAAAGCATCAATATAACAGATAGAATGCTCTTCACAGCTGACGAAATAATGTTTGGATCCTTCAAGCCTGAAGACTTGAAGAAAATGTATCATTTACTAGAGCCTTAGAAGTACTACAATAAATCATTCCTTGAAGCTTTCTCGAAGGAAAATCAAATAGAGTCGGAACCCATCAAACAATGGAGGCACTTCCCTAACAAAAACAAGCACAAATCATCTGGTATGTATTATGTGGACTCCCTGGCGTCTCCATATTGTTATGCCACCGCAATGATGTGTAGACTATTTGGAAGCTCCAATTCTTCTTAGTTTTCCATTGAAATGGTTCCATTAATAGAAGCAACATTGAACTCTTTTGTGATGGATTTCGCTAATATCCTATCAGATAAACTGGCCATCCAAATACTTGATTATAGGAAAAATAGATTTGTTACCACCCGAGTTGTTCCCCCATTTTATATGAGTGCCTATATAGTCGATACCATTTGTTTCAATTCTGATTTTCCCATCATGGGATGGAAATGGACTATCCAGGACCCAACCCCTATCCATGTTTACCATAAATACATGTGGAAGACCCAATAAAAGAAGAATTTCTACAAAAAATTTCATGGCTTCATCCTACCCATTCATCAGGCCATTTTTACTAGACCAGTGCCTTGGCTATCACTGACCCACATGTCCTTCCTTTGTATGTCCTAGATAAACTATTGGCTAGGGAAATACACTGTCAGACAGTTGAAAAAGGGCTTACGAAAAATCTCAAAGAAGCCAAGAAACAGTTATGGCCCACCTTTCTTATTCGCTGCAGCATCTATTCATTGCATGACTATAAACACGCCCAAATTGAAGTTGAGAAAATAAGGGGTTTGAACCTAGCTGTTATCCCCAAAATATAGTATGACCTGAATAAAGTTTCTTATAATTTTACTACTCAGGTAAAGGTTAAAAAATTCTTCCATGAGAAAGATGAATTCGATGACTTATTTAGATCAGTAGAGACATTCTCACAAGTGAGCCACTTGGCAAAAATCAAGCTGGAACCATAAAAAATGGACCAATTCATCCAATACAAGATGCAAAGGCTTTAGACAGTACCACTGGACTTATTGAATATTGCACCAGTCATCCAGCAAACAGAGCAAAGCACAGAGCAGGATATAGAGAAAACTTCTGGTGCAGCCGAGACAAGCAAGAAGGCAAGTGAACAGTTGGACACAGATGTTCACATTGATCCGATATTGATCAAAGAATGGGAACAGTTTGATCAACATATTAAAGGTCAAAGTGATACCCAAAATGTTATCACACCGGAATCCCCCTTAAGACAACAACCCATGATTCATGATCCTGTGATTGAAAAACCATCCAGCATGGACTCAGCTCTAAAAGAAATCGAGATAATCCCTGAGTATCCTTCATCAGAGATTACACTGAGCATAGAGGAAATTCCACCTTTGGATGTGTTTTATAGCCCTAAAGAAACATTTGTAGTCAAAGGCAAAGGAAAAAGAGAATGATAGACCAAGCATCAACAACAGGGCCTCAAAATGAATCCATGAATGTCATCTAGAGAGACTCAGAAGTTAATCCATCTGAGGACTTGACCATATTATCTCAGTTTACAGGAGCATATACAACTGCCACGATTGAAAAAGCAACCAAAGTTAATCAATTGATCAAGGAAAAAGATCAAAAGATTAAACAACTTGAAGAAGAGTTAAGGGTGGAAAAACAGAGGATTGATCAGCAGGTTATTGAAAGACAACAACAACTATCTCAGGAGTTCGAACAACTAAAACTGGAACATCATGAAGAGATGAAATCTAAAGAGGAACAAATAAAGCAACTACAACTCTCAATGGAGCAATTCAAGAACAATCCAAAAGTTGAATAATTTATAAAGGAAGCCTCACAAATAAATAATTTCTTATCTCGACAGCTAACCAAACTCTGCCAAAAGATATCTCTCATTTATCCACTGTGTATCAAAACGAACACACTGATAGATCAAGCAGTCAATTCTAGGTTGGAATTCAAGGATGAAGATGACAAAATCACAGGCTATATCTCTTGGCAAAACACAGAAAAGGGAAAGGCTGCTAAATTGTTGGGAATTGAAGAATCTCATAAGGAGATATTATTTTCAGAATGGGAGACACAGCTGATCAAAACAGAAAGAGTGACTTCAAGGGCCACGGCAGTGATGAATAATAGCATTGGGCTGATAAACGATAACTTACACAGCGCGCCAATTTAGTTTTGAGTGTTCCCCATAAAACCTTCCAAAAGAAAAAGTGTTGGAAAAACAATGGAAGCAAGATTTGAATACCAGAGAGGAGCGACTCAAAGAATTAAAAAGCCTCAATTGGGATACACATTGGTTCTATTTAGTCAAACCACACATCCAACAAATGACAATCAAATGTCTTGCTGATGCAGCCGATCACATGATGCCAGAACTCTCGAATGTAGTGTACACAGGTCAGTTGCATGCTAGAATGAGTCATCCACCAGAGATCCAAACTATGCTTGAGATTTGTCAGTTAAAGCCACAGGAGAAATGATAGATGCAATGCATCTTTTCAATAGCTATCGCAATTCTATTTTTAACATGAAATCCCATATTTTGGGATAGGTTGTTCCAACCACTCGAAGCACGTTTTACAAACAGTTTGTTTTTATTTTTCCTATAAAGACCCTTTCATGTCATTTTAGAAAGGGTCATGAAATTGTATTAAATTAGATTTAAGAAGATGGAATTCTGCACTTCTTAATTTATTTTTGTAGAAGACAAGGATCAAGGTTCAAACTTGTTGTAAAGGGGATTTCAAGAGGACTTGCATTTCTGTATCTTCTTGAAGTTTTCAGAAATAAGAAGAGGGAATTAGACTGTTACTTCTGTAAGATGATTCAAATACATATGGTACTTTTATCAATGTATTTTTGTTTCATGTTATGCAATTTAACAGTCTTTTGATTCGATATTGTTGTTATATGTGAATGTTCATACAATTCTACATTATATCACTTTTGAGTAAGTTGGAATTGATATTCTTAAACACATATGCTGACAATTGATGTTATTATGATATGCGATATGTTTTATATCACTTTGTTTAAAGTGATCATCATTCATGCTTAACTTTCTGTAGTCAAGTGATTGATCTTTATTAGCATTTGATTACCAGAAATCATTATAAATCGCATTGATATTGGATTACCTGGGTTATATATAAATCTATTTGTATATTTTCATAAGTTTACAAATCAAACCATCTATCATCCTGTTATATATTTTAGACACCCATTCATCAAATCACTTTTTATTGGGAAACTAGTCCCATGCTATCCATTCGGAGCCACCATACGAAACAGAAAAGGAGCTGCTTTAAGGTCCGGACCAGGTGGTTATCCCCCAATGTTGGTGCAACGATTTTAGAGGCATCAACATTTTTGGCACTATAAGGAGGGTCTGTCTGTGAATGGCAAGTAAATCTAAACCTATAGGCCATTCTAAGAGTAAAACTCCCTCACCATCACCTCCAACTTCTCGTTCGCATTCCAAATCTCCTATTCCCAAGCGAGAAGTTGAAAAGAAAAATATAGAACCCACTGCTGAAATCCTAAACAAGCCAGACAGTTCTTCTTCTGAACCCCCTGAAGTACGATATTTGTTTCACAAATTGCAGGGGATTTCAATATCTCAAGAAGAGTCTTAGTTATCCCAACGAAGTTTCACTTCTCAATATATCCCATTGCAACCGCTAACTAGAGAAAAGAGTGAAAAACTTGGAATCCCACGAGTTGAATTCCCTCCACCAAGTCATAAAAGGGTTAGGAAGATACCATCAGAATCTAGCAGTGAGGTTCTTTCATCATCATCGTCCATTCCATCCATATCATTGCAATGTCAGACACCCACTTCCCAACTCCAGATCGTAGTTCACATAGGTACAGGAGCTTCACCATCTTCTACTCAATCACTTTCAACCATTGCTTCACCCTTTTATACTAATAGCTCAACAATGGCACATAATCAACCTCAACCAAGGCCATGGACCAACCCAGAAGCTGTTAAAATGCCTACGCCTTTGACCCAATTTCCAACTCATCCAGAAAAATGGTTACCTAAATTTAACTCTGATAGTGGCCTCTTAGCTGAAAAACATATAAAGAATTTCATGTTGTCCATTAATTTGAATGGAGTAGCATAAGAAGACAGAGTTGTAAGATTATTCCCATATACTCTACAAGGAGTGGGTGGATCATCGTACTTTTCATTACCATCAGGCTCAATTAATAGCTGGGATGATTTTCAAGAGAAATTTTTAACCAAATTTGGAGATGATAGGTCTATAGCAACTTTGATAAATGACCTCTCCAATTTGAAAGTCGAACCCAAAGAACCCATTAAGGACTTCAACTCACGTTCCAATAAGTTATTGAATAAGCCTAGTGAGGAGGTCCAAAATGAATGGTACATTTCTGCTCTACCTTCAAACACAACCATCTTCATTAATAGAGCTTCCAAACCGACGTTAGCAGAAAATATGAAAGAAGCAATAGTTGTTGAAAAACATATCTTGGCCCTAGAAAAGAAAAACGCATTAGAGGAAAGAAAATCCAAGAAAGTAACTTTTAGAGATGAATCAAAGAAGAAAGTAACCAAAGATCCATATGACATGGAAGGCCTGCAAAAAGTTCCTAAAACTATGTCCAACGAAATCGTATGGATTAAAAAGTAGGTAGCTGAAACTTCATCAAAAAAACATTTAGAAATTTTAAAATAAATCAACGAACTGATCCTAAACCTCCAAATGCTATATCAAATGCAAAATCTGATTTAGATGATGATGAAGAAGAAGATACAGTTTTATCAGCTGAAGAAACAGAGGAAGAAGAAACAATTGAATGTCATGGAATGTGGGACTTTATTCTACCCAACTCTGATAACGAAAGTGAATAGGAAGCCCTACCAGTAAACACCAGAAGTAAGAGTATCATAGAACCTAATCAATCAAATCAAAAGAAGAAAAACTCAAATCCTGTTACTAAAGAGAAAACTCCCACGAAGAAAACTCCAATTTCATCTCCCCAAACAAAACCATCTTCATCCAATCCTCCATCATCATCAAAAACTCTAGTAGTTTCAGATTCCATGGATTATAACATAATTGAAAATATGAAGAAGAATCGAGCAAACATTTATCTGCATGAACTTAGCAAGCTCAAGCATCAACAAAAGTTCTTGCTTAAGGAATTAAATGCAGTACCTTCTTCTCCTCTTCCAACTAGTGTATTATCCAAGGTTGCTAGAGGATCGGGTAGGCCACCATTTGATAAGGTGGATTCTATTGATGCTGTTTTTATTGGAGATGGATCAAATTTTCATACCCCTCCTTTTCTTTTGACTTATGAGATCTACAATAGAAATTTGCATAACTGCTTGATTGATTCAAGGGCTTCATCAAATACAATTCCAGCATCAGTTTGCTCCAACTTAAATATTGAACCCCAGAAATATACAGTTCATATTGTCCAATTGGATCGAACTAAGGTTCAAGTTTTAGGAGAAATAAATTCAGTTACTATTAGACTATTTGTTGATCCAAGGGTTGTTCAAATAATTGACATATTGATTGCTGACATCCCTGAGTTTTATGGTTTAATTCTTACAGAGATTGGTTTGAAAAACTTCATGGTTATATTTCAACTAACTGGTCTCACATGTGGCTTCCTTATAATGGGAAGCCAAATCAAATCAGAATCGACCGTGAAAAACAACTGACTCACACAGTAACAGAATTTGAAGAAGAAAATGAACTAGTAGCCTTCAATAATAATATTCTTGGAAACTATTCGACTGAACCATTTTTCGAGAACTTCAATGCTTAACAATCACCTTTTTCAGTTAATAATGTCACATCACAAGTTGAGAATTTTTCACAGACCGATACTTCTAAGTGTGTTAATATTGTAGATAAACTTGTAGATAAACCTGTAGATAAGCCTTTATTTTGGTCCTTGTATTTTGATGGATCTAAATCTAATGACGGTGCAGGAGCAGGATGTATTCTAGTTAGTCCTGAAGGAGAAAAGACAATGTTATCATGCAGGTTAGAATTTGAGTGTACCAATAATACTGCAGAATATGAAGCCTTGATTCAAGGTCTTTATAAAGCAATAAGTCTTGATGTGAAATATTTGAAAGTGTTTGGTGATTCTGAAATAGTGATAAAACAAGTAAGAAATACTATTCATTGTCTTTCAGGAAACCTCAAAAATTATCAATCACTTGCTCAAGATCTTATTTCTCATTTTCTGGCATTTGATATCTCTCTATTCTGAGATCACAGAATGCAGCATCAGATCTCCTGGCTAATGTAGCTTCTAAGCTCCTTCCATCTGAGGATTATAGTCCAGATAAATTTTCTATTGAGTTAATTTTTAGACCATCCATCCCAGATAATGTCACCAATTGGCGTGTGTTCAATCATGATGAGCATATCTTAAATTTTTTGACATCTGAAGGATCTTATGACAACCAAATCATCGATGAAAGTGATCATGATATTAAGTTAAAGCAGAAACTCAATGAAAATCCTATTCCTAAATCTATTGTTAAACTGGAAGATCTTTATGGTATTAAGGATAGATTCAAAAAGGTCACTAATTCAAAGCTTCAAAGTTCAACTTTAAGGTTAAAATTAGTAAATATTGGTATCGATGCCAAATCAAAAAATATAAATCTAGGACATGGACTTTCACCTGATGAAAGATTTGCTTTCATCTGATTATTGAAAAAATATAAAGATGTTTTTTCTTGGAATTATGAGGATCTGAAGACTTATGATACCTCTATTATTCAACATACAATTCCAATGATTTCTGATGAGAAACTTGTGCAGCAGAAATTAAGGAAAATTCACCCCAATCATGAGAGTCAAATCAAAGTATAGTTGAATAAACTCATTAAATCCAAAATAATTTTTCCTGTCAGACATTCGAAATGGGTCTCAAATTTGGTACTTGTCAGGAAAAAGAATGGCAATATTAGGATTTGTGTAGATTTTAGAAATCTCAACAAATCATGTCAAAAAGATAATTTCCCATTACCAACAACGGAGTAGATACTTCAATCAGTAGCTGGCCCAGAATTAATGTCTTTTCTTGATGGTTTTTCAGGATATAATCAGGTCCTGGTTCATCCAAATGATAGATTAAAGACTAAATTCATAACCAAATGGGGGACATATGCTTATCAGAAAATGCCTTTTGGTTTGATAAATGTTGGAGCTACTTTCCAACGAGCCATGGACATAGCTTTCAAAGGTTTGATCAATAAAACGGTTGTTATTTACTTAGATGACATAATTGTCTATTCTAAGATAAAGAGCAACCATTTGCATGATTTAAAGCAAATCATTGAACGTTGCAAAAAGTATGGGATCTCCCTAAATCCTAAAAAATCATTATTTGCTCTTAATGAAGGTAAACGCTTAGGGTTTATTTTATCCAAAAATGGGATATACATTGATCATGATAGGATAAAGGAGATTTCTGATATCCCTTTACCACATAATAAGAAATCTATGCAATCATTCTTGGACAGATAAATTTTGTAAAAAGATCTGTTCCTGATTTTTCTCATATTGTTCTACCCTTGCAATCCATGATTAAGAAAAATTCAGTCTTCAAATGGAGACATAACGAAAAAGAAGATTTTGTGTTATGAAACCAGCTCACAAAAAGATAGAAAAGATAGATCAACACCTTAGAATTCAGCCTCTTCAAGGGGGCAACCTCCTTTACATTACATAAATGAACAATTCTTGGATGATTTAAATGAAAAAACCTCATTTCTATATATAGGAGTCTAAGGAGTCACAATATAACCAAGCTGACCTAACAATAAAAATATAAAGGCACAAAAATAACAATCGAGGGGTTCTATGGGGCACAACAATATTAATAAGGGATACAACTACAATAGTAATGGGGGCATCATTAGTATTATAGGGACCTAACATGCCCCTCTCCTTCAAAAAGTGTTGTCCTCAACGCTTGAGTAGTTCTAGATGCTTCTGCATAAAATTCTCATCCCTCCATGTGGAATCTTCAGCGGATAAGTTCTTGATGAGATACTCTAAAATGGATCGATTTCGTAGCTGTAGAGTTCTTGTTTCTATGACTGCTTCCGGTTCCAATATAATTTTTCCTTGCTCGTCAAGTTCTGGCAATATTGTTTGAACTGGGAGCTTGTCGCCTATAACCTTCTTTAAACATGAAACATGGAAAACTGGGTGCACTCGAGAAGCCACAGGAAGCTCCAATTTGTATGCCATAGTACTAATCTTTTGCAACACCTTGTATGAACCATATTAGTTTGGTGATAATTTATTATCCTTCTTAGCTTTCTTGAGGGACATTTGTTTATATGGTTGTAGCCGTAGGAATACCCAGTCACCTACATCAAAACTTCTTTCTCTACGATGTTGATCTTCTTGTTGTTTCATTCTATTATGTGCCAACACAAGGTTATCCTTTAAGAGTTGGAGAACTTGTTGTTGATGCTCGATGTGATGTTCCACTGCTTGAACCTTAGAATTTACTCTTAAATATGATGTGTTGGATGGTGGCTGATATCCATAAAGTGCCATAAATGGGGTCATTTTTGTTGCAGTATGGAAGGAAGTGTTATACCACCATTCAGCCAGAGGCAACCATTTCACCCATTGTGTCTATTTATCAGATACAAAGCAACGAAGATATCCTTCCAAAAATTTGTTTACTATCTCAGTTTGCCCATCAGATTGAGGATGATAAGATGAGCTATGAGCTAACTGAGTACCAAGACAAGAAAATAATTTTGTCCAAAAATTTCCAGTAAAAATGGGAGCTCTGTCACATACAATAATCTTTGGGTCTCCATGTAGCTTTTGAATTGTTTCCATAAATGCAGTAGAAACTGTACTGGCTTTAAATGGATGTGATAATGCACAAAAGTGTGCATACTTGGCAAGTCTGTCAACTACCACCATGATGACACTCTTTCCCTCAGACTTGGGTAAACCTGTGATAAAATCCATTGAAACCTCCTCCCAACGTTGGCTTGGAATGGATAAAGGTTGTAATAGACCCGGTGTCTTAATTGTTTCAGCTTTTGTTGGCAAACCAAACATTCCGCCACAAACTTTTGAATATCTGATTTAAGGCCATCCCAAAAAAATTCCTTCTTAACCCTTTGGTAAGTTTTTAAAAATCCTGACTGCCCTCCTAAGGGAGAAGTGTGCAATTCCAGAAGAATCTTTTGTTTGAGTTGGGAATTCTTACAGAGGTATAAGCGATCTTTGTACCATAACGAATCATTTTTCTAGCTAAATGTATCAGATGTACTGGAATCTTGTTGTAACTTTCGAATAAGTGCCCACACTTCTTCATCATTCTTCCATTACCCCCTTGCTTCGTTTATCCAATCTAGTTGGATAATAGAAATGGCGCACAACAATGCTTCCACATCCTCATCCTTTCTTGAGAGTGCATCTGCCACAACATTTTGCTTCCCTTTTTTGTAGATGATTTCAAAGTCATAACCCAACATCTTTGTGACCCAATTTTGTTGTTCTTCAGAGGATAATCTTTGTTCTAAAAATTATTTAAGGCTATCATGATCCGTTTTTACCTTGAAGTGTCTTCCTATTAGGTAGGGTCGCCATTTCTTAAGTGCATGTAGTATTGCCAACATTTCCTTTTCATAAATAGCTTTGTGTAAATACTTTCCCTTGATTGGACGACTTTCTAAAGCAATGGTCTTTCATCTTACATTAAAATAGCACCAATTCCATTTACTGAAGCATCACATTCCACAATAAAGGTTTTTGTGAAGTCTGGTGTAGCTAAGACTGGTGCTTGGCACATTGCCTCTTTAAAATGTTCGAAGGCCTTTGTTGCTTCCAGAGTCCATGAAAATCCATCTTTCTTCAATAATGTTGTTAGAGGTGCTGCTATTTTCCCATAATTCTTAACGAACTTGCGATAATACCCTGTCAACCCGAGAAATCCTCGCAAATGCTTTATGGATGTGGGGGTTTTCCATTCCTTAATGGCTTTAATTTTACTAGGGTCTACCTTAACTCCTTCATGAGATACAATATGACCCAGATATTCCACCTCTTGTACTCCAAAGGAACATTTGGATCTTTTTGCATATAATTGTTTCTCCCCCAATAGTTGTAGCACCCTGTCAACATGTTCAACATGATCCTTCCAAGACTTGTTGTAGATTAGTATATCATCAAAAAATACTAACACAAATTTTCTAAGGAAGGGATTGAAAATGGAATTCATCAAACCATGAAATGTAGAAGGTGCATTGGTAAGGCCAAAAGGCATGACCAAAAATTCATAGTGACCCTCATGAGTTCTAAATATTGTTTTCGAAATGTCTTCAGTCTTCATTCTCAATTGATGATATCCTGAATGAAGATCCAACTTGGTGAAGTAAATTGATCCATGCAATTCATCCAATAATTCGTCAATGACAGGAATGGGAGACTTATCTTTAATAATAAGCTTGCTGAGCTCCCTATAATCCATACACATGCGCCATGATCCATCCTTCTTGTGCACCAATATTACTGGAGTAGAGAAAGAACTTTGGCTAGGTTGAATTATACCAGCCTCTAGCATTTCTGCAACCATACGTTCAATTTCACTCTTTTGGGAATAGGGATATCTGTACGGCCTGATGTTTGGAGGAACACTTCCTGGAATCAAATGAATAGCATGATCGTGATCACGAATAGGAGGGAGACCTTTGGGAGTCTCAAATACCTTGGAATGATTGTCCAAGACTTTTTGGAGATCTAGAGAAATAGATGATTTCAAAGTGGAAACATCTAGCCACATAATTGTGCAATTACACCTCGTTATTCCTTTTTTAGAAGCTTTGTCATACCGTTAGAGCTGATTATCTTTCCTGGTTTCCCTGCAATGCCCCTTAATTCAATTTCCTTTCCTTCCGCATAAAATTTCATGAAAAGTTTTTGAAAGTTAAAAGCTATTGTACCCAAGGATTGTAGCCATTGAACTCCTAGTACAACATCAACACCTCCCATTGGAATGGAAAGCATTGGGCTATTCAATACATATTCTCCCATGGATAGCTTAATATTATGGCACTTTCCAGAGAAATTTATCGTTCCTCCACTTGCAACCATCACTTGACACTCTGGTGTTGGATACAGGAAGCAATTCAATTCTTTTGCTATCTTACAATGAACGAAATTGTGGGTACTTCCTGAATCAATCAACACTATTACCTTTTTCTTCTTGATATGTCCTTCTATCTTGATGGTTTGAGGAGTGGAAATTCCAGCCAATGCATTACAAGATATGGTCAGATTCATTTCTTCTTTATCTAGGCTTTTTTCTTGGAGTATATACTCTTCTTTTGACCTTTCTTGTTCCCTTTCTTCTTCCTCTTCACAATCTATGTAGAATAATTTCTTCTCAGCACACTTATGACCTTTAGTGTATTTTCTATCACAACTATAACAAAGCCCTTTTGCTCTTTTTTCTTCCAATTGTTGTGGTTTCAACCTTATAGGTTGTGGAAGGCTAGGGGCAACAACACTTCCATATTTAGGGCAACAACACTTCCATATTTATAGTTGTGAGTGGTAGGCTTCCTGGTTGCCATAATTTTTCTTTCCATTTTTCTTGCTAACCTAAATGCCTTCTCCAATGAATCAGGTTCCCAAAGGCGAACATCATGTTGGATATTCTCCTTTAAAGTCCCTATGAACACATCAATCCTATGCTCCTCTGGAATATTTTTTACCCTTATGTTCAATTTTTGGAAGTCCTCAATGTGCTCCATTATTGAACCCTTTTGTTTGAGACTTATCAACTGGCTAAAAAAGGTGTTTCTTTTTGTATCCTCATAATGTGCTATCATTTCTTTCATAAAAATTGCCCAAGTGATAATTTGTTTACGAGAGCAAAGCCATTGATACCATACAAACTGATTTGGTTCCAAATATAAAGTTGCAATACGTACCTTTTGTGTGTTTTGCACATTATTGAGATCAAAAAATTACTCTATTTGTAGTATCCACGTTGCGGGATCCTTTCCATCAAACTTCCTCATATCGATTTTTGGAATATGGTGGGTCTTCGATCCAACATTAGAGTCTATGAAATCATGATTAACAGTTCTTTTGTTCTCATCATGAGTTTCCTTTACTACTCTTTCACCATTAGTGGCCATTTCTTGTAGCAACTTATTCAAATTTATCTTCAATTCTTCCATCTTATCAGCCATGCCATCCATCTTAGCATCCATGCCATTCATCTTAGCTTCCATTCCATTGATCTTAGTTTCCACACCATTCATCTTAGCTTCCACGCCATTCATCTTAGCTTCCACGCCCTTAATCTTAGATTCCACGCCATTTATCTTAGCTTCTGTTAGCTTTTGTGAGAGTGACATTTTTTGCACTTGATCTTGTAATTTTGATATATCATGTAGCATTTCTTCCCCTTCTTCATGAGTTATGCTAGAGCTTTCGGGTCGTTTACTAGGTGTTTCAATTTTCTTTCTTCGGGGCATCAATAACCGATAACAATTCTTCATTATTCCCTTTGAATTCCTTCAAACTAATTTTTCAAACCAAGCTATGCAAATATTAAAAAAAATACACACCTTTTTTCACTTTGTAGGCACTTGGTACTGAATATGATGTATCTCTGTAATTTCGGATCTTTCAATTCTAAAATTGCGACCTGTAGTAGCCCTCTATGTCCTCTTTCCAATGCCACCATTCTGATCGAATTTAGATTCTCCAAGAAAGAGTTATGCGCAATCTCCCAAGATGACCTGATTATATACCTTTTTAGAAGAGCAAAATTGTATGAGGTGCCACGTGTCACTGTTTTGACCTTTGGGTCTAAAAAATATAGACAGGAAACTGTAGTTCATCCTCTTTCTGCAACTTCTTACGAAATTTCAATCTGATACTCAAAACAAAATTTATGACGATTTTCCCAAGATCACCTGTTTGGAATGTAATTCAGGAGTCCGCAAAAAGACAAACTTCCTCAAATCATATCTCCACAAATATAGCACGAAAATCTCTGAAATTCGAACCTGAGGTTCAACGTGATTTCCTATCAAATGGGTTTTGTTTTCGCTTCTGAAACGTTGCAGAAAAAGAGTTATAGCGAAAATTCCACGATGACCTATTTGGAGCAGCGAAACCATAGAATCCAAAGCTCTGATACCAAATGTTATGAAACCAACTCACAAAAAGATAGAATAGATAGATCAACGCCTTAGAATTCAGCCTCTTCGAGGGGAAAATCTACTTTACATTACATAAATGAACAATTCTTGGATGATTCAAATGACAAAACCTCCTTTCTATATATAGGAGTCTAAGGAGTCACAATATAACCAAGACGGCCTAACAATAATAATATAAAGGCACAAAAATAACAATAGAGGGGTTCTATGGGGCACAACAATATTAATAAGGGATACAACTACAATAGTAATGGGGGCATCATTAGTATTATAGGGACCTAACATTTTGACTCAATCAAACAAGCAATCATTAATGCTCCTGCATTGAATACTCCCAATTTTTCTAGTCATTTTATTTTGTATACTTTGGCCACTCAATCATCCTATGTTGTTGTTTTAACACAAATCAATGATCATCGGGTGGAAGCAGGTCAATATATTTCTTTAGTTCCAATTTGTAGGGTGCTCAGCTTAATTATTCAAAAGTCGAGAAACAATTCGTTGTTGTATTTAAGTCTGTTAAACATTTTAGACCTTTCCTCTTGAAAACACATACAAAAGTGATAGTCCCATTCTCTGTAGTAAGGCAATTGCTAATTCAAAGAGAAGTAGGAGAGAAAAGAGCTAACTGGGTAACAGTTTTACAAGAACATGACATTGATATTAAACCAGTGAAAATTGTTAGAGGACAAGGTTTTTGCAAGTTGCTAGCAGGAGCTTGAAATATACCAGATCATCAAGATTCAGGTAGTACTACACAAGTAAATGAGATAAGTATGATTGGTTCTGAATCTCAATATGTTGATCTGATTTTTTACTTGAAAAATGGATATGCCCCCCCTGAATTCAGCTACAAAAACAAACGTGCCCTAAGGTTAAAATCCAAAAATTATGAAATCATTGATAATGTGTTATTATGGAGAAACTATGATTCTATTTTGTTAAGATGCCTTGAAAAATCTGAAGCGCAAACGGTTTTACAGGAACTCCATGATGGCCCAACTGGTGGAAACTTTGGAGGAGACACTACAGCACAAAAAATACTGATTGTTGGGTATTATTAGCCAACTTTGTTCAAAGATACCCATGACTATGTGAGAAAATGTAAGATATGCTAGACTACTAGTGGGAGACAAAGGAAACCAGCCTTTCCTTTACAACCAGTTAATATTGAGCAACCATTTGAGCAGTGGGGGCTTGATATTATAGGAGAGATTGTTCCTCATTCTTCTAAGCAGCACAGATACATCCTTACAGCCACAGACTACTTCACTAAGTGGGTAGAAGCAATTCCACTAAAGGTAGTAAATTCTGATGCGATTATTGAATTTATTGATCATTTCATCATCACCGAGTTTGCTTTACCTAATGTGCTTATCTTTGATAATGCATCTTATTTTTTTGGAAATAGTCTAGTCAAATTTGCTCTTAAGAAAGGTTTTAAGTTAAAATACTCTGCAAATTACTACCCCCAAGGAAATGGCTTAGTAGAGTCAACTAACAAAAATCTCATAAGGATTATTAAAAAAATTGTTGATCAAAGCCAAAAGAATTGGCATAAATTTTTAATATTCGCACTATGGGCAGATCGTATAACTCAGAAGGCCTCAATAGGTACTTTTCCTTTTAACTTAGTGTATGGGAAAGAAGTTGTTATTCCACCAAATCTAGCCCTCCCATCACTAGCCCTAGTACAATTCATTGAAGAAATGTTGGGTCCCTATAATACTAGTGATTACCCCATTACTATTGTAGTTATACCCCTTATTTATATTGTTATGCCCCTATTACCCCCATATTGTTATTTCTGTGCCCCATAGAATCCCTCTATTGTTATTTTTGTGGCTTTATATTATTATTGTTAGGTCGGCTAGATTATATTGTGACTCCTTAGACTCCTATATATAGAAAGGAGGTTTTGTCATTTGTATCATCCAAGAATTGTTCATTTATGTAATTTAAAGGAGGTTGCCCCCTCGAAGAGGCTAAATTCTAAGGCGTTGATCTATCTTTTCTATCTTTTCTTGAGCTGGTTTCATAACATTTGGTATCAGAGCTTTGGATTCTAGGGTTTCGCTGCTCCAAACAGGTCATCGTGGAATTTTCGCTATAACGTTTTTTCTGTGACGTTTCAGAAGTCGCAAAAAAAAACCCATTTGAGAAGAATTGGCGCTGAACCTTGGGTCCGAATTTCAGAGCATTTCGCGTGATATTTTCGGAGATATGATCTGAGGAAGTTGACCTTTTTGCAGACTCCTGAATTACATTCAAAACAGGTGACCTGGGGAAAATCGTCATAACTCTCTCTCTGAGGATCGGATTGAAATTTCGTAAAACGGTACAGAAAGAGGACGGACTGTAGTTTCTTGTGTGTGTGTTTTAGATTCAAAGGTTGAAACAGTGACTCGTGGCACGTCGTACAAGTTCGCTCTACTGAACCAGTCTAAAAGCAAGTCACTGTGGGAGATTTCACATAACTCTTCCTTGGAGAATCCAATTTGGCTCAGACTTGTGGCATTGGAAAGAGGACGCAGAAGGCTACTATAGGTAGCAATTTTAGAACTGGATGATCCGAAATTACAGAGATACATCAGATTCAATATCAGGCTTCTATAAAGTGAAAAAAGGTGTGTAGTTTTTTTTTAAATTTTTGTGTAAGCTTGGTTTAACGGAATTCAAAGGGCATAGTAAAGCATTATTATCGGTAACTGATGCCCCGAGGAAAGAAAATGCAAACACCTAGTAAGGAACCTGAAAGCTCTAGCATGACTCATGAAGAAGAGGAAGAAATGCTACATGATATATCAAAATTACAAGAACAAGTGCAACAAATGTCACGCTCACAAAAGCTAACAGAAGCTAAGATAAGTGGCGTGGAATCTAAGATAAATGGCATGGAATCTAAGATAAAGGGCATGGAAGCTAAGATGGATGATTCGAAGACAGAATTGAAAAGAGACATGGCAGATTTGAAGATAGATATGAAGACAGACATGGAAGAATTGAAGAAGTTGCTACAAGAAAGGGTCACTAATGGTGAAAAGGTAGTAAAGGAAACTCATGATGAAAACAAAAGAAATGTTAATCATGATTCCATAGATGCTAATGTTGGATCGAAGAATCACCATATTCCAAAAATCGATATGAGGAAGTTTGATGGCAAGGATCCCGCCACATGGATATTACAGATGGAGCAATTCTTCGATCTCAATAATGTGCAAAACACACAAAAGGTACGTATGGCAACTGTATATTTGGAACCAAATCAGTTTGTATGGTATCAATGGCTTTGCTCTCGTAAACAATTTATCACTTGGGCAATTTTTACGGAAGAATTGATAGCACATTATGAAGATACAAAAAGCAACACTTTTTTTAGCCAATTGATAAGTCTCAAACAAAAGGGTTCAGTAATGGAGCACATTGAGGAGTTCCAAAAATTGAACATAAGGGTAAAAGATATTCCAGAGGAGCATAGGATTGATGTGTTCATAGGGTCTTTAAAGGATAATATCCAACATGATGTTCGCCTTTGGGAACCTGATTCATTAGAGAAGGCATTCAGGTTAGCAAGAAAAATGGAAAGCAAAATTATGGCAACCAGGAAGCATACCACTCACAACTATAAAGACGGAAGTGTTGTTGCCCCTAGTCTTCCACAACCTATAAGGTTGACACCACAACAATTGGAAGAAAAAAGAGCAAAAGGGCTTTGTTACAGTTGTGATAGCAAATACACTAAAGGTCATAAGTGTGCTGAGAAGAAATTATTCTACATAGATTGTGAAGAGGAAGAAGAAAAGGAGCAAGAAAGGTCAAAAGAAGAAGATATACTCCAGGAACAAAGCCTAGATGAAGAACAAATAAATCCGACCATATCTTGTAATGCATTGGCGGGAATTACCACTCCTCAAACCATCAAGATAGAAGGACAAATCAAGAAGAAAAAGGTAATAGTGTTGATTGATTCAGGAAGCACCCACAATTTTATTCATTGTAGGGTAGCAAAAGAATTGAATTGCTTCCTATATCCAGCACCAGAGTGTCAAGTGATGATTGCAAATGGAGGAACAATAAATTGCTCTGGAAAGTGCCATAATATCAAGCTATCCATGGGAGAATATGTATTGACTAGCCCAATGCTTTCCATTCCAATGGGAGGTGCTGATGTTGTACTAGGAGTCCAATGGCTACAATCCTTGGGTACAATAGCTTTTAATTTTCAAGAACTTTTCATCAAATTTTCTGCGGAAGGAAAGGAAGTTGAATTAAGGGGTATTGCAGGGAAACCAGGAAAGATAATCAGCTCTAATGGTATGACAAAGCTTCTAAAAAAGGAGCAAAGAGGTGTAATTGCACAATTATGTTCGCTAGATGTTTCCACATTGGAATCATCTATTTCTCCAGATCTCCAAAAAGTCTTGGACAATCATTCCAAGGTATTTGAGACTCCCAAGGGTCTCCCACCTATGCGTGATCATGATCATGCTATTCATCTGATTCCAGGAAGTGTTCCTCCAAACATCAGGCCGTACAGATATCCCTATGTCCAAAAAAGTGAAATTGAACGTATGGTTGCAGAAATGCTAGAGGCTGGTATAATTCAACCGAGTCAAAGTTCTTTCTCAGCTCCAGTAGTATTGGTGCACAAGAAGGATGGATCATGGCGCATGTGTCCAGATTATAGGGAGCTCAACAAGCTCACTATTAAAGATAAGTTCCCCATTCCTGTTATTGATGAATTACTGGATGAATTGCATGGATCAATTTACTTCACCAAGTTGGATCTTCGTTCGGGATATCATCAAATCAGAATGAAGATTGAAGACATTCCAAAAACGGCATTTAGAACTCATGAGGGTCATTATGAATTTTTGGTCATGCCTTTTGGCCTTACCAATGCACCTTCAACATTTCAAGGTTTGATGAATTCAATTTTCAAACCATTCCTTAGAAAATTTGTGTTAGTATTTTTTGATGATATACTAATCTACAGCAAGTCTTGGAAGGATCATGTTGAACATGTTGACAGGGTGCTACAACTATTGGAGGAGAAACAATTATATGCAAAAAGATCCAAATGTTTCTTTGGAGTCCAGGAGGTGGAATATTTGGGTCATATTGTATCTCATGAAGGAGTTAAGGTAGACCCTAGCAAAATTAAAGCCATTAAGGAATGGAAAATCCCCACATCCATAAAGCATCTGCGAGGATTTCTTGGGTTGACAGGGTATTATCGCAAGTTTGTTAAGAATTATGGGAGAATAGCAGCACCTCTAACAACATTATTGAAGAAAGATTCATTTTCATGGACTCCGGAAGCAACAAAGGCCTTTGAACATCTTAAAGAGGCAATGTGCCAAGCACCGGTCTTAGCTACACCGGACTTCACAAAAACCTTTATTGTGGAATGTGATGCTTCAGGAAATGGAATTGGTGCTGTTCTAATGCAAGATGAAAGACCCATTGCTTTTGAAAGTCGTCCAATCAAGGGAAAGTTTTTAAGCAAAGCTATTTATGAGAAGGAAATGTTGGCAATACTCCATGCACTTAAGAAATGGCGACCCTACCTAATGGGAAGACACTTCAAGGTAAAAACGGATCATGATAGCCTTAAATACTTTTTAGAACAAAGATTATCCTCTGAAGAGCAACAAAAGTGGGTCACAAAGATGTTGGGTTATGACTTTGAAATCATCTACAAAAAAGGGAAGCAAAATGTGGTGGCAGATGCACTCTCAAGAAAGGATGAGGATGTGGAAGCATTGTTGTGTGCCATTTCTATTATCCAACCAGATTGGATAAACGAAGCAAGGGAGGAATGGAAGAATGACGAAGAAGTGTGGGCACTTATTCGAAAGCTACAACAAGATTCCAGTACTTCTGATACATTTAGCTGGAAAATGATTCGTTATGGTACAAAGATCGCTTATACCTCTGTAAGAATTCCCAGCTAAAACAAAAGATTCTTATGGAATTGCACACTTCTCCCTTAGGAGGGCACTCAGGATTTTTAAAAACTTACCACAGGGTTAAGAAGGAATTTTTTTGGGATGGCCTTAAATCAGATATTCAAAAGTTTGTGGCGGAATGTTTGGTTTGCCAACAAAATAAAGTTGAAACAATTAAGACACCGGGTCTATTACAACCTTTATCCATTCCAAGCCAACGTTGGGAGGAGGTTTCAATGGATTTTATCACAGGTTTACCCAAGTCTGAGGGAAAGAGTGTCATCATGGTGGTAGTTGACAGACTTACCAAGTATGCACACTTTTGTGCATTATCACATCCATTTAAAGCCAGTACAGTTTCTACTGCATTTATGGAAACAGTTCAAAAGCTACATGGAAACCCAAAGATTATTGTAAGTGACAGAGATCCCATTTTCACTGGAAATTTTTGGACAGAATTATTTTCTTGTCTTGGTACTCAGTTAGCTCATAGCTCATCTTATCATCCTCAATCTGATGGGCAAACTGAGATAGTAAACAAATGTTTGGAAGGATATCTTCGTTGCTTTGTATCTGATAAACAGACACAATGGGTCAAATGGTTGCCTCTGGCTGAATGGTGGTATAACACTTCCTTCCATACAGCAACAAAAATGACCCCATTTATGGCACTTTATGGGTATCAACCACCATCCATCACATCATATTTAAGAGAAAATTCTAAGGTTCAGGCAGTGGAACATCACATCGAACATCAACAACAAGTCCTCCAACTCTTAAAGGATAACCTCGTGTTGGCACAAAATAGAATGAAACAACAGGCAGATCAACATCGCAGTGAAAGAAGTTTTGATGTAGGTGATTGGGTATTCCTACGGCTACAACCATATAAGCAAATGTCCCTAAAGCAAGCTAAGAAGGATAATAAATTATCACCAAAGTATTATGGTCCGTACAAGGTGTTGCAAAAGATTGGTACTATGGCATACAAATTGGAGCTTCCTGCAGCTTCTCGATTGCACCCAGTTTTCCATGTTTCATGTTTAAAGAAGGTTATAGGTGACAAGCTCCCAATTCAAACAATATTGCCAGAACTTGATGAGGAAGGAAAAATTATATTGGAACCGGAAGCAGTCACAGAAACAAGAACTCGACAGCTACGAAATCGATCAATTTCAGAGTATCTTATCAAGTGGAAGAACTTATCCGCTGAAGATTCCACATGGGAGGATGAGAATTTTATGCAGAAGTATCCAGAACTACTCAAGCGTTGAGGACAACACTTTTTTGAAGGAGAGGGGCATGTTGGGTCCCTATAATACTAGTGATTACCCCATTACTATTGTAGTTATACCCCTCATTTATATTGTTGTGCCCCTATTACCCCCATATTGTTATTTCTGTGCCCCATAGAATCCCTCTATTGTTATTTTTGTGGCTTTATATTATTATTGTTAGGTCGGCTGGATTATATTGTGACTCCTTAGACTCCTATATATAGAAAGGAGGTTTTGTCATTTGTATCATCCAAGAATTGTTCATTTATGTAATGTAAAGGAGGTTGCCCCCTCGAAGAGGCTGAATTCTAAGGCGTTGATCTATCTTTTCTATCTTTTCTTGAGCTGGTTTCATAACAAGAAACTCCTTCTTCCTCTATTCAATTAAGATTTGATCAAATTCTTAAATTAGATGAGGAAAGAAAAAAAGACAAGATTACTCATGCTAAACATCAGCAAGTCATTAAATCCTCTTTTGATGCAAGTTCAATCGGCTCCAAAACATTACAGATTGGTGATCTTGTTTTGAAATGGGAAAAAGCACATGAAGAAAAAGGTAATCATACCAAATTTCAGAAGATGTGGCTTCGACCATTCCATATTGTCGAAAATATAGGCTCATCAACATTTCTACTGCAAGACTTAACATGAAATAGAGATTCTCTTCCTGTGAATGGGCTTATCTTAAAGAAATTATTTCCCTAAGGAGGTAACCCCTTCTTATCTGTACATATTTTTTATGCAAATTTTGATTTCTTTCAAAAATAATGTTGTAAATAATATACCATTGGTTTTTTACTATTGAAATCTCTTTGAAACTATATTGTGAATATCCGCTTTTGAAAAGTAGAAACTTTCAAGGAAATGATTACAGTTTTGGAAATTAGATAAACATCATAAAACTCTGAGATGTGCTTTGAAATTGTGAAATCTTTCAAACTAGGAAAACATAGTGAATCATGTTAAGTTTTATCAGTTGAGAAAGGTTATTTTTTTAAAAAGTAAAGACTTTCTACAACTAAGCATCTACATCTCTATAATTGTCATCCAATAACTCTTAAGGAGTCAAAGATTCACCCCATCCACTAGGTTTATGATTTTTTAGAGTGTAATTCTAAAATATATCTGATTTAAAAGATAAGAGGTCTCATTATGAGCCTGCTTACCATGATCATAAGGAACTAATTAAACTGACATTACCAATACTGCATACCAAAACAGGGTAATGGCTTATAATCATAAGACAAGGGGTCTCATTATGAGCCAACTTGTTCAGTTCAATTACAACCAGTGAATGGCATTGTCATCTTCTGGCTCCCAAACCAGGGCAATGGATTTTATACGAAAAATAAAAATAAAAATGAAAATATATATAGATATAGCTTTCTGAATTTATCTTTAAAAGATTATACTCTTAGATGGATGGGATAATGAAAAATTGATGGTTAAAAGGTAACCCTGTTGAGACTATAGACGTTTGTTGGCACCAGTGGCACTACCTGTGACAAAAGAGTAAATTCAAAAGCTAAGTTGGAGGAGCCCCCTACTTTATCTTTAACAACCAATCAAGGCTTGAAGAAACCATAAATGTTTTCATTTATAATAAAGGTTTGTAAAAGAAATTGCAAAATTGATCAATTTTTCTTATTCAAAGTAATTTTGTTTATCTAACTAATTTCAAAATAGTTTCCTATTCCTCAATTGTTTACACTTGAGAAAGTGTTAGAAATTTCATCATTTTATTAAGAGATAACTGGTTCTTTCAGTGAATTGCCAATTCTTGTGCTATATAACAACCCCCCCATTTCAAAAAAATTATTAATCTTATTCTAAGATGCTAAATAGGAAATAGGGTCCCTTTAGTTTTTGAGAAGCAATAAAACATTTTCATAGAAATAAATTTCTTTTCTTCTTGCTTTTTAAATAAAAAGTGCTTCAAAAACCCTCTAAAAAATCAAACATTGCAAATCGCCTTCACTTTAGGCTAAGGAACATTCAATCCAAATATTCATGTTGCGATGCGAAGTTACCGCAAAAATCTCAATCGTAGAGCTTCTTATAACAATTCATTGACAAGCATGCGATGCGATAAAAATATCGCATATCGCATATCATCGATTCCAATAAATAAGTTTTAACAGTCCGTTGAAACTTTGAGATGCGATATGATACTCACATTTTGCATATTGTCGAAAACCAAAGGAAGCTATCCCCAAAAACTTGCAATGTGATATACATCGATCGCATATCGCAATCCCAGTGGAAACAAGTGATACTTACCTTGGGGACGCATGATGCGATGTTAAAATATAATAAAGTGGTTCAATAATAATAAAGGGAAAACACGATTCGGGGGAGTTAAATGAGGAATTACCCAACTCTATATTCCAAGCCATCACTTATCGCAATCACGGAAATTCAAAAGACTCTTAGAACATGGCACTTATAACTCCCGACTTGCGATATGCGATTTCTCTTTAAATATTAAAATAATATATTGAAATCGCTTATCCCAAAACCTTTTGTCTATGGCATGCATTCTAATAAGACCTTGGAAATATGCGATGCAATCTATTCATTAAGCAATAAAGTTTCATGTCATTGGTTACGGAAAAACATTAAAAAACAGTTATGACTGCGGTCCTTCAAGTTTTCATCCTTTGTGTTAATGTCAAGTTATAATATGAAATCTTTCGCATCAAATGTTCCTATTCCGATTTCCGTTTGTACTTCTTTCAACACTATCTTTACAAGCATTTAGTTGCTCTGAAAAGTTTTAGCCTATTACTGTCCTCTGTTTCATTTTTGCAGTTTGAATTTGGAAGTATGCAGCCAGCTAAAATGTCAAAGAAAGCTTGAAAGACGAAAGTTCCCCCTGCAGTGGCCGAAGGACCAAAAAAATTTTGTTGATCTTGGATATGACATGTCAAGATTGTGGGAAAATTTCATGGGAAGGCATATATGATATTTTAGAAATGGAAAAGCCAAAAGTAACTGAAGGACATGCAATAATTGATGGACCTGCAGAGTCAGAATATACACCTGGTGATTTAGCCGACTCTTTTCTTCATCGAATAGCGGCCCGCCCAAATATTTTGCCATATAATGACATGGTAAAATGGGTAATTGAAAGCATCAATATAATAGACAGAACGCTCTTCATAGCTGATGGAAGAATGTTTGGATCCTTCAAGCCTGAAGACTTGAAGAAAATGTATCATTTACTAGAGCCTTAGAAGTACTACAATAAATCATTCCTTGAAGCTTTCTTGAAGGAAAATCAAATAGAGTCGGACCCCATCAAACAATGGAGGCACTTCCCTAACAAACACAAGCACGAATCATCCGGTATGTATTATGTGGACTCCCTAGAATCTCCATATTGTTATGCTACCGCAATGATGTGTAGACTATTTAGAAGCTCGAATTCTGCTTGGTTTTCCATTGAAATGGTTCCATTAATAGAAGCAGCATTGAACTCTTTTGTGATGGATTTCGCTAATATCCTATCAGATAAACTGGCCATCCAAATACTTGATTATAGGAAAAATAGATTTGTTACCACCCGAGTTGTTCCCCATTTTATATGAGTGCCTATATAGTCGATACCATTTGTTTCAATTCCGATTTTCCCATCATGGGATGGAAATGGACTATCCAGGACCCAACCCCTATCCATGTTTACCATAAATACATGTGGAAGACCCAATATAAGAAGCATTTCTACAAAATTTGTCATGGCTTCATCCTACCCATTCATCAGGCCATTTTTAATAGACCAGCTCCTTGGCTATCCGAGGAGGCTAGTATTGATTTAACTTTAATTGGCAGTTGGTTTGGGGAAGAACTGTTTACATACATTAGGTTTTTTAGCAGCATCACCGACCCGCATGTCCTTCCTCTATATGTCCCAGATAAACTATTGGCTAGGGAAATAGCCTATCAGACAGTTGAAAAAGGGCTTACGAAAAATCTCAAAGAAGCCAAGAAACAGTTATGGCCTGCCTTTCCTATTTGCTGTAGCATCTATTCATTGCATGACTATAAACATGCCCAAATTGAAGCTGAGAAAATCAGGGGTTTGAACCTAGCTGTTATCCCCAAATTACAGTATGACCTGAATAAAGTTGTTTATGATTTTACTACTCAGGTAAACGTCAAACAATTCGTCCATGAGAAAGATGAATTCGATGACTTATTTAGATCAGCAAAGACATTCTCACAAGTGAGCCACTTGGCAAAAATTAAGCTGGAACCATAAAAAATGAACCGATTCATCCAATACAGGACGCAAATGCTTTAGACAGTACCATTGGACTTATTTAATATTGCACCAGTCATCCAGCAAACAGAGAAAAGCACAGAGCAGGATATAGAGAAAACTTCTGGTGCAGCCGAGACAAGCGAGAAGGCAAGTGAATAGTTGGACACAGATGTTCACATTGATCCGATATTGATCAAAGAATGGGAACAGTTTGACCAATAGATTAAAGGTCAAAGTGATACCCAAAATGTTATGACATCGGAATCCCCCTTAATACAACAACCCATGATTCATGATCCTGTGATTGAAAAACCATCCAGCATGGACTCAACTCTAAAAGAAATCGAGATAATCCCTGGGTATGCTTCATTGGAGATTACACTGAGCATAGAGGAAATTCCACCTTTGGATGTGTTTTATAGCCCTAAACACAGATTTGTAGTCAAAAGGCAAAGGAAAAAGAGAATGATAGACCAAGCATCAACAACAATTCCTCAAAATGAATCCATGAATGTCATCTAGAGAGACTCAGAAGTTAATCCATCTGAGGACTTGACCATATTATCTCAGTTTACAAGAGCATATACAACTGCCACAATTGAAAAAGCAACCGAAGTTAATCAATTGATAAAGGAAAAAGATCAAAATATTAAACAACTTGAAGAAGAGTTAAGGGTGGAAAAACAAAGGATTGATCAGCAGGTTATTGAAAGACAACAACAACTATCTTAGGAGTTCGAACAACTAAAACTGGCACATCATGAAGAGATGAAATCTAAAGAGGAACAAATAAAGCAACTACAACTCTCAATGGAGCAATTCAAGAACAATCCAAAAGTTGAAGAGTTTATAAAGGAAGCCTTACAAATAAATAATTTCTTATCTCAGCAGCTAACCAAACTATGCCAAAAGATATCTCTCATTTATCCACTGTGTATCAAAACGAACGCACTGACAGATCAAGCAGTCAATTCTAGGTTGGAATTTGAGGATGCAGATGACAAAATCACAGGTATATCTCTTGGCAAAACATAGAAAAGGGAAATGTTGCTAAATTTCCGGGAATTGAAGAATCTCATAAGAAGATATTATTTTCAGAATGGGAGACACTGCTGATCAAAGCAGAAAGAGCGACTTCAAGGGCCAGGGTAGTGATGAATAATATCATTGGGTCGATAAACTATAACTTACACAACGCCAATTTAATTTTTGAGTGTTCCCTAGAAAACCTTCCAAAAGCAAAAGTATTGGAAAAACAATGGAAACAAGATTTGAATACCAGAGAGGAGCAACTCAAAGAATTAAAAAGCCTTAATTGGGATACACATTGGTGAATCTATTTAGTCAAGCCACACAGCCAACAAATGACAATCAAGTGTCTTGTTGATGCAACCGATCGCATGATGCTAGAACTCTCAGATGCAATGTACATAGGTTAGTTGCATGCTAGGATGAGTCATCCACCAGAGATCCAAACTATGCTCGAGATTTGTCTTTTAAAGTCGCATGAGGAATGATAGATGCAATGCATATTTTCAAGAGCTATCGCAATTCTATTTTTAACATGAAATCTCATATTTTGGGAAAGGTTGTTCCAACCACCCGAAGCACTTTTTACGAACAGTTTGTTTTTATTTTTGCTATAAAGACCCTTTCATGTCATTTTAGAAAGGGTCCTAAAATTGTATTAAATTAGATTTAAGAAGATTACATTTCTACACTGATCCGGAATTTTTGAGGGAGGTCCCCAAGATCTGAAAAATTGCAATGTCGAAAAGAAAATGAGAGAACACACAATAAATGAAACCACAAAGAAACTTTTTATTAAAACAGATAATAATTGTAAGGACTACATTGTGGTGGACAATCTGTCCTTTTACAAAATGTGACTTGTTACTTATAGTATTTTTCCGTTACAATACCATGGGTCAATTCCATGGGTGAATGAATACCATGGGTGGATGTCACAATACCACGAGTCAATTCCATGGGTGAATGAATACCATGGTTGGATGTTAAAATACCATGGGTGAATGAATACCATGGGTGGATGTCACTTACAATACCATGGGTGGATGCCACTTACAATACTATGGGTAAATTCCATGGGTGGATGAATACCATGGGTTGATGCCATTTTCCATTCGGATCATTCCTCCCTCCTTAAGAAGCAATGGTCCCCATTGCGTGAAGTTCCCTCCTGCGAAGCCTTTGTTGAATATGAAGACCCACTGAACAGAAGGGTTTTATGTGGTTAACCCATAATCATGATGAATGAAGATCCGATGATAGAGATACCCTGTAATGTTTGTTACCAATTGTGATATTGACTGTGTGTGGCCTAGCAAATGGACTTCGATGAAGTGTGGGTTTGTGGATAACCCATAACCATGATGAACGAATATCTGAGGATAGAGATACCATGTAATGCTTGTGACCAACTACGATACTGACAGTGTGCGGTCTAGCAAATGGACTTCGATGAAGTGTGGCTTTGTGGATGACCCATAACCATGATAAATGAAGATTCGAGGATAGAGATACCCTGTAATTCTTGTGACCAATTGTGATACTAACAGTGTGCGGCCCAGCAAATGGACTTCGATGACAAGGATTTTGTGTGGTTGACCCATAGCCGTGATGTTCGTTGTTGATGAAGTAGCAGGTGCCTACATAGCCTGGGGTGGGATGGCACATCTCCAAATAACCCAAGATGAATGCTGCTATGTTGAAACTGATGAATGTGAAGCAGGTGCCTACTAAAGTGGGTTGGGAAGGCACGTCTCTAATGGGAACCCACTTCGAATGTTGCTCCAGAATTAAAATGGACATAACTCGATCAATATAACTTAGAATATTTATTATCACCTGTTTTTAGAAGTAGAAGGACTATTTTACATCTTCCCATGTGTTGGAAATCCTTATTTGGACATTCTATAATCTCATATTTGCACTGAAATTTTCCCACTATCACAAAAGTTTTGAAAAAAAAATAATTGATTTTAAATCAGCGATATCTCCCACATCCGAACTCCGATTCGACCATTTTTTTTTTGAAATTGGGTGATTTTTCAAGAGGAGATCATATCTACAATCTCTTTTTTTGAAATTTTGCACAAAAACTTCAAAAAATGATAGGAGAATTGTCGTCCACCAGTTGTCATCAGAAAAACATTCTACAACATAGTTGATTTTAAATCAGCGATATCTCCCTCATACAGACTCTGATTCGGCCGATTTTTTTTTTTTTGGGGGTATTTTTTCACAAGGAATCTAGATCTGGTATTTGTTTTGTAAATATTGCACCAAATGTTTCAAATATGATCTGCAAACTCATTGCCCAAAAACAAATTCTGCAAAAAAATGAAAAAAGAAAAATTCTTCCTGCTTGGCCCAAGAAAGTGCTCTGTGGAGGTCGCAGCGCATGCCTGAAGTGTGTTGAATATTGTTGAAAATTTTTGAAACTAAAATTTGCATGAAACCCTCATTCCCATGTATTCATAACCTGCTCTGATACCATTGATTCGGATCTTGGGGGGAGGCCCCCAAGATCTGAAAAATTGCAACGCCGAAAATAAAATGAGAGAACACACAGTAAATAAAACCACAAAGAAACTTTTTATTAAAACAGATAATAATTGTAAGGACTACATTGTGGTGGGCAATATGTTCTTTTACAAAATGTGATTTGTTACTTATAATATTTTTCAGTTACAATACCACGAGTCAATTCCATGGGTGAATGAATACCATGGGTGGATGTCACAATACCATGAGTCAATTCCATGGTGAATGAATACCATGGGTGAATGAATACCATGGGTGGATGTCACTTACAATACCATGGGTGGATAAATACCATAGATGGATGCCACTTACAATACCATGGGTAAATTGCATGGGTGGATGAATAACATGAGTGGATGAATGCCATGGGTTGATGTCATTTTCCATTCGGATCATGCACTTCTTAATTTATTTTTGTAGAAGACAAGGATCAAGGTTCAAACTTGTTGTAAAGGGGATTTCAAGAGGACTTGCATTTCTGTATCTTTTTGAAGTTTTCATAAATAAGAAGAGAGAACCAGACTGTTACTTCTGTAAGACGATTCAAATACATATGGTACTTTTATCAATGTCTTTTTGTTTCATGTTATGCAATTAAATAGTCTTTTGATTCGATATTGTTGTTATATGTGAATGTTCATACAATTCTACATTATATCACTTTTGAGTAAGTTGGAATTGATAGTCTTAAACACATATGCTAACAATTGATGTTATTATGATATGCGATATGTTTTATATCACTTTATTTAAAGTGATCATCATTCATGCTTAACTTTCTGTAGTCAAGTGATTGATCTTTATTAGCATTTGATTACCATAAATCATTATAAATCGCATTGATATTAGATTACCCGGGTTATATATAGATCTATTTGTATATTTTCATAAGTTTACAAGTCAAACCATCTATCATCTTGTTATATTTTGTAGACACCCATTCATCAAATCACACTTTATTGGGAAATTGGTCCCATATTATCCAGTCGGAGCCACCATACCAAACGGAAAAGGAGTTGCTTTAAGGTCCGGACAAGGTGGTTATCCCCCAATGTTGGTGCAATGATTTTAGAGGCATCAACAGGACTTAAAAACATAGTTTCCTTCTCATTGACATTAGATGTAAAATGTGGATGGAGATTAATCACTATGGATAATATGTGGACTCAAGTGGTTATAGGAAAATATAAAGCTAGTTTATCTTTGGAAGACTTGATTTGTACTTCAATTAAGTCAAGGGTGAATATCTCAATAGTATGGAGAGTAGTTCTAAACTCTTTTGATATCGTCAGTAGAATTCTGGTGTGGAGATTAGGGGATGGGCGTCATATCAGAGTAGGCATAGATCCATGGGTGGGCAGCGGGGACATATTCTGATTATTTGAATAGGTGTTCAATTAGCTCAGAGAAAGAGGATGTTCAAGACTACCACAAGTATCAGATCCTCAAAACTCCACCTTATGGAAACAAAGTTGGAGGTCAGCAAGAGCATTGGGTCTAGTTGGAATAGATGAGATATGTGACAGCTTTGCAAGAAAAAAATGTATGATTAACAGATACAAAAGACGAGCTAATCTAGTCCTTTTCACCTTCATGACAATATGCTCCCAAGATGGCATATCTCCATATCAGTGCAGGGGGGCAACCAATTCAGTAGGTCTGGTGATGGAAATTCATCTGGAAATTGAAATTCCCTATGAAGTATAGGACTTTATGTGTTTTTTACTAACAGGGAAGGCACCAACATGGAACGTGATGCAAAGGCAATCAAAAATAGGACCTTGGTGGTGTTGCGTATGCAGAACTGTAGAAATTTTGAATAATATGACACTTATTCACAGAGATTATCCCGAATATACACTATTGCGGAATACATGCACAATACATAATCTCCTCTATGTTGATCATCAATTTAGCAGCATTAAAAACAATGAAACATCAATCGTATGCACACATTAACACAGTATGTAATCCGGGGAAAGCTTACAGCTGAAAACCCCACACTATCTGTATATTAATATGATTGAGAACATGTCACAATACATAGTACAATACTCCTCACAAGTACTCAGTACTATCTCCACATGTTACACACAAAACTAGCTCAGATCCGAACAAGTCACAGGTTCAAATATCCTCTGCTGCTTTGCCTGCCTCTATTGCACAATACCAAGTGAAAATCACATGAGCACAGGCTATTTCACTGGGCATATACTGCGCAATCCTCATGGGCATACTCAATCCATTGATTGTGCAAGATCTCATGCACAACTATAGTCACAACTAATAGCAATATCAACCTCTAACACCTGTCTCCACTGAATTGTACATGCACTGACATGAAACTGAGTTAACTGATGTATTCTTTAGTTTCTTTATGAGTTAATAATTAGTGAACTAGTTTAACAATTAATTCACACAACTCATCACTAGTCTATTTGCAGTTAGACTAAATACAACTAGTTCAACCAAGTCAAACTGAACACAACTCCATCAACTCCACATCCTACTCCACCAAACTCAACTGCTTGAGTTCTAACTGAAGTCCTGCATGCAATAGCTCAACTGACCCACAAAGAAAGCGTATTTCCTTCTGACAGCTGCATGTTCCACATCTGTAGCTCAAACTAAAGTGCTCCAAGAGGATAAGATAATGTTTATAGTCCTAATATTATTATGAGACAATAATATTCCACTGTTCTATTTTTAGCCTGGCAGTCTAAAAATAGAAACCTGCCCATATGTCTAAAAATAGAAGTCCATCTATTTTTACCAACATGACCAATCATCCACAAATAACATATTGCAACTCATAGACCATGATCCATATGTCTAAAAATAGACTTTGCACCAAAAATAGCCTACGGGCCCACTTAGTGAAGGCGACTTCTTTCTACTAAGCTCCATCATCTTGTTGCATTCTCAACACTCCCTCTCAACAAGATATGGATTATCAGCAACCCCTATCCTGCCTTGGTGGTATTCGAATTTGCTCCTGGTGAGCGCCTTCGTCAAGATATCAGCATCCTGATCCTCCGTTGGAATGTATGAAAGTAACATGATTCTCTGCTGCACACAATCTCTGATATGATGGTACCTGATGTCAATGTGCTTAGATCTATCATGAAATACAGGATTAGCCGAGAGTTTAATGCAACTTTGGTTATCACAGTAAATCACAGTAGGCTCCAAGTAAGAACTGAACAACTCGACCAGAATCTTCCTCATCCATATAGCCTCGCATGCAGCCAAACTTGTTGCCATATACTCGGCCTCTGCTGAACTGAGTGCCACGGATCTCTGCTTCCTGTTGTACCAATAAACTGTTGTCGACCCGATACTGAAGACCCCTCCTGATGTGCTCTTTCTGTCCATTGGGCTCCCTGCCCAATCTGCATCCGTGAAGCCACATAGCTTCACCTCATCCTCCTGTCTGTACCACAATCCATATCCCAATGTGCCTCTCAAATAACACCATAAATGCTTGCCTGCCTTCCAGAAGAGCTTGGTTGGCTTAACCGTAGCTTGTGAAAGCTAGTTAACAGCATAGCATATATCGGGTCGTGTATTGACCAAATACATAAGCGACCCCACCAACTATCGATAAACAGTGGCATCCACTTCTTCTGCTGAAGTGGCATCCTCCTTTCTCCAACCTCCAGGAAGAGGAGTATCAACAGGCTTGCAGCCATGCATGTTGAACTTCTCCAGTATCTCCCGAGCATACTTACCATGAGAAACAAATAGTCCATCACTGCGCTGCCAGATTTCCAATCCTAGGAAATATTGAAGGAGGCCCAGGTCCTTCATCTCAAACTCCTTAGCAAGATCATCCTTGCATGAAAGTATCAACAGCTCATCACCTGTTAGAATCAAATCATCTACATAAAGTACAATGATAAGCAACTTACCCTCCACAACAATCTGGTATAGGTTAGGATCCGCCTCACTCTTGGAGAATCCAAGTCCGGTGAAATAACTGTCTATTCGTGTGTACCAAGCACGTGGTGCTTGTTTCAACCCATACAGCGCTCTCTTGAGCTTGCACACATGCGACTCGCTGCTGAAGATCTCGAAACCTTCGGGCTGTTCTATGTACACCTCCTCCTCAATGACTCCGCTGAGGAACGTAGTCTTCACATCCATCTGATGAATGTGCCACCCCATCTACGCTAAGAGAGCAAGAATCGTCCGTATGGAAGAAAACCTTGCGTCAGGTGCAAAAGTCTCCTCATAATCGATCCCCTCTATCTGTGAAAAGCCTCGGGCAACAAATCTTGCCTTGTACTTCTCCACATTCCCGTCAGCCGCCTGCTTAACTTTGTAGATCCATCTCGAACCCACCACTGATTTCTCTTTCGGTCTAGGAACAATCTCCCATGCACTGTTTCTCACAATCGTATCATACTCTTCCACCATGGCATCTACCCATGCGGGATCCTCCACAGCTTCCTCGAAAGAGGATGGCTCAATCACAACACATTTTCTCACAAGAGCCATGTATCCAGTGTACCGATCAGGTGACTGTCTCTACCTGCGTTGGGCTATAGGTGGTCCTACAAGTTTCTCTACATCTTGAGCCAGTCACTCAGCTTCTGTCAAGCGCTTTCGCCCATTGATGGTTGGCACTGCATGAGTGGTCTCTTCCACTCCATGAACTTCGTCCTGTGGCCTGAATGTCATCTTTAGGAACTAATAGCTCCCCATTTTCATGCAAGTGTGGCTCCCTCTCAAGCAAACACTTCATGGCTTTCTCCTCTTGAAATTTTATATCCCGTCGCACAACAATCTTACCACTATCTGGAAAATACACATGATAGTTGTGGGGCGTATCAGTGTACCCCAAAACTATCCCAACCTCTGCGGTCGGCTCCAACTTCTTCCTGGTATCCTTCGTCACATGCATGTAAACGTTAGCACCAAAAATCCTCAAATGAGAAAGATCATGCTTCTTACCAGAATAAGCCTCCTCAAGTGTACTCATGCCAAGTACCCTGTGAGGACAATGGTTTTGCACATATACTGTTGTATTGCATGCTTTCGCCCACAAGTGAAGGGGTAGGCCCTGATCATGCAACATCTCCCGCGCAACACCCACGATCATTCTGTTCTTCCGCTCAGCAACCCTGTTCTGCTGTGGGTTATGGGGAGCTATGAGCTCTCTCTGAATCCCTTCTGCACTGCAGAAATCCTTGAATTCGCCAGAGATGTATTCACCAGCATTATCGCTCCTGAGAGCCTTCACCTTCTTCCCCGACTCCTTCTCGACCAGTGCTTTGAACTCACAGAACTTTGAGTATGTCTCACTCTTCTTCTGCATGAAAAAGATCCAGCACTTACGAGAGAAATCATCAACAAAAATCACATAATACTTGTGCTTTGATGTTGAAGCTATTGAGAAAGGTCCACACATGTCTGTGTGAATTCTCTCAAGGATCGTCGTGTGACTATCCTTCTCGTGAAAGGTGGCTTTCACAAACTTTCCCAAAGTACACCCCTTGCACTGATCTGACTATGCAAGAGTGCCTTTAGGAAGCCCTGTAGTGATTTGCTGCAGTATCTTCAAGGATCCATGGTGAAGGTGACCCAATCTCCTGTGCCACAGCTCGCCATCATCTCGGCTCACCAATCCTTCTGCCTTGCATGCCATTGCTGCGCAACCATCTACATGCAACTGATAAAGGTTCCTCACTCGAACCCCTATCTTCTGGGTTTCTCCAGTTGTCTTACTATGCAGGAAAGCCTTTCCCTCGTTGAAAAAAACATCATATCCCTTGTCTTCTAACATCGCCACAGAGATAAGATTCTTCTTCAATCTTGGAACATGCATCACTTCCTTCAATCTGAAGGATTTACCAGACTCCCTCTCAAAGGAAATGGTACCGATACTGGTCACACTGTATCTACCATCATCGCCCATCTCGATGTGCACTCGAAGATCTTGGTCCTCCAGATCAAAAAACAAATCTCGATCTCCTGTCATGTGAAAAGACGCACCACTTTCCAAGAACCATACCGATCCCATCACACTTTAAACCAAGCAAGCAATCAATGAAAAATCAAGCTCAAACTGCGAGGCTAGAGCCTCTCCTACTACAGATCCAGCAGCTTGCTTGTTCTTCTTCTTCTGCGGACAATTAGTGGCATAATGTCCGTGCTGGTGACAGTGAAAGCACTTCACCTTGGACATGTCCTGCTTCTTGCCTTTCGCACCAGACTGAGAAGCTTTCTTGTTCTTCCCCTTCTTTGCTTTGGCAGCCAAAGCGCAATTTTCTTCATCAGTTCCCTTTGATGAAGATCCATCCCTGGTATTCCACCTGATCTCCTCCTGCACAAGATCTGACCAAAGTCTCTCCCATCCTAGAAATTTCTCCCTACCATTGACAGAGTCCTGATAGGAATGCCAACTCTTTGAAAGACCAAGGAGAGCCAAGCTCACCAAGTCTTCGTCATTGACAGTCACCCCCACACTTCCCATCTCATCCCTGCATTGGGTGAACTTCGTGAGATACTTGGGCATACTGTCTCCCTTCTCACATTTGATGTTTCTGAGTTTATCCTTGAGCGCCAGCTTCCTCTGATCACTCTTTCTTTGGAATAGATCTGTCAACGCTTTCCAAATCAAGTATGGAGAAGCCTTTCCATGCAGGCTGGACATAATGTGATCCTTCACGCCCTCCAACAGAATCCTTCTGTTAACACCCAGGTTGTTCCCTATGACTCCCAAGGGAATACGGCCGGGGTAACCACTAACCAATCTTTGGATCACTGTTTCTAGCCAAACTGTGATCAGAGAGGGCTCTCTCTTTATGATTTGTAACTGTTTATGATAGGGTTTTAGGCTAGCTATTATGCACAGGTTTTGTTTATGTTTTGGTTGAAGAGTTTCTTTTAGGTCTTATGATGTAATTTTCAAAGAGTCAAATATCATTGGGCAATGGAGTCTGTGGCTGTATAGGTGTCTAGAAACCTTGAGGTGAACTGGTGAAACTTACAGGGCCATTTGGATGCTTCATACAACGAAATTTTTGTTTTATAACACGAACAGGTGAAAAAACCAGTGAAAGCAATTAAGAATTTTCACTAAAGTATTCGAGTATTTCCACCAAACTAGGTATGAGAAACAGATAGATGCCTCAGGAGCAATACTTGAATCCCTGGGGATGTCTATCACTGTAAAAGATATAGTTTTAAAGTGCAGCAATTAAGAATTACACTTCATTCACTGTATCTGAAGAAAAACATGGATAATAGCTCAGATTGAGTTCAGGGTAATCAGTGATTAAATCCTGAACTATTCTTCTACTTTGCTATTAAGTTTAAAACGTTTAGACAATAAAAGAGAACAAAAGACTCGAAAACATGTAACACAGAGATTTAAGAAAACTTATTGTTTTATGAAACATTCTGGAATCCTGCAACATTCACCATTCATCACAACGCATCAAATACACCAAGCTTTGGAAATTCCATTCTCCCTTTGCATTGCTTCTCTGAGAATTTTACAGCAAGTGAGACTTCCAAAAGGAAAATAACAACAACCCCCTGAGCTTCTGCCAGGGGTGAATATATACTTGCGATTTTTACAAAAATATCTGAGTTCTGAGTTATCTCAGACTTAATATTCTCACCAACTTTCGAGATATTATGATCAGAAATTTATTACAGCATTGAATACAAAATAAAGGCGCCTTAATGTTCTGTCAGAAGATATTTTGGCCTTTGGGATCTGCTGAGTCGGTTGAGATACTTTGATTAAATGCTGGGGAACCCGACTTTATGGCTTGTACGCTGTATTTTGGGTTTGTCACCTGTGATTGTGACTGCTGCTGTGGTGAGAGAATAGCTCTGCTGAGTTGGCTCAGCCTCTGCCTCTTCCTTGTAGATTTTATTCATCAAAATTGTGCCTGTGCATGACTGCTCATATACTGGAGAAAATTAGCGCTACAGGTTCTGGCCTGATAAAATTATCTGTGTCAAATTCTTCCATACTTCCTGTGTGGGCAATTGATGATTTATGATGGCCCCCATAGTCTCATCTGCCTCAGTATACTTAAAGAAATTTGGTGGTGTATCAAACAGATGATCAATTTCATTCATAATAAAAAACAGATTATCCACCCTATCATACAGATTCTGCCCTGATGCTGGCCCTGTGTCTGCTGAGGTACTGGGCTGCTTTGCAATCTGTGCTACTGCATGGGCATCAATCCTTTTGTTGTAATTTTCTAGGGTGAGCAGTCTTCCTACACTGCTTAAAATGCTGGGGAGGCCTCTGTTCTGCAATGCCACAAATCTGTCCAGGAACCTGTTGATCTCGGTCTGCATATCCTGTGTCCTCCTCTCCAGCGTACCAACTAGACTTCTTAGTGTCAGGACTCTTTTAACTACTGAGATTGTTTCAGTCCTGTTAGTAATTCCCATGGTAGCTAGTTGAGAGCTAGTTTTGTTATTTAAAACATTGATCATTCTGCTGGCAGCATCTGGCATGTGGCCAAGGCTTGCTCTGGCTCTGTGTATTTCCTTGTTTGCCTTGGTGATGAGTACTATTTGCTCATCCATAGTCTCAATATACTGCCATTGATTGGTGATGGACCGCCCAATGTTGCCCCAGAGGACTGCTTTCAATTCTGCTGTTACTTTTTCTAGTGCAAGCTCTTTTTCTAGTTCAGCTATTCTCTTTTTTAGAGCTTTTATCTCTCTCTCCTTTGCTGCTTCATTCTGCTTGCTTTTGTCAAATTTTTCATTCACCTTGGCCAAAGATTTCTTGACTTCATCAAGCTCTTTCATTTGAGATTCAAGAACTTGGATCTCAGCTTGCAGCTTCTGCATATCCAGACTGGGAGTCTGTCCTGGTGTTGGTGTAGTTGTTGCTGTAGATGGTGCTGTAGATGGTGCTGTAGATGGTGCTGTAGTTCCCGTTTGCTGAGGAGGAGGAGTAGTTGTTGGAGGGACTTCCTCAAGATTAATTATCACAGGAGGAGGCTGGGAGGGTTGGCCCTCTTCTCTTTGCTTCATTTCTGTTTGTAGTGCTGCCTTTGCAGCTTCTGATTGTCCTAGCTGGTCTTGAGTTCGAACCAGCTCCTTGTACAGGGATATCAGTAGGTCTGTAGCATCCTTTTCCTGCCTTTGCTGGGCAACCTCATCTGTTTGCGGATGGATGGTAGCTGGGAGCTTGATTTTCTTTCTTAAGGCCGCCATGTCTGCATCCCTTATCTTCAGGAGTTCTTGGATACCTTTGACATCTTTAGGATCATGTCCTATTCTTATAATTACATCTTCCAAGGACTTGATCCGGTTGTCCTTGGCTTGTGATGATGCTCTCTCCAATTCCAGCTGAGATGCTGTGTTATCAAGGCTGCTCTTCAATTTGTAGTTCTCCAATGTCTCATCTGCCAAGGAGGCATACACCATTTCACCAGTTTGTTTATGTAACTCAATCTTATCCATAGGGTGTATGTCTTTGGCCAGCACCTCCATGTTGGTTCTTAGGTAATCTGAGGTAGTTTGAGGATGCAGCGTTGTGGGCATGAAGTGACTCATGATCATCTTGCCTTCACTTACATCAAAGGCAGACATGAGTCTTTGCTGATTGGTAGGAGCCAGGTTCAGCAAATGATTGTACAACTGTACTTTAATAGGATCACTCCTCCTCTTAATGTCAATAAATTGCTGTTTGATGCTGGACTGTCCTTCTCTGTGCTGGCTGGAGGAGCTAACCTCTCCTCCTATAGTTCTATCATGTTCATGCTGGAATGAACTGGCTGAAACTTCTCCACTGGGTGGGCTCATGCCCATTGCTTGCCTCACTGCTATGTCATCCTCTTGAGAGTCATTTAGTCTTTGTCTTTTCTCTCCCCGATTGATGGATGAAGTCAGGGGAGTCTCTCTATCCCTTTTCCTGGTTAAGTCCTCCTTTTGTGGGGTTTGGAGGACTGAGGTATCAACAGTAGTTTCTGCCCTAGGAGGCACTATTGTCTGAGCCTGTTGCTCAGTGGAGCTTGGAGCATCAACCACTTTTTCTTGCTGCAAGGGTTGCTGTTCACTAAATTGTTCCTCTTCTTGTTGCTGCCCAAGTTCCTGCTGCTCCATCTCTTCTTGCTGCTGTAGCAATGTGTCCACTTGTTCTTCTGTCAATGGAGGTGGCTGTTCCACCTGCTTCCCTTTATCCTTGCTTGCTGTCTGTGGTGCTTTCTCGGCAGTTTGCTGCTGTGCTGTTGATGATGTAGCAGCTGCTCCAAGTTGCTTTTTGTAGGAGAGGGGCACCTGTCCACAAGTTTCCAAGTCAGCTTCCTTTTGCATATTTCTAGCCTCTCTCTCAAGTAACTCTTCATTAGTAATTTCCTCCTCTAGGGTACCCTCTTCCCAATTTGATGCATTGGCATACTGTTCAATCTCGGGTTGTCTCTTGTGTGCATAGCTACCCAATTTGTATCTAATCCTCCTGAGGGAGATAGCATGATTGGGGTCATAGGGTATCCATTCAAAGTTGGTTTGCAGTCTGAGGCCTTCCAGGATAGTGTTTGCCTCTTTCCATCCCTCTTCTTTTCTGTTATATAGGAAAGGACCCAGCTGGTTCCTTACCTTCAACTGTGACTTCTTGTTGTTGCTCTGAAAATGAAGATAGTCTGAGTTCCCAAACTGTCTGAAATATTCCAAGGCAAAAAGCCTCATGGGGACATACCTTGGCAACCTAAATGGGTTCAACTCACAGCCATATATCCTGATGACTGTGTGGTTTTGGTAGAAGTACCAATTACCAATGCTGTAGGACTTATTCAAATGGAGAATTCTCCTCATGTCATCAGTTAGTCTAGGAGGAGGAGTACCATGCAATACTGTCATGACTGGATAGATGAATAAGTCAATGAACTCAGTGTATGTGTAAGGTGATACAGAGGTATGAAGAAAAACAGAAGTCCAGAACACAACTGACCTTGGAATTCCCTGGGCATTGAGTGGCTTCAAAGGAACAGAGAAGGTGGCTGGCTGATAGAACAAGAATAGGTGGTATATATATGAAGTATACCTGAATAATCTTTCCCTCCTCAAGTTCATAAACTGCTCATGGATTTTATCTGCAATGTAGGTTGCATAGTCATAATGTACAGCTGGGGGTTTACCAGGAGAGAATATAGACAGCATTGCCATTAGGCTATCATCCACATCCTCCATCCCCCTGAATCCTAGGACATAACTGATTAAATCCACTAACATCCTGCCCAATTCATTCAAATAGTGATACCCAATAGGAGGGGTTCTGACTGATTCAGAGCCTGGTCTTACAAACAACTGATTGATTTTAATGATTTGGTCATTTGACAGCTTGGTCCCTTTGTTTATCAAATTCTGCATAAAGAGGGGGGTCAATTGCTTGGCAGTTTGGAAGTGCAGCATTCCATTTATACTCTCTGGGGTAATCTGGAACAGGATTGAGCCTGTGGGGCTGATGACAGCTCTTTGGTTTGGGTCATAACATTCCTGGCAGCTGTAGATCAGTTCTGGCATAGGATTTACTTGGGGAAGGTTGTAGATGGGCAAATTTGAGTCCCAAATTCCCAAGATGTCTGCCCCACTCAGGTGCTGGGCTTTTAACTCATTCATCATCTGGATATTGTATTTGGTTCCCATAGGGAACCAATCCAGCATTTGGTAATCCATGTCTCCCAGGGCTTTCCATGCTAATTCCTGGTGAGGAGCATTGAGGGGCTTGATATTTAGAGCAATGGGAGTCTCCATAGTTCTTCAAAGTGCAACAATTGTAGGTGAATAGTCAAAATGGAAGCAACACAGAATAGAGGTGATTCTCTGTAAAGACAGTTTGTATTTAGATACCAGAGGGGGATTTACACAACAGCAGTTGGAATACTGTTTGTTTTGGGAGCAGAGCTTTTCTAAGGTCTGACTATGTCCTCTTTTAGCGGGTAAATTGAGACCAACTAGGAATTAGTCGAGAATACGCAGTGAGTGTTGCTTTCTAGGCGAAATTACAGGTATTATGGCTCGGCTGGTGCTTTTTGGACTTCACAGTTACAATGGTGGACGTGCAGAGGGAAATAGGCGGTGTAAATGTAGTTTCAAGGTGTCTTAAGCCTTCTGAGCAACTTAAATTTCAATAACAGTCGTATGGAGGGCAGAACAATGGTAAATACCTGTTAATTGACGAACAGAGGTTGCGCAGGTGTGCACGGTTGATGCTGAGGAGGTCGCCCGGGTTAACTCAGCAGGTTGGCGGAAATTCGAACGTAAACGGTCATGCAGAAAGAACAATAGCGACAGGAGAGAAAAGTGGGAAAAACACGGTTTTTTGGGTAAATATAGACCTTTTTACCATTTTGGCGCTTTTTAGTGATGACGTCAGCATGACGTCATTGGTGGGTCAAGGTGAGGTGACGTCAGCTGACGTCATCGGGTGACGTGGCGGTAGACTATTGGTCCAAGGGGGCGATGAGGTGGCAGCCATGTCAGCGGCCAGGTGGACGAATAGCGGGGCGAGTACAGGCGGGCGTGACGTGGCGATGCGTTGGCGGAAAACAGGTGGCGGTTAGGACCGTAGCGGTTACGGTTAAGGTTAACCGCTACGGTTTCTCGGGGCGGTTTGGGTACGGCGCCGAAGTTGTCAGGCCCGGCTCCGAGATACCTTAGCGCTTGACGCGTGGAGAGGCCCTGACGTGACGCAACGTCAGCTTCTCGGGCGGTAAAGGACAGTAGTGGGGGCCGCTCCGATATCAACGTGGATCGTCGGATCTTCGGGGCTTGATCCGACGGTGGGCGGAGTGCGAAGATGCTCGGGTTGTATGAGGGCGGAAAACTTTGGGTAGAGGGTTTTTCGTTGGTTTTTCATTGGTTTTTCACTGTTTATTATTTAAAACAAACAATGCGCTAACCTTTGGAAATGCGCCAGAGGCGGGTTTTTTGGCTTTGGTAACTTTTGCAAAGGATTTAAAGGCGGAAGAGGGTTTTATAAGGGTTTTCCAATGCAAATGGTGGTTTTAAGGAGCAATTTGACTTGCAGCAAGGGGGAATGGGATGGGACAGGTTCACCAAAGTGACCAGAGGTCATTTTGGTCCCTTTTGAAGAATATAGGGCTATAATGCCAAGGGGAAGGAGTATTTATAAGATTTGGGGCTTTATACACCATAGTGTTAGTATTATTAGGGGAAGGGGTAAAATAGGGGAGCTATATAGTAGAATTAGAGGTTAATATGAATGAAGGGAGCAAATGAAGGGGATTTTACTGAGTTTATCTGAAATTGACTTGGTTTTGAGAGTAGATCAAAATGAAAAGATCTTAGACAAGAAATGTGGATTCTGAATGAACTAGAACCACCATAAAACCATGATCTCTCTTCATAAATCTCAGCTAAATAAAGGGAGTGTTAGCAATGGAATAGAGGGGAAGGGGGAGGTTAGTTATGCTCCTTGCTGTAATTTGATGGAATTAACCACTTTGTCCATTGACAGATTTTTTGCCTTGGCAAAACACCTCTTGATATATGAGTAATGGTGAAAATATCCTTTCTGCAACCACAACTGCCTACCCAGCTATTTTCCTAGCATTTTTTGTTTCTCCCTAGAGGGTGCATTTGGACTTGCAAACCCTTACTTGCCTTTTCTTTTCTTTGGCTTTTTCTTTTTTCTTTTCTATCTACTTCTAATCTTATTTCTTCCAAGGTCCCAGATTAAGCTGTTGGGAACCTTTACTCCTCTACCTAAACTACTTGTCTGCCAAGATTAAGCAGTTTGGACAGACTTCTTTCTCTATTCTATAACTCAAAATTGAAACATGGCATGATCCAGATTAGACTGTTGAATCATCCACAAAATTGAAATAAGGTCCTCAATACTTGAAACACTTTACCCACCTCTTGCTTTCTAGGAAATATGGGATCTTTGTGAACTCAAAGCAGAGCATATTTGGCCTTTCTCTTGCCAATCATGAAATATGAAACCTATTGGTATAGGTATCCAACACCTTCGACACTTTGCTGTCTTCTTTTGCCAAGCATCAACCTGCGCAGTATCAGTAGGCTTTAGGACCTCAGCCCCTATGAACTCCTTCAGCCCATTATCATCTAACACCACCTCCATACTGTCCTTCCATGCAATATAGTTCGAGCTACCCTCACGAGCATACTCCAATCGCAATCCATTGAAAGACATTGCCACCTTGATACCAAGAAAACACTGCTGGAAATTCGAATTCCACCAGCTCCAAACTCAACCGCCTCTGATCTAGAATTCGTGAGAACAAAGTATTTCTCGTACAGAGATTGACTGTATGGGCTTTTACCGGATATCTCACCTTCCAAAGGAAGGATGAATCCAGAGGCTACCTGGCCCGATTACAGACTCTGCCTGAAGAAATAAGATGTAAACACTTTATGAATAATAGATCTGATGATCAACAGCTCTGATACCATGTAGAAATTTTGAATAATATGACACTTATTCACAGAGATTATCCCGATTATACACTATTTCGGAATACATGCACAATACATAATCTCCTCTACGTTGATCATCAATTTAGCAGCATTAAAAACAATGAAACATCAATCACATGCACACATTAACATAGTATGTAACCCAGGGACAGCTTACAGTTGAAAACCCCACACTATCTGTATATTAATATGATTGAGAACATGTAACAATACATAGTACAATACTCCTCACAAGTACTCAGTACTATCTCCACCTGTTACACACAAAACTAGCTCAGATCCGAACAAGTCACAGGTTCAAATCTTCTCCGCTGCTTTGCCTGCCTTTATTGCACAATACCAAGTGAAAATCACGTGAGCACATGCTATTTCACTGGGCATATACTGCGCAATCCTCATGGGTATACTCAATCCATTGATTGTGCAAGATCTCATGCACAACTATAGTCACAACTGATAGCAATCTCAACCTCTAACACCTGTCTCCACTGAACTGTACATGCACTGACATGCAACTAAGTTAACTGATGTATTCTTTAGTTGCTTTATGAGTTAATAATTAGTGAATTAGTTTAACAATTAATTCACCCAACTCATCACTAGTCTATTTGCAGTTAGACTAAATACAACTAGTTCAACCAAGTCAAACTAAACACAACTCCATCAACTCCACATCCTACTCCACCAAACTCAACTGCTTGAGTTCTAACTGAAGTCCTGCATGCAATAGCTCAACTAACCCACAAAGAAAGTGTATTTCCTTCTGACAGCTGCATGTGCCACATCTGTAGCTCAAACTGAAGTTCTCCGAGAGGATAAGATAATGTTTATAGTCCAAATATTATTATGAGACAATAATATTCCACTGTTCTATTTTTAGCCTGGCAGTCTAAAAATAGAAACCTGCCCATATGTCTAAAAATAGAAGTCCATCTATTTTTACCAACATGACCAATCATCCACAAATAACATACTGAAACTCAGAATATGATCCATATGTCTAAAAATAGACATAGTCTAAAAACAGACTTTGCGCCAAAATAGCCTGCAAGCCCACTTAGTGAAGGTGACTTCTTTCCACTAAGCTCCATCATCTTGTTGCATTCTCAACAAGATCAGGAGGAGAATTGATAAGTCAAATATTCATTGAATGCCCCTTCTCAAAAACAGTCTAGGTAGTATGTAATTCCTCTCTCAGACTAGCAAGCAAATGGGACGGTCTAAGCATGGAAAAATGCTAGAGGACTTTGTATCAAAACCCAACCACAAAACTTATAAAAAATTTACTTATGATAGTCACGTGGGGCATCTAGCTAGCCCGAAACAAGTGCATATTTCAAGATAAACACATGCTGCTAGAGAAGACAATAGTCGAGGAACTGGAAATTCTCTCACACTTTCCTCAATCTTTAGTTAAAACAAATTAAGAAGGAGACCCCTGACAGATCGGCTTCATGGGTATTTTTATGGTGCCTCTCAGGAGGCCAATTACAAAATTTGGGGGGGTTGTCCTTTTTCTTGTAGAAGAACATGTATTCCATACAAAAATGGGCTTCGGGAGGGGTACAAATAATTTAGTTGAGTTGTTATCCCTCAAAGCCATATTAGTCTTTGATAAGGATAAGGGATGTGACAAGAATTACATGGAAACAAAGAAATAAATGCTATAAAAACCCAAAAACTAATAATAATCATTACTTAAAGGTATGTAATGATGAAGAATTACATATTAGTTCAGTTATTATAATTATGATTGATAATTTCCCAATCTGGGTGCATGCCATTTCATTGTCCCACTTGGGACTCCCATTAATAGTGATTAGATGGAAGAACATAAGGAAGGGCAGCTCCGGCAGGTGCAGGGCATGTGTGATCGGGCGGATGTGATAGGAGGAGGTGCGGGAGGAATTAAGGAAGGTGTTAATTGCCACTGAGCAATAACCCTCCAGGTGGTGAATGCTTGTATTGCATTTCATGCAGTTGAGTTGTGGTATAGCGAAGTCTTGAGAGTTGCGAGGAGGCACTCGGGTTCCCTTCTAGTGGCAAGCTTAGCAGGGAGGAAGCGTATGTGAGAGGTCATCTGTGTTAGCTTCATGGCACTGGTAACAAGGTATGTCTCGTTTCTTTTCCTTCATCCCTACCCACAAAAAACTGTTATTTTGAATGTTGCATGTAATATTTCTGCCCCCTCCTACGAATGGATGATTGTGTGACTTGGTAATGTTTGTTCATATGATGAGCACTCCTGTGTGGCTCAATTTTATCTTGAAATAGTTGTTTCCAAGCTGATATACATTTCTTATGGTATCTTACTACTCTGAATGGGAATGTATGGTTTAATTTGTGCTCCTTGTCTATGTGGGAAGAATTTACCGCCTAGGTAGAATGGTTGTTTCTATATTTGGTTAAAATGTCTTGTGATTATTCTTTGCATGTCATCGTTGCTAGTTTTGCAATGCGTTGATGTATTTTCATATGGGAAATGGCTTGAGGAGCTAGTGGGTAGCTCTTCCATCTGGTGGAGACAGACCCTCTCTGGCCTATATTTATTTCATGCGATGTCTAAGCACGGGGTGCTAGTAATAGGAAGAAAGAGTCAATGGAGGTTGGTCATCATGACCTACTCTAATTTCACTTGGCCTGGGTTTAAAATTATTTATTTCCTACTCTTGTTATCAGTAACTGCATCAGGTCTCATTAATTATAGAGACTAACCAGTCTACAAGTCAAGGGTTCGATTGGCGGCCTGGTTAGATAAGTATAGTGTAACTTAGAGGAGGATGACGGAAATGGTTAGGCCATCCACAAACGCAAGCCCGTCAGGCACTGGGGGTCGCAGGCGTAGTTGAAAGAGTGGGTATCGGGGAGGACGAGGAGCATCCTTGTTGAAGTCGTCGAGGAGAAGCAGACGAAAACCAGATAATCAACATATCATTGTCATGACTCAAGCATATACAACAGGTACTCCTAAGCAGATAAGATAGATGATTGCGAGTTGGGAGGTCGGCCTCAACCAACAGGCTGAAAAGTAGATTCAGATGGAGGGCTGGAGTTTGTTGGTCCTTGATCCAGGCCACACCCGTGGTCAACTCACCCAATACAAGTAGACACTCCATCTCTATTAGATGATGAAGAACATAGTAGCCAAAGCTATCATGAATGCAAAATCTTCCATCAAAGTTAATCCTGGATTTCAAGAAATTCAGAAGGAATTCCAACTTATTCAATTTCAATTTCAGCAGCAGAATTTTCATTTGGGTCATATTGGGAAGCACATTATGTACCTTCCTTGATTCGAATTACCAGGTTCCAAGGCAAAGGACCTAGCTCCGATGGAGTCCTTAAATGAATAGTTTTTAGTAATTTCCTTTTTTGTCAAATTTTGATTATGTATATGTCAATTAGTAGCACTTATGTTAGCATGTTAAGGGTGAACTAGTTTATAGACATTTAGACCTATAAGTTTGGATATCATAGACTTAAGAACTTCATATTTTGGATGGCTTATAATGCGTACTGATGGCCAATAGACCTGGTTTCCCAATGGGCAGGTTGAGGCCATGGAATGTCTTTTATGGATGTAACCTAATTTGAAAATGAATGAATGAAAGGTCCCACTAAGCTTACAAAAAAATAAATTATGATTGATAATATAAAGTTTAAATAGGGGTGGCAGGAGCGGGGGGTATTGTTTTGCTATAAGAATAAAGAAGAACATAGGTATGTTTGGGGTTTAGGTCACACTTCCAACAACGTTGCTAAAGCCTATGCCTTATATCAGGGTTTGAGGGAAATTGTGAATCTAAGAATTCAGGAGGTGGGTGATTCCTTGAATATAATTCACCATTTATATTCAAGATCTCTCCCCTTGGATACAAATTTAAGTCGTATTTTTAAGCGGATTTATCAATTGTATTATTTTATTCCAAAGAAGAAATGTCTCCATGTTCTCAAATCAAACAACTCCAAGGTTGATCACATGGATAATTTGGGATCAAGGCTAAATCAGGGTAAACTTTGGTGGCAGGGGAAAAAGGGGTATGTCCCCTTTTCTTAATGATTAATCAAGAGACTCAGAAATCAAAGCGGAGGAATAATTCCTCATGGTTTAATATAACATTTTGATAGTTTGTAAATTTTGGTTTTTGTTAGGTTAGTGTTGGCAAATGTACAAGTGGAATACTATAGGTATTGTACCACTTTGTTCAAAAGCTTTAAGGTCGGAACTTTGTAAATGATTGTTGATATATACTCCATTCTAACCATGTCCATTGGTTTCAACTTGCTTGTGTAAATTACGTATCTAAACTGAGGTTTAACTTAATGTCTTTTAATATAATAACTATTCTCAATTCTTGTTAAAAAATATTAATATAAAATTTAAATATAAAAATATTAATTAATGTAATTTATTATTATTAAAGATTAACATTATTATTATATTATAGATGTTAAAAAGTCCTACGGGTCGACTCAATTGGTTGAGTTCTCGTCGCTAAAGAACCTCACTAATGGGAGGTCACGGGGTCAATTATCCTTGGTGCCCTCAAGGTTAGGCTTCGTTAATAAGCCGACAAGATGTGATCCCTTTAGGACGATTTCCCCGGATATTTCCTTTTGGAAAAAAAATTATAGATATTAAAAATATAATATGATGTATTAATTAATGGTGTAGTCTAACTTATACACGAAATGACCTTTTTCAAATCATTTTTTTAGTTAATTTTAATCAAAATCCAGAAGATACTTTAAAAAACTTGAGTTTAAGTTGTTTAATATGTAGAATTCAAGTGCCAAGAGTTTTTCAGGGTATTGAATCTATTTATTCATTCAAAAATGTATTTTAACAACAACAAAAAATTACAATCTCACTTGAGATTGTATCATCGGATTCCAATAAAAGAAAAACATTTTATCTATAAATTAAATTACACCTTAATTACAATTAATTAATAATTAACCTTAATTAAAGCAAATTAAAATTAAAGAAAATTGAAAAATATTTCATTAAAACAAATTGAAAATTAGGAAATTTACTCATGAACTAACGATCAAACAAAACATTAAATGGTACAACTAACCACCTTAATCATTCAACTAAAGCAAAATTATTAAATAATGGAAAAGAGGAAATTAAGAGTTGCATTCCATGGTGTAGGGACCCTTTCATGTCCTCGGTGGTTTATTTTGTTATTATATTAGGAAAGATCTTTTAAGTGTACGTGACACTTAAACGAATGTTATGAAATCATTAATAGCATTTTAAAAAATATAACCAAAATATAAATAATTATTTTTTATAACTTAATTAATTGAAAATAAAATAAATACACATTATAAATATCGTGATACTAAATTTTATTTGAAAATATATTTTGAATAATATTATTAAAAAACAAATAACATCCTAGGCCATTTTTAATAAGAAAAAGTGTGAATGTGTATTCCATTTATAAAAACCGTGTGATTCCTATTTTTCTAGTATATATAATATTTTATTATAATGTTTAATTAATAATAAGTAGAGATGGGAGGTTATTTATTTATTTCACTAGCTCAGAGCACAATTTTTTTAATGTGGTAGTTTTCTATTTTTAGCAATTTTTAGATTTTGAATTTCCAAAGTAGTTTTGAGGTCCTAATGACATTATTTAGGGAAACAGATCGACGATATTTATCCACTTTCGTCGGCAGTCGAAAAATGTAATCCTCAGATAGACCTTTCCAACGGGCTATCATGTACGCCAAACAAAGATCATATGCCAAAGATACAACCTCGAGAAGTTGACATTCCAATTCACCCCATCAGGGCCCAATAGCCTTTGGTGCTTCATCTATGGGGGTTAGTTTTTTGGGTATTTAAGGTTTCTCATTATTTCTTTAGGATAATAGACATCTAAGCCTCGTTGTAACATAGTTCAGGAAAGCGTATAGCCATCACATCTCTTCTCAGAGATAGACTACTACTATTCAAGCTAGTTTGTTTTCATTGTACATGTATACAATTTTAGCATTTTGTATTTATTAATTGAAGTAAAGTTTTAATGTATCCTTGTGTTTAGGTTTTAAATCTATATTGCATTCCGTTCCCTTCATAAATTCATTTCATGTGAATAGGAGGAATGCACTAAGTGTGCACTAATGACGAATAACTTATTATATGAGAATATTTTAAGATGTCCATGTGAGTATCTTAGTATTTGAATTTTAAATGGTTCAAAATCGTAATAATAATTTTTGAGGTCGTTACAAGAATATACTTAATATGAGTTGAATATGTCACTTAACAGAATTGAAAAAATTGAATTTGGATGAGAAAAATAACAATCATTTCAATCATCAAACATAAACTTAGTTAACATAATCTTTTATAAATTCCATATCAGTGAATTTATTTCAAATTATAGTCTTTGTTTTAAACATTTTATTTGTTAAACAAAAATATTTTTTTTGAAAATAATTGTAATTTTTTTATATTTAACGTTTTTCTAAATTTATTATTTGTAAAATAAAATTATAATTTATTATTTTATTTTCTATAACATAACAATTCAATTAATTTTAAATCATTTAACTAAAATTTAATTTATGATTGTTTATTTCTTCATAAACAATATATTTTGAAAAATCCCCAAGGTGAGTGCCAACTCCATGATTACAATCATTATGAAAACAAGCCGCAAGGGTAGGTGGGGGATCTAGGATCCTATTGGTAGGGAAAGCATTATTGCACTTAGTTTAACCGGGTTTGTGGTGGCTTTTACATAACACGTTGTTGACTTCTTTCTTTCCTTTTTGTTGGGAAGGGGGGTGATGTTATGTCTCTCTTTGTCGAAAGATCTAAATCCAGGTTAATGACTTTGTCATTATTTCTAAGGGGTTATTGGGTTTAATTATTTTTCAAAAAAGGAAAAGAATTTTTCCTTTGATCTCTCCTAATTTTTTTAGGAGGTAAGGATAATTTTGGTTTAGTCCGTTGGGTTCATCTTTTGTTGAGACCTCTATGCGACTTTTTCTTATTCATCTTCATTTATGTGCTTTCATGCCTTGAACTCAATCCTCTTTTGGATCTCTTTCTAGGAGTCACTTCCTTGTGTAAGTTTTTTTCGTGGTTTTCTCGTGTGGTCTATTATGGTCTGTTTTTACTACTTGGTGATTCTGTTTTTACTACTTGGTGATTTCGATCTCAATTTAGGCTAAGTTTGGTTCCTATTCATTTATTGTTTGTTGTGTTGGTTAGCCCTAGTGGTTTATTTTTATTTTATTGTCTGGCTTCTATCCTTCTTCTCTTTGGAGATAAGGAGTTGGTTTGGTCTATCTTTGGGTTTGTTTCAAACATGCTCAAGGTTTCATAGGTTAGCAGAAACAGTCCTTGAAGTTTCATAGGTTAGCTTCGAAATCTTCTATAGCCTCCCATAGCCGGATCTCAACCGGCCAGAAGTCTACGCTCAGGGATTTGCTATTGTGTGAGGTTCCTAATTTAGTGCCTCCGCTTGAGGTTAATGGAAGCTTTGTAGGAGCCAGCGTTGAAGCTAGCTCCTCTGGCCAGCTCAGTTCGATTGGTTCGTCTTCTATTAGTTCGGGCATTGCGGAAAGGGGTGATCATTCTGCTCTTGCTCAGCGTGTGTGCATGAGTCTTGTTCTGCCCATGGCTCAAGTGTTCCGTTGTTTGTGGACGCTGCTAGCTCCTGCCCGTTGGATATTGTAAGGTCCTTGGAGCTGCGGTGCGGTTGGGTGCCGGGTGACCGTGCACGAGCGCGCGACGGGCGTGCGACGGTGCGACGGGCGGGTGCGACGAACCGGGCGTGCGGAGAAAATGCGACGTTTCTGCGAGCTCCTTGCGACGAAACCTGCGACACTTGGGAAATAATGCGATGGATGAACAGTGGTTTATACCATGGTTTGAAGGGCTATGCAAGGGGTTGGCCGACCTATGGGAGAGCCCAAGGCCGACTTGAGTTTGGCGTGCAAGAGGGGTGTGTGGGTAGTCGGTTGGGCAACCCACCCACACACTAAAACATGTATATATGCTTGAGCGTTGGAGCTCATAACTCATCAACGCAGATCACTCTATCTTCACTCTTGGAGGAGAGTTCTAGTGCGCAGTTTCAAGAGGAGGATGAGCGCATACCTCATGCGCTCCTCTTGGTGAGTCGCACTTGGTGAGAGCGCTCTTGGTGAGAGGTCGATGCGTTGGGCAAGACGTGCCCGGGTGTATTGTGCGGAGGCGTTTGTGCGGCGACTTGGCGTGGGTGTCTTGGCGACTCGGGTGAGCGCCCGCCCACCGTGCAAGTGTGCACGAAGGTGAAATGAGGTTGGAACCGGAGGTCGTTGAGTTGGGCAGGCGGTACTACGTGTTGTGCACACGATTTGGGTGTTTGTTAAGAGTCGACAAGCGGGACTACGTGTGGGCAGAGATACATGGTTTGGGCGTTTTCGACCAAACGAAGAGCGAACCGGCGAAGACGTGCGACGAGGTGAACGACGGGTTGGTGAGTCGTGCGGCGACCGTGCGGAGGTGCCGACGAGCTGGGCAACCGAGTTTGCCGAAGTTGTGAAAATTTGGCTAAGTGTAAATTTGGGGTTTCCCAAGGACTTAGTCTGTACATTGTAAAAAATGATGATTATATAATATATTGATTTGGGCAGACTCACATTACGGGGAGTTGCCCTCCCCTTTATACTATTGCAATTGTTATGTTCTTGTTATAATTGCTATGGATAATGAATGAGTATGGGCTTCATTGGTATAAAGGATAAATGTATGTTTACTTGGTTGCAAAACACAAGCTAAGTAATGTTAAAGTGAAAGTAGGCGTAGTCCACGAACATAAGTATTGGTGAAAAGAAAGTGTTCGGTGGTGCCGCACCTCGCTATAAACGGTTGGAAGACTACCACAGGTGTAGGGGCGTGACAGTTGGTATCAAAGCAGGTCTTAAGACTTGGAGAAGTCTTGCAGGAAGCTGGATGAAGCAAGTGTGCATACACTTGACAGTTGATGACAGTGGAAGCAGGTACTTGCAGGTGAAGGAAGCTAGTTTCACATACGAGTGGAACAAGGGCGGGTTCATGATTGCAGGGAACTTGGTGAAGCTGGTGAAAGGTTTAGCAAGGGTGAAGCCTAGTGCTTGGGCCAAGCTGAACGACAAGGCATGGCAAGTTTGGAAGAATGCGAAGGGAAGCTCTTGCTTACCTTATACAGGTTGAAGAAGTTGAAAGAAGAGAATCCCCGGATTCGAGATAAGCTTACAGTCTTGGAAAAGAATGTTGAAGACGAACTTCTTCAACTTGGTTGGACAATGGAGCAAGGTGAAGTTGCAGATTGTGATATCAAGGAAGAGGAAGCCGTGATGATTGAAGATGTTGCAGACATGACCATGATGGAGGATGAACTTGAGGATGATCAAGTTGGACCAGGATCGTGCAGTTTGTGGACATGGATGAATGAGGAAGAGCCTCATGATGATGATGATGAAGGACAAGGATTGTTGATGGTTGCTGGACTTGTTAGGGTTGTTTGTGACCTTATGGTAGAAGGTACAAAGGCCCTTGACAAGGAAGGAACATGATGATCATTGTGGATGAATGGGTCATGCTTTAGCCACATGGCTAAGTGCCTGGCATGACTCATGGACAGATTGAAGGGCACACACTTGGGTATAATGATGGTTGGGTGGACTTCTCATGGCCGAGACCAAGAGATAGTCTTGGTGGACACTTTGGTGGAGGAGCTATGATGGAGGGACTCATGTCATGATGATATGGTTGGGTGACCGAGTTCACTAGACCGAAGATTGCAGCTTGGATGAGGATGACCGATTGTTGTGATGGGTCTACTTGGTTGGACCACATGGACAACATAGTCATGGACATCAGGTTGGAGGCATGGAGCATGGCAGTCTTATGCAGGGACATTATGTGGGAGCACTTGTAGGGGTGTCATGTGTTAGTGTCGGTCTTGAAAGCCCTCCATCAGCGATCAAAGCTCTTTGCATTTGCATTCGTAGGTGTCTCATCAGTGTCAAATTTTGCATCCCGTTAGGCATGCCATAACCCTGATGGAGGAGTTGGTCTATTTATACCCCTCTTGGCTTTGTTGGATCAGGTCATATCAGTCATTAAGCTTTTTCAAGATTGTCTTGTTTTGTTTTGAGGTCAAAGTCCTAGGTCTAGGGTTTTGGTCATTTATCTCTGCAAGGTCATGTCTTTGAAAATCCATGAGTACTCTGCAAGCCAGAGGGAGGATTGTAAACATGTTTCTTCGATATTTTTATCTTATACAGTGAACTTTCACCTTGGATTTAAAAACTCTGTTTTTAAAGCCAAGGTCATTTTCTCAGTTTTTTGTAAATAAGTGATGAAATTTCAAAAGTCTTCAGCGGACAAAGTGCAACCCTGGTCCCCTTGCCAAGATCCCTCAGATGATCTACCTGCAAAAAGAATCAAGTCAAAGCACTCAATGAGTCAAATTCAGGATAAAGGAAACCAAAAGTCAGTGTTATAAAAGTGTCAAAGATAAAACTTTAGAAAGTGGGTTTATGAATGAAATTTTTTCAAATGAAACTTATAAAAGCCCAAATTCCCTCCTTTCACTCTCATTGTGCATCCTAACGCTTGCAAGAGAGGTTTGAGAGAGTGATTGAGAGAAAGGAGCAAAGGCAGAGCAACCCGTCAGGCAGGGGGGCGCGACCTGTCAGGCAGTTTTTTGCCAGATTGCACTGTACAGCCCAGAAAACGCAGATTTGACTCAGTTTGACTTTTTGGGGTTGAAGATGATTATCTTTGATGTAATTTTTGTAACTCTAAGACACTTTTACTCTTGTTTAACACTTCTAGAAGATTCATTCATGTAATGGGTAAATATGTAATGTATGAATTGGTTTCCAAGTTTATAGAGGCAAGTTGTTTTCACTGCCTAGTTTGTAGTGCTTAGTTTAGAAGTGGTTGAAACAGCTCCTAGGATAGTGAGCTCGACCCATGGAGGCAAGGAAAGAGGTTAGATCATCTATATTATGTACTTTCTTGCTCATTTTCATGGTTGGACTCTTGAGGGAGAAGCTATCATTGTATATTTTCACTGTATCTCTGCAATTTTTGGCTAAGGAAGACCAGGGTTTTGCAGTTCTCTTTGGGATTCTTGTGGACTCATGTGTTGATGGTGTGCTTCTCAATGTTATTGTAAGTGTGTTTATGTGAATCATTTCCTTTCCTTTACTGCTGCACATTAAACAAATGAAGTGTTAAAGTATGAATTCATGCTAGCCATGCTCTGCTTTTAAATTTGTTTAATTTCAATGTTTTCTACTGTCTAAAGGGAATTCAAAGTCATTGTTTTCTCTCTTTAGCTCCTCATCTTTCATTCTTGATCATCCATCTCAATTTAAGGCATCAATACTGTTTCCTACCTCGCCCCAAGGAACCCCCTGCAGAAACTGTGTCCAATCCCCGCACCCAAAATTGCCCTCTCCTCAATTTGCCACCAAAAACCCTAAAAACCCCAAAACAACCTTTCTGATCAGTTTACTAGCCTAAAATCAGTGTTACCATATTGGTCATCTCATCCATTGAAGATTTTACCGAGATAGACCGGAGAGAGCCTTCTCCTGCCCCGTAGGGCTAGCTACGAGGCTAAATGGTTTGATGTGGCCTTGAGGTTTACCTTTCTCAGCCTGAGGTGAAATTTCAAGCGCTAACATCATGGACATCCAATGAGGAGTGCTAAGGCAGGGATATTGTGCGGATGGATTTGCTGGTGTGACATGGAGACTTATTACTTATGAGTTGATGGAGAGGTTGTGCACTCTTGTACAACAAGACCATGGACTTGGATGGAGTTGTGAGCAGATTATGGAGCATTCCTACTACATGTAGATGTTGGTTGGAGATGACTCATGGAGCTCATGATGATATGAGATTGTTGTGACTTTTAGGGACTTCAGATATGGTGGACTTAGAGGATCTAATGCATTGAGGAGCTGAGGTCAAGAGACTTTGATGCAGTATGGGATGCATACTTCCAAAGTACATGTATGGGCATGGCTTGGAAGAGTGACTTGATGTAGAGGATCGATATGAGACACTTTGGAGTGATGGAGTTACGATGATGATGATGCCTTGACTTGGGCATGGGTTGAGCCGAGACTCAACTACTTTGGACAGAATGTTGCAGATGAGATGAGGACTACCTCATGGACCTGAGCATGGCTTGCACTATATGGAGATGGATTCTTGATTGAGTTGAGGATATGGCAGGATGTCTTGAGGAACAACTGACGGTGGCATGAGGATGTGCATTCTCATGATTGAGCGTGACAGTTGGACTGGCCATCTGACTAGTTCAAACATGAGGGAGCTCAATGTGCAGAGATGTGTTAGCATTGTGTTGGAGTATCGTGGCCGCAGTTCACATGATGACACATGATGAGGTCAACACGGGATGTTGCAGTGGGCATGTAGCTTGGATGGAGGGACCAGCCTTCCATGGTGTGGCAGCATGTGGAGATTGTGACAGGGTGGTCAATGATCATGGATTGAGATGATCTCTGATGTATGACATACTGATGAGGTGTATACCGTGGTATGGTGGTCTTGGTGACTGGTGGGCTCCAGTATTGTAACAATAATGCTACAACTCCTGGAGCTTCCTTCTCTAATTTTATCAACCCGGTAGTTCGTAACAAACTTGGAAGCGACGGTGCTGTATGCACAAGTACTAGCTCTTGTCGCAGCTGTCACTTGGTCAACTGGCACAAGTCTGCTAGGGCTCAAGCCAACTTCTATGAGTTCTCAGAAGAAGCTTTTTAACTGATGAACGAAAGCTAACTCAAAGGAAATTAACCTACTTTGCAAAAATGAACTGAAAGCCAACGAGAAATGAAAACCCTAGCAAACCCTAATTCTACCAGCTAGTCCTTCTGATGCAATGGTGGGAATGCAACTACTGAAAGTGATGCCATTACTTCTATTAAGGTGAGATGCATGTGTCTAGTCTACATTCATCTGAAGAGAACACATTTTTGTATTTTTGCTCAAGTTGTTGGAATTATTATGCATGTGCTTCTAACTGGGTCTTGACTGTGCAGGGATAGATCAAGGAGGGCAATGCTTGGAAAAGGTCAGGAAGGCTCAGAGAGGGTCTAAGGAATCCCTAACATCCTTTCAGAGAATTTCACCAAGTCTGGATGCCAAGCAACCGTGTTTATGAGCTTCTACAGGAAGTCTGCAGAGGTTCTACAGGATGTTCAGGATTTCTATAGGAAGTTCAGTAATTCCTACAGGATGTTCAGCAATCGGATTTTTGGGTGATGGATGAGTGGAAGAGGCTGTATGGATGGATAGGGAGGTAGGAGGGGAGCTTGTGATGGCCTATGGACAGAGAGAGGAGATGAAGAGGGGGTGTGCAAAGCTGGTTGGTCTAGAGGAGGGTAGAGGGAATGGAAGGCCGAAAAGGTAGAATAACGTGGGTAATAGAAGAGTTGGGAGGCAAGTGGTCTAACTGGGATATGAGTAGATGGCCTAGGCACGGCTTAGAAGGATAAGGGAGTGAGGGAGTAGTACTGCACAGTGTAAATGAAACAAATCATCCATGTCTTGCACATAACCGAAATTTCATCAACCTATTCTAACTGTTTTTATAAAACCAAAGAACAGCAACGTGATTTTTTTAAGGAAAATCATGCATGGTATTGAAGAAAAGAATCATTCCACAAGATCTGAATGCATGGAAACTGCTACAAACAAGAACATTGCATCAAAGCTTGCATGAACATGTAAAACAGTGTTTTTGGTGGGTGGCACGGTCTGCAATTCCAGTCCCTAAACAGAGGTGAAAGTGAGTGTGCAGTCAACCCTTTTTGGAACTCTGATTAACTCCAATCTCCTTACTCTAATATAAACTACTGAAGCAACTCTGTTCATAAAACTAACCTACTTAATCACACCAAGAAATTCAACTCAGCAAACTATGTTTCCAAATGCATGTAAAGGAAAAGAAATACAATGCTGAAAGAAAGGTAACAATACAAAGGAAGGAAGCCTTAGGCTCTCAGGTTGGGCCCAACCCCGAGAGCTATGGCTCCTTTAAGAACTCAGAACTGAACTCAAATCTGCCTGCTTTTCATTAAAAGATAATAGTCATAAGTCAAATAACATGCCACAAATGGCTTACAAAAGAGCAAAACAGAGCTATCAGCTCGTAGTTCAGAATATGCAACAAGGTTTCAAAAGTCCCCCTCGAAGGCTATAGCCTCATCATTTATACATCACGAGGGCCAAGCTGGCCTCCTAAATTAGTGGGGTTTGGCTGACCAAACTAAGAGTAATCTGCTGCTTCCTCAAAATCCGTTTGGCTGCCTTCTAGCTCGGTGGTGGTGGCTGTTGGAGCTCGGAGTTGGGGGTGAAGATCACGAGGAAGGCCATTCCATGCTGTGGACAACCTTCCTATAAAATCTCAATCCCATCTTGGTTGTCTCCTAGCCCTCATCTGCGTGGTTTTGCTCCATTAAATGTCAAAAAACCTGAAATAAACATGTGTTAGCCACCTAGGAATAGTGATTGCCCTCATTCGTACAAATGACATAAATATACTAAAAAATGATGCATAAGTTATGAAAAATGAAGGGTTGAGCAAGGGTAGTTAGGCCAAATGAGCCCAAAATGTTACCAAATTTGGGGCTCATCATCACCCCCCAGCTAAAATTATTGCTCATGCTTGAGCAACTAATCCAGCTCCTCATCCTTCATTGCCTTTACTGCCACCCTCACATCCCATGCTTCTACAGTAGTGTCCTCCTTACTGACATGGAACCCAGCCTTTCTTTCCACCTCTTCCCACTGTTCATGCTCATCTTTCTCTGTGCTGCCTTCCATCAATCCTAACAGCAGAGGTGGGCTTAGCTTGAGGCCAATCCAGCTGGCCTGGAGGTTTTGCATGGATTTCTTATAAAGGGGCACCTGTACTAGAGCTTCCCTCATTCGAGTTGGAGTATGATATTCTATGATTTTTAGACTGTGGGCCAATGTATTCCATCGGTGGGTGCAAGCTTGAACACAGTTGTCCCCTAGCAGTCTCTCCATATCCTCGAAATGCGCTATGGCCTGGGCCTGCTGATCCATATATTTCAATAAAGCTTGAGGGTTGGTGGATAACTGTTGGTGTGCCGATATTAATGCAGTTGGATCCCCTGGTTCTGCTCTAATTAGTAATGGCTCATTCAGCTCTCAGTTCATGACCGCTTTGGCTTCTGCTGCTCTTTTGTCTTCATGGTTCAACCATGAGGCAAATGCCATTAACTGCATATCACCTAAGACCGTGTTGGGATCCCATGAAGTCACGTTAGGAAGGGTCAAATTATGGAGGTAGAACTCCGATAGTTTGCCTTATCTTCTGATGAACTAGTATTGCATAATTCAGTGAACTGTTGCGGGTCTTGGAGCTGAGAGATACCCCTTCGCACCAAGGTATTGGTTTGAAATTGTAGCCATTGGTCTCTCAGGTACAGGCCATAGGATTTGGCCGGCTGTCTGCATTGTATAGCATCCATGGCCCAACTGGCCATGTAGGCCAATTGTGCCTCTTTCTGCTGCAGCTGCTGTTTGAGAGCTTGTACCTCAATTTGTGCTTGCAGCTCCCCTTCCTGTAGATGCGTGGTTGGCTTCCCAAGACCGACTTGCAGTTCCTCTCTGCCTTGCTGTTCTGCTGTGATGTCCCCTGAGGATGTGCCTGTTCCTCTCCTCAGCTCCTGTAGCTGCAGTCTAAGTTTTTCGTTTTCTTCCTGTAGGAACACCCGCTGGCAATTTGCCACGTGTTTAGCCATAGCTAATTCCTTTCTTGCCTCCTTGAGTTGCTCCTCCAAGGGGCCTATGTCTGCCACACCTTTTGATTTGGCTATTTTCATCCACGTGTGGGTTCGTACTCTCTCTTCCTCCAATGCAAAGAACAGTGGCACAGTGAATTTCTGTGGTATAATTTTGCCAGCTTCTAAGAAGTTATAATATGAGCTCAGACTTGGCTGAGGGCTAGGCTCCGAAATATGCTCTTTCTCTTCCTCTCTTGGTGGCTCTACTTCGTCCTCCCTCGGTGGTGATGAGGGTGCTTCTCCTTCCATCCTCTCTGTCTCCTTAAGCCAGGCTAAGGTTTCCTGTAGAGCAGCCTCAACATCCTGTAGCCGGCCTTTTGAGGCCAACTGGTCCAACCTCTCTTTCCAAGTGGTTGTTTTCGGGCTCCCCCTCTCATAGGTGACTGATATCTTTGAGGGGGACCTCTCCCTGGGCGAAGTAGGGGCATCCTCTATAGTGATTGGGCTGCTAGATGGAGGCTGTGGCTTGCCCGTTTTTATTCTCACACTTCTCCTAGCTTTAAAATATAGAGGGGACTCCCTCTTTCTCTTCTCCTTTGGCTTAGGAGGTGTACTGAGGGCGGCCAGCACGGCTGCTGCCTCCCTTGCAAGAATGTCGGCTTTCTTTTCCTTGGGTTTTCCTTTCTCAGGGCTTCCTGTAGAAGGCCCTTTTTCAGCTGATTTCTGGCTTCCTATAGAAGCCGGTTTTGGTTTTCCTGTAGAAACAGGTGGCACCGTTTTAGTTTGTTTTGCTGACTGGGTTTTGCTTTTTGACTTGGTCGAGGCTGCTGTCGAGGTGCCTTTACTGATGTGGACCTGCTCAGTCTTGTCCACCCTGCTTTGTAATCTTTTCTCTCTGGCCGTCAACATGGGTGTGTCATCCTTCTCTTTGGCACCCTTTTTCTCTTGTTTCTCCTTTTGCTCTTTCTTCGGTGATTTGGCCGTGGGTCTCTGGCCTTTTTCTTTCCTCTCTGCGGGTACTGACTTCTTCTCCTCGCTACTGGAGGAACCAAGCTCTTCGGTCAACATTTTTATATCGCCATCCTTAGTCAAATTCTGGAAGGCTTCCCACGAGAGAGGGACTTTGTATGTGTGGATTGCATCCTCCACGAGGAGCTTAATGAGCCCGTGATGAGCTACCTGTTCTGGTGTGCCTTCTCTCAACTTGGTGGCACATTCAGTCATACACTGCAGTAGAAAGTAGGGAATACTCAGTTTGTTCTCTACAGGTAGGTCCATCTGATGCCTTAATTCTGTGAGTAACCGAAAATGGTACCCATACACAATGCTAAACCGACCTTCGCAGGTGATGTATTTCATAATTTGGAGGCTGACTTCGCTCCAAAGTGGCAGTAAGCTGGTTCTGCGAACCCCGTTCTTATCTTCTGAGAATTGCTCCTCTGGTGGAAAGAATTCCTTCTTAGCCTTCTGGCCTAATTTCCTCTCTTCTTTGTCCCATGGTACCCCCATTGGGAGCTCAGTAACTCGGCTGATGAACTGTGGGGTGAGTCTGAGACTCAAACCCCTAAAATTAACGGTGGCCAGCGTTTTTGATTTTGGCTTTAGAGCTCGCAAGAACTCCTCTGCCACTTCATCATCATATCCTTGATGTTTGTCACAGAACGACATCCATTGTGCACGAGTGAACAGCTCCACCACCTCAGGGTTCTCCCTTAGTTCCTTTGAGTCGGTCGGTTCCTTTCTGATGAATCCACCCGGCATGATGAAAAACTGCTACGTTAGCTGGAGGTGGTGGAGGCGTATTCAAAGATTATCCTTTTGGGACAGAGCGTAGAATTATGCCTCTGCCACGCATACAATTCACGAAGACTATCTCCAGATGAGCCTTAACAGGGCTTAATTACAAATCATATCCTGTAGGAAACCTTACATACACTTTGACGACAATTCATGCAAACGGCAGACAACACTTGCAATTTTTATGATCAGACTGTGGAACGTCGACTCTGCCACCCTCGAAACCAATTGCATGGGAGGCACAGGTTCAGGCTTACCTTTTTAATTCGCCACCTTTGATGTGAAGAGCCCAATTTTCCTCGTGGCAGTGAGCTTCCTGTAGCGGAGCTTTCCTGTAGAAGCAGCGCACGGGTTCTGGAGAGCACTGCAGTGGTTCTGCGCCTTCTGTGCTGCTATCAGACGTTCGAACAGGCCGAAGACTTGGAGTGTCACACTTCAGAGGAATTCGGATGCTCACTCGACTTCTAAACGGCTGATGATAAATGCGTGGGGTGGCAATCTAGCCGATAGATTTGAATCCGGTGGAATCCGTGGCGCGGGGGTGAGCTGTCCTTGCCGGACCGTTGGACGATGTCATCTACTCATTCCACTATGAGTTCCCTAACTGTTGCATCATTCTCCGTAGATCCGCCGCCGCATTTCTGTTAAAACGCGCTTCTCCCCGACTGGACGGTTCTCACGTGTCCACTACCCGTTCTTTTTGCCACGACCACCATTCTACGCATCCGACTAGACCATCTGACTGGTCGACGTGGCCAGTTGAATGGCCATACGACTGCTCAACCGTTTCATTTGATACTTGCAAACATTTCAAAGTAGTATTCATGTAATTCGACGAAAGAAAGGGCGAGGCACTTACCTGTGCGGCCGCGACATGATTTTCCAGGTTTCAGGACGATGATGACTAGATTTGCTTGCTGCTGCTATTTGCACAGGCTCGTAGGCTGCTGATGATGAAGCTTGTGACTCGGCTGCATGTGCCCGCTTTATTATTGCATGTTGCAGGCGATTGAATGGTGTACACTCTAGCTGACTGAACTGCTACGAGATTCCTGTAGGATGTCCTATAGCAATTTTTCCTCCTCGGGTGCATGCTGAATGGTGAAGACAGTGGCATCGCGATCCCGCTCGTAGGGCCCTTGGATAGCTGTGATGAGTATTGCATGGCATCTCGGCGTCTTTTTTCATTTAAGAATCGCTTCCTCTTGATAATTCAATGATCTGTTTTGATTGTGCAGCTACTTTCATTGCATGTCAACTGGGGTGGTAGAAGGAGGTGACAGCAGTGTGTGATGGAGAAAATAGTAGCTTGCATGCCTCCACGTCGAACCTTGGTCGTTAGATCTCCCCACACAATTAGTTCTGGGCCGTCCAAAACTTCTACAGGAAGTTTCCTGTAGAAATATAGAACTTCCTGTAGAAAGTTTGTAGCTTCCTGTAGAAGACTAAGCTGTGATGAAATCGTGCCCATACCTTGGAGAAGATGAGTGTTTTCGGAGGAGGTGCTGGTGAGGTCACCTGGCAGCATAATAAGGACCCTTGTCTTTGAGTTGAGGGACCTCTTTTCCTTCATAGAATACCTGCAACTTGCATGCATTGCCACATTGTGAATTTGTTGTCCCTGTTTTTTTTTGTTTTTTTTTTTGAAAGACAGCAGGGGCGCCTCAATGAGGTTTTCACCCTTGCCATCTGCCTTAAGCGCCTCAGAGAGGTTTTCACTCAAGGGTCTTTTTCAAACCTTTTTTTTGAAAGACAGCAGGGGCGCCTCAATGAGGTTTTCACCCCTACCATCTGCCTTGGGAGCCTCAGAGAGGTTTTCACCCAAGGATCTTTATTCCTTTATTTATTTTTTATTTTTTTCAGATCTTCAGGGTATGCCCAAAACAGAGGCAGAACCCTTCTCTATGACCAGCACTGATTTCTCCACAGTTTTTATGAATTCTTGTCTTGAGAGAGGTTTCCTGTAGATCTTCATTCGATGCCCATTAACAAGCATGGGGATGGCCTCCTCATCAATGGTCCGAATAAGAACAGATCCATTGTCATGACATTTTTCCACTGCATATGGTCCCAGCCATCTGGTTCTCAGCTTCCCCTTGAAATCTTTATGCCTGGAATCATACAACAGCGCCCAATCTCCTGGCTGAAATTGCTTGTCATTGAGGTGTTGGTCATGCCACACCTTTCTCTGAAGTTGAACCACTTCTGAGTGAAGAAGGGCCTGCATTCGGTGCTCGTCCAATCCATTCAGCTGCAATAACCTTTCTTGTTGGGCATGGCTAAGATCTAGGTCCAGCTGAGCTTCCATCCTCAAAGTGTTGTATTCAAATTCAATTGACAGCAAAGCTCTCTTCCCATAGACCAGCTCATAAGGTGTGAAGCCGGTTGTGGTCTTCCAAGTGGTGTTGTAAGCCCATGTGGCCTCAACCAGGCGATCTGCCCAATCTTTCCTACTGCTGCTCACCACCTTAGTCAAAATCCCTTCCAATGCTCTATTGGTGACTTCCACTTGCCCATTTGCCTGAGGATGATAGGGGGTGGAAGTCCTATGCTTGATTTTGTGATGAGCTAGTAGGTCTTCAATTAAGTTGGATGTGAACTGGCTTCCTTGATCGGTGACTAGCTCTCTTGGGTAGCCAAATTTGTAGAAGATGTTTTCTCTTAAGAACTCAGCCACCTTTTCTTCTGTCGCTGCTTTGATTGCCTTAGTTTCTGTCCACTTTGTCAGGTGGTCGGTGCACACAATGATGTAAGACCTTTGCCTCGAAGGAGGGTTGATTGGACCCACAAAATCCATACCCCACTTCTCAAATGGCTCAAGAGTCACTTGAGGTTGGAGAGGCATCTCATCCCTTTGAGTCGGATTCCCCATCCTTTGGCATCGATCACATTGGCTGATATACCTTCTGACATCTTGATGAAGTGTGGGCCAATAGTAGCCTGCCTGCAGGATTTTGAAGGCAGTCCTCTTTGCTGCAAAATGTCCTCCACAAGGCCCATCATGACAGGTGAGGAGGATATCAAAGACTTCCTCCTCCCTTACACAACGCCTTAAGATCTGATCAGGGCCAAGCTTGAACAGGTTGCCCCCGATCCAAGTGAATGAGGCACTTTTTCTGATGATTCTGCTCTTCTCTCTTGAGGATAGGTGCGGAGGGAACTGTGCTGAAACAAGGTAGTTTGTTATATCAGCAAACCATGGAGAGAGTACTGAAATAGAAAACAGATGTTCATCGGGCATCTGGTCATCCACTGTTCCATCCTCATCTGCAGATAAATCCAATCTAGATAAAAAGTCAGCAACAACATTTTCTTTACCTGGTTTGTCAACGATAGTCAAATCAAACTGCTGCAACAAAAGTAACCATCTAATAATACGAGCATTCACATCTGGTTTATTCATTAAATATCTAATTGCAGCATGATCAGTATGTACAAATGTTTGATAGCCAGTGATATAATGTCGGAACTTGTTCAGTGCATGGACCACGGCCAAGAATTCTTTCTCAGTTACAGTGTAATTCAGTTCCGCTTTGGATAAGTTTTTGCTAACAAAGTAAATGGCATATGGAAGTTTTTGTTCAACTTGTCCTAAGGCTGCCCCTATGGCTTTGTTCGAGGCATCAGTGTGGATGTGGAAAGGTAGGGCCCAGTTTGGACCTCTCAAGATTGGGGCAGACACCAACTTGTCCTTTAATTCATTCAGAGCCCTCTGACAATCGTCAGTCCATTTAAACTCCACATCTTTTGCCAACAGGCCAAACAATGGTGAGGCTAGCTTGCTGAAGTCTTTAATGAATCTCCTGTAATACCCTGCTAATCCTAAGAAACTCCGAACATCCCTTACCTTTTGAGGAGGTGGAACCTTCTTGATGAGAGCAATTTTGTTAGGATCCACCTGTAACCCTTGGCAAGAAATGGTATGGCCTAGCACGGTCCCTTCAGTCATCAAGAATTCATATTTTTCAGGACTAAGGGACAGGTTCATCTCAATGCATTTGGTTAGGACTTTTCCCAGATTGGACAATGCTTCCTGGAAGTTGGACCCATAAGGAGTGAAGTCATCCATATAGATTTCCACCGCATCATGGACCAGCTCAGAAAAGATGCTCAAGACGGCTCTCTGGAAGGTAGCAGGAGCATTGCATAGTCCAAAGGGAAGAACTCGGTAGGCGAAAGTACCCCAAGGACAAGTGAAGGTGGTCTTATCTTGGTCTTCCAGGCTGATTTGGATTTGGTTGTACCCGCTAAACCCATCTAGGAAAGAGAAAAACTTCTTTCCTGCCAGTCCATCCAACACTTGGTCTATGAAAGGTAGAGGAAAATGGTCTTTCTTGGTAGCTTTGTTCAGTTCTCGGTAGTCCACACAAATTCTCCACTTCCCATTTTTCTTGGGAACCAACACCAGAGGGGACACCCATTCGCTATCCGAGATGGGGTAAATGAATCCGGCATCCAAAAGTTTTTGCAATTCTTCCTTAACGATGTCCTTAAGGGCTGGATTCATTCTCCTCTGGGGTTGCCTAACCGGTTTACAATCCTCTTTGATGTAGATGTCATGGGTACAGACTGAAGGATGGACTCCTTTCATCTCCTTATAGCTCCAAGCAAAAGCATCTAGATGACTGGCCAACAGACTACACAGCTCCTTTTCCTGGGAAGGAGATAGGGAGGAGTTGATCTTTAACGTTCTCTCAAGGCCGAACTCCACATTTTTGACTCTGGGAGTGACAGGGTTGGTCGCACAAAGGTCCACTAAGGTGCTGGCTTGGGCATCCTCCACCAATTCCTCTAAGGACAGTGCATTGGGAGGTGGATTCCGGATCAAGGTCTCAATCAAATCATCCTCGGTTGGGGGATCTCCCCTAGTGGTGTCTAGGGTGCACAAAGGTGCTGAGTACACCTCATCCTCTTCTCCTTCCTCCAACCAAAGTGGTAAGTCATGCTCTAATGAGGGTTGGGCAGGAGGGTATAGGACTAGCTGCTTGGACATAGGACCATTTTTTATGGTCATGTTTCCTGCACGGCAGCTTATGTAAGCATCTGCAGTGGCTAACCAAGGCCTTCCTAAAATAAGAGGATATCCAGTGAGCTTTGCCTTTGGTTGCAGAACCAAGAAATCTGCAGGGTATTCCCATGAGTCAACAGAGACCAAGACATCCTCCACAATCCCTTCGGGAGTCACAGTGGAGCGATCTGCTAGTTGTAGGACTGTCGAGGTCTTCCTCAAGGAACCCTGAAGGTTGAGTTTGAGCATGGTATCTCTGGTCATCACATTAATGGCAGCCCCCAAATCAATCAAGGTGTGAGGTATGATGGTGCCATTAATGTGGACATCTACTACAGGACTCCCAGGATCTAGATACTTTGGGCAGATGACTTGTCCCAACATAAGGTCAGACAGTTGTCCTATGACATTGATGGTTGAAGCATCTCTCTTTCGCCTGCCTGGGTGTCTGAAACACTTTTCCTTAACCAGTTTGTTGTATATTGGTACATCTTTGATGGCTTGGAGAAGTGGTATTTTCACACACAACTGTTTGAGTTCTCCCAGAAGCTCATCCTCCTCTGGGTTGGGTTGTGTGGTGGCTGTTAGTCTCTCAGGAAAGGGTGGAATAGCCTTTGGTTCACTTTCCTGTTTATCTTCCTCGTCCTCTGGGGGAGGAGGTTGGCGATCTGGAAGAGTCTTTCCATATCGCAGATTGATCGCCTGGATCTCCACAGCATAGGTAGGGCATGATGTTTCCCCAGTATATACCTGCTGGGCCTGTCTGTTGTTGGGGTTCGGGTTCGGTTGAGCAGGCATTTGAGGTTGCCTTGGAGGAGCAGGAGGTAATGGTTGTGGTTGAGCTGGTGGTGGAGGCAAAATGGCGGGAGGAGTATTGTGCTGGGGCCTCCACCCCGATTGAGGTGCATTCCACTGAGGCTGTGGCTGGGCATGTGAGTGATATGAATGAGTAGTGGGTTGAGTATGGTACTGAGGGGGGTAAGACCATGGAGGTTGTATAGACCAGGAAGAATGAGCAGGGGGACCCCAGGAGGGCATAGGAGCGGATTGGTTGGGGTTGTAATAAGCTTGGGGTGTCCCTTGCATCCCCTGCTGGTAAGGTCTAGGTCCTTGTGGCCTCCTTTGGTTGAGGAAATAGAGAGGTTCAGTGGGGGCTTCTGTCCCCTGATACATGGCTTTAAGCCCAGGTAAGGTTGGACATTGGTTTGTGGGGTGGTCCTCCTCACAAACAAAACATACTTCAACCGAATGTAATGGGCATTCGTTCTTAGGGTGTTTCCTTGTACACCTAGGGCAGAAGATATCCAAGGCCCTCTCAACTTCTTCTTTCTTCTGCTGGATTCGGAATGTATCAAGTTGCATGGAAATGGTCTGTCTCACCTCACTCTTGAGATCTTCTAATTGATTTGCAAACTCATGTTTGGAGAAAGGAATACCAGCTGAGAAGTGGTTTCCTCTACCTCTTTTCCGGGCTGCCCTAGAGTGGTTTCTAAACACAGTCTTTATGTCCTCATAAGACAGTTGGTAAATATCTCCTCCAGCTAGCATGTGAAGGGTATCTAAGATGTCTTCAGGGACTCCTCGGAGCAGGACCAACTTGAGGGATTCAGGGTCAAGTGTGCACCTGGCCCATTTATAGCTAAGTTGTAACCTTTCCTCGTAATCCTCTAAGGACTCATCATTTCCCATGGTCATCCGAAAGATTTCTCCCTTGGTTTCCTTGGACCTACAGTAGTCCCGGTATTTGGTATTGAAAGCTTGCTGCATCTGAGCCCAAGTGGTGATACTGTTCCCAGGTAAGCCCATGAACCAGCGTAATGTTGCATCCTTAAGGGTTGAGGGGAAGAGTTTCAGCTTCTGCTCATCTTCAGTATAGTCATAGGTTCGACAAAGGACAACAAACTCAAACAGGAAGGTGTCAGGATCTTCAGTAGTCAGTCCATGGAAGTGAGGTAAAGCGGAGGGGCTAATGTTCTTCATTTTCATGTCTCCATTGGTCTCTCGGATGGGGAAGGCACCTTCTATTCTCTCATCTTCTCCCCTATTGTCAGCCATAGCTTCAGATGGAATGGTCTCTAACTCTTCTTCTGCTATAGGATCTTCGTATATCTCAGGAGGTTCACCTATAGGTTCTTCTGGATCACTGTCACCAAAGAAGAGAGAAGGATGACTCAGTGATGTGGTGGGGGTGTTGGGTAAGAATTTAAATGTTTTATCTCGATTCCTACGAGGCATGAAATGGAAAGACTTTTGATTGCTTTTGTTTTTTTTTTTTTCTGGTACCTGCAAAAACTGAAACAGATTGATCTACAACTAACTATCTTGCTGAAATGAAAGCAGGAAAGAACTAATCTACTTTGCTCAAATGAAATTGCAGAAATTGAAATGCTAGTCTATGCTTGCAGAATTGGAATGCTGATCTATGCTTGCAAAAATGAAATTGCGGAATTGAAATGTTAATCTATGAAAGCAGGAAATGTCTATGCTACTTTTGCAGAATGGAAATGAAATAAACTACTTAGCAGAAGGAGAGAGTAGGAAAATAGAAGAAAAGCAACAATTACTAATACTCTGACGCTTCCCCGGCAACGGCGCCAAAAAGATGGTGGGCTCCAGTATTGTAGCAATAATGCTACAACTCCTGGAGCTTCCTTCTCTAATTTTATCAACCCGGTAGTTCGTAACAAACTTGGAAGCGACGGTGTTGTATGCACAAGTACTAGCTCTTGTCGCAGCTGTCACTTGGTCAGCTGGCACAAGTCCGCTAGGGCTCAAGCCAACTTCTATGAGTTCTTAGAAGAAGCTTTTTAACTGATGAACGAAAGCTAACTCAAAGGAAATTAACCTACTTTGCAAAAATGAACTGAAAGCCAACGAGAAATGAAAACCCTAGCAAACCCTAATTCTACCAGTTAGTCCTTCTGATGCAACGGTGGGACTGCAACTACTGAAAGTGATGCCATTACTTCTATTAAGGTGAGATGCATGTGTCTAGTCTACTTTCATCTGAAGAGAACACATTTTTGTATTTTTGCTCAAGTTGTTGGAATTATTATGCATGTGCTTCTAACTGGGTCTTGACTGTGCAGGGATAGATCAAGGAGGGCAATGCTTGGAAAAGGTCAGGAAGGCTCAGAGAGGGTCTAAGGAATCCTAACATCCTTTCAGAGAAGTTCACCAAGTCTGGATGCCAAGCAACCGTGTTTATGAGCTTCTACAGGAAGTCTGCAGGGGTTCTACAGGATGTTTAGGATTTCTAGAGGAAGTTCAGTAATTCCTACAGGATGTTCTGCAATCGGATTTTTGGGTGATGGATGAGTGGAAGAGGCTGTATGGATGGATAGGGAGGTAGGAGGGGAGCTTGTGATGGCCTATGGACAGAGAGAGGAGATGAAGAGGGGGTGTGAAAAGCTGGTTGGTCTAGAGGAGGGTAGAGGGAATGGAAGGCCGAAAAGGTAGAATAACGTGGGTAATAGAAGAGTTGGGAGGCAAGTGGTCTAACTGGGATATGAGTAGATGGCCTAGGCACGGCTTAGAAGGATAAGGGAGTGAGGGAGTAGTACTTCACAGTGTAAATGAAACAAATCATCCATGTCTTGCACATAACCGAAATTTCATCAACCTATTCTAACTGTTTTTATAAAACCAAAGAAAAGCAACGTGATTTTTTTAAGGAAAATCATGCATGGTACTGAAGCAAAGAATCATTCCACAAGATCTAAACGCATGGACACTGCTACAAACGAGAACATTGCATCAAAGCTTGCATGAACATGTAAAACAGTGTTTTTGGTGGGTGGCACGGTCTGCAATTCCAGTCCCTAAACAGAGGTGAAAGTGAGTGTGCAGTCAACCCTTTTTGGAACTCTGATTAACTCCAATCTCCTTACTCTAATCTAAACTACTGAAGCAACTCTGTTCATAAAACTAACCTACTTAATCACACCAAGAAATTCAACTCAGCAAACTGTGTTTCCAAATGCATGTAAAGGAAAAGAAATACAATGCTGAAAGAAAGGTAACAATACAAAGGAAGGAAGCCTTAGGCTCTCAGGTTGGGCCCAACCCCGAGAGCTATGGCTCCTTTAAGAACTCAGAACTGAACTCAAATCTGCCTGCTTTTCATTAAAAGATAATAGTCATAAGTCAAATAACATGCCACAAATGGCTTACAAAAGAGCAAAACAGAGCTATCAGCTCGTAGTTCAGAATATGCAACAAGGTTTCAAAAGTCCCCCTCGAAGGCTACAGCCTCATCATTTATAGATCACGAGGGCCAAGCTGGCCTCCTAAATTAGTGGGGTTTGGCTGACCAAACTAAGAGTAATCTGCTGCTTCCTCAAAATCCGTTTGGCTGCCTTCTAGCTCGGTGGTGGTGGCTGTTGGAGCTCGGAGTTGGGGGTGAAGATCACGAGGAAGGCCATTCCATGCTGTGGACAACCTTCCTATAAAATCTCAATCCCATCTTGGTTGTCTCCTAGCCCTCATCTGCGTGGTTTTGCTCCATTAAATGTCAAAAAACCTGAAATAAACATGTGTTAGCCACCTAGGAATAGTGACTGCCCTCATTCGTACAAATGACATAAATATACTAAAAAATGATGCATAAGTTATGAAAAATGAAGGGTTGAGCAAGGGTAGTTAGGCCAAATGAGCCCAAAATGTTACCAAATTTGGGGCTCATCAGTGACAGATGGTTGCCAAGGCGAGGCATGGTGGAGACAGTGGTTCTACATATGTTGCGATGATGGTTGTAGTATGTGGAGGAGTGTTGTTGGGAAAAGTATCCATTCAGAACGCCCCTATCCCACTCTAAGGTGTGATAGTGCCTTAGCAACAAACAAGGAAAACTATTTTCATATTCTTCTTTATGAAATGTAAACGAAGAGGAAGGATGTAACTAACCTGTGTCTTTCGCTAGTTTGTCGATCCACTCGCTCTCCTCTTTGTTCGTTTCCCGCTACCTGCTCCCTCACTGGCCCAGCTTCACCAAGTTCCTGCAAGATCACAGAAGAGGAAACTACACAAAAGACATAGATTTACATTCATAACTAGCTTAGGATCAGATTTAAGCTAAACATGCAAATATAACAAAACAACATTGATACACAGCATGTAGGAGAAACTCAAATAGTTTTATTGATATGATAAGAAAGTCTAAGAAGAGATACAACCAAGTGAGTCCTGATCCAGCATCTACCTCCCAACAAAGGAATCCCTTCCTCACCTCCAACAAAGCATAAATCACCCAATACACTAATCTCAATCTCAAACCAACAACAATTCTCTGCAAAGTAAAAAATTCCAGCCTCTGGATCTCTGGGATGAGGGATCCATATATAGATGTAAGCAAAGAGGATGAGTCAGCTTATGTTTTGACTTGTGGCTTCTCTCTGTCAATTCTTGCTTCCACTTGGAGGCTGAGAGCCTCTTACTCATCACTGGTCGAATTCATTGAGGCAAGTGTCATTGAGGAAGATTCTGGAAGCTTCTAGTGTCTGTCCACCTCGCGGAATGACATTGCCATTTGGCATTTCTCGCTCAGCGCACCCTGGTAGTGCATTTAGGTGCGTTGCAACGCACCTAGCTAGTGTACTGGGGTGCATTGCAACGCAGGCAGCTAGTAGATCATCTGAATTGATCCTGATTTGACTAGTTCTGAGTGGTTTTTGGTTGAGAACTTTTGGGAGAAGCTGTCATTGGTTGACCTTGTTCCTTTAGGGGCAGGAACAACACTTTTAGGGACTTTGGATCCCTTGGATTATGGACATTTCATGCTCAATGCTGTAAGGCACAAAAATTTCTATAACAAGGAGTTAACATCATGGATATTGATGATCTTGGTGGATGGCTACCGAGATGGTATGTTGTCGAGGACGACAACAATTTCAGGTGGAGGAGGATGTAAGGTCCTTGGAGCTGTGGTGCGGTTGGGCACCAGGTGACCATGCATGAGCGCGCGACGGGCGTGCGACGGTGCGACGGGCGGGTGCAACGAACCGGGCGTGCAGAGAAAATGCGACATTTCTGCGAGCTCCTTGCGATGAAACCTACGACACTTGGGAAACAATGCGATGGATGAACAGTGGTTTATACCATGGTTTGAAGGGCTATGCAAGGGGTTGGCCGACCTATGGGAGAGCCCAAGGCCGACTTGAGTATGGCGTGCAAGAGGGGTGTGTGGGCAGTCGGCTGGGCAGCCCACCCACACACTAAAACATGTATATATGCTTGAGCGTTGGAGCTCATAACTCATCAACACAGATCACTCTATCTTCGCTCTTGGAGGAGAGTTCTAGTGCGCAGTTTCAAGAGGAGGATGAGCGCATACCTCATGCGCTCCTCTTGGTGAGTCGCACTTGGTGAGAGCGCTCTTGGTGAGAGGTCGATGCGTAGGGCAAGACATGCCTGGGTGTATTGTGCAGAGGCGTTTGTGCGGCGACTTAGCATGGGTGTCTTGGCGACTCGGGTCAGCACCCGCCCACCGTGCAATTGTGCACGAAGGTGAAACGGACGTTGGAACCGGAGGTTGTTGAGTTGGGCAAGCGGTACTACGTGTTGTGCACACGATTTGGGTGTTTGTCAAGAGTCGACAAGCAGGACTGCGTGTGGGCAGAGATACACGGTTTGGGCATTTGTGACCAAACGAAGAGCAAACTGGTGAAGACGTGCGACGAGGTGAACGACGGGTTGGTGAGTCGTGCGGCAACCGTGCGGAGGTTCCGACGAGCTGGGCAACCGAGTTTGCCGAAGTTGTGAAAATTTGGCTAAGTGTAAATTTGGGGTTTCCCAAGGACTTAGTCTATACATTGTAAAAAATGATGATTATATAATATATTGATTCGGGCAGACTCACATTACGGGGAGTTTCCCCTCCCCTTTATACTGTTGCAATTGTTATGTTCTTGTTATAATTGCTATGGATAATGAATGAGTATGGGCTTCATTGGTATAAAGGATAAATGTATGTTTACTTGGTTGCGAAACACAAGCTAAGTAATGTTAAAGTGAAAGTAGGCGTAGTCCACGAACATAAGTATTGGTGAAAAGAAAGTGTTCGGTGGTGCCGCACCTCGCTATAAATGGTTGGAAGACTACCGCAGGTGTAGGGGCGTGACAGATATGGTCGATGGACTGCCTACTATTGCTATGGGTAATTCCTGTTCCACGAATGGTGAGAAATCGCCATCATCCATTGATGGGGTTCCATCCGCGGATTCCACCCCAAGCGCGCAGATCTCGTGTGATGGAATACTTGGTAACGTGGAACGTGAAGACCATTTGCCTGTTTCGATTCACTCTGAACCAATTCAGAGCAGCGTGGTTCCAGTTGACGGCGCGCAGGTTTCGTGTGAACAAATGATTGGTAGCGTGGAGCATGGAGATAGTTCGCCGGTTTCGATTCCCCCTGAAGCAATTCGTAGCAGCTTGGTTCCGATTGACGACGCGCAGGTTTCATTTGTGCGTATGAATGGTCCGATGGAGCACGGAGGCAGTTCTCCTATTTCGATTACCCTTGAACCATTCCGGGGCAGTTTGGTTCTGGTTGACTGTGCGGAGGTTTGGTTTGAGCAAGGAAAGGGTAGCGTGGAGCATGGTGTTTGTTCGCCGGTTTCGGTTCCCAATGAGACAAGTCGTAGCTGCAATGGGCTTCCAGTCGATGGTATGGAGGGGTTAATCTCTGGCGTTGATATTTGTTATAATAATAATAATGTTATTAATACTTTTAATAATAATTATTATAATATTAATTATAACAATTCTATTAATATTAATAATAATAATAAGGATTTTGGAATTAGGCTTCTCGTGAGCGCCCCCGAGCCCTGGCCGTCTGATCCCTGAGCCCGCGCCCTCGCCTCCAGGCCTGGCCTGGCAGGGCCTCCTCTGCTCTCCTGCCCTCTCCGCGCTGACCCCGCCTTCGGGGCTCCTGCTTCTGGCTGTCCTGCCCCTCCGCTAAGCACAGCGGACCTGCAATGGCAGGTTCCGCTCCCCCCCCTCCGATCTTTGAAACCCCTGAGGAATCATTCGTAGCCCTCCTATCTAATCACCCAGAAGCCAGATCCCGACCCTCCCAATCAAAGTTTATCAAGAAGTTAGTTGAAATTCCTGAAGTAAATCTGCCCCCAGCTCTGCCTAGAAAATCGGCCATAGCTCTATCGGAAAGAGGCCTGGTAGGACAGTTCACAGGCCTCTAGCCTTCTCCAAGAACGGTCCAAAAATGGGTGGAGCGTAACTGGAATTCAATGATCCAAGGGAAGATAGCCATCCGGTTTTGCGGGCGTGGTTACTACACCTTTCTATTCGAAACAAAGGAAGACAAGCAACTCATCTTTCGCAACGGACCCTATTTCATGGACACAAGAGGGCTATACCTGAATCGTTGGACCCCGGACTTTGATCCGGAAATGGATATCCCCAGCGCGGTCCCTGTTTGGGTGCGCCTTCCCCATCTGCCCCTGCACTGCTGGGGGGATGAATCGGTCAAGGCGATCGGCAACGCAGTTGGAAAATACATAGACAGATCGGAACCGAGGGAAAACATGCATGCATGCGCTAGGATCTGCGTTGAAGTCGATCTTGGAAAAGGACTGCCGGAAGCCGTAAAGCTAAGAGTGGATCAATGGTTGCACATCCAACAGCTGGACTACGAACAACTGCCCTTCAAATGCAAGGTATGTCACGAATACGGTCATTTCGCTAATAGATGCAGTAAGTTGAAAGAAAATGAGGCCACACAAAATGAGGAAAACTCTGAAGGACCTTGGGAGCAAGTCAAAAGGAAAAAGCCCTCTCCAAATCCGGTTATCAACACCTCAGCCCCTCCAGCATCAAATCAACCCCCCCCCCCTCCCCCTCCTCCCCCTACCTTCCCTTCCTCTTCCAACCCCTTTGAAACCCTAACAGAAGAAGTCTCGGCCTCCCCTCCCCACTCTCCTCGCCCTACCTCTCCCCGCTCTAATCCTCCTCCCTCCCCCCCCCCCCCACCATCGAAAGAATCCTCACAAGAAATAAAGCCAAGGAAACACATCAATCATCGGACCCTCCTAGGAAAGTTGGCCGAAAGACAAACAAAGAGTTAAGAGATGAAACAATAGCAAAAGAAATGGCAACCGGCACCCAACAACCATTGGATTCCTTCTTAGGCAAGTCAAAAGGAAGTGGAGAGAAGGCCAAGGAGAAATCAGGACCTCACCCCAACACTGGTAAATAATGAATTTGGTCTCTTGGAATTGTAGGGGGCTCGGCACACCTGTAAAGCTGAAAGCAATCAAGGATCTCTTAAACCAGGAAAAGCCTGATATCCTCCTAATCCAGGAGACCAAAATCACCGAGCAAGACTTCCTCCTCCAAACTCAAAGATTCAGAAACTACCTCGGCATTTCAATAGGCTCATCGGGAGCTTTAGGTGGAATAGGAACCTTATGGAATAAAAACAAATGGGAAATCATCAGCTCCCAGCTCTGCAACTGGTGGATACGAACAGAATTAAAAAACAAAAGCACCAGAGATTCTTACCACATCTACAACATTTACGCTCCTAACCACTACAGAGACAAAGCAAGCTGCTAGAATACTCTAGAAACGGATCTCAACACCATGAACAGCAGTGGGGTAATCCTTGGAGGAGATCTGAATCTAATAAGGCAGATAGATGAAAAATATTGGGGAAACTTCCACGCTGACCAATCCAGAGACAAGTTAGAATCCATCATTCAACATTTCAAATTGATTGACCCCCCTCTAACAAATGGCAAATACACATGGACAAACAGAAGAGCAGGGATACACAACATAAAAGAGAGGCTTGACAGGTTCTTAGTTCAGGAAGGAGTAGCAGAAAATTACAAAGCTATCAGGAGCCACATAATACATGGCACGACATCGGATCACAAGGCCGTGGTTCTCTCCATGGACAATGGTGCAAATTGGGGCCCTCTCCCTTTTAAATACAACAGAGCCTGGGATTCTCATGAGGATTTCCGCAACCTTGTAAAGGACCAGTGGTCGATTGAAGTCATCGGCTCACCCCACTTCGTATGGGAGTCAAAGCTAAAACATCTTAGGACAGCCATAAAGAAATGGGCTAGGGAAAACGCAACTGCTGAAAAGAAAAAGAAAACAGAGCTGCAAGTCGAAATGGAGAAGTGGCATAAAGAAAAAGAACAGGTGCAATACACAGCCGAGGACTTAGACAAGGAAAAACAGCTGTATAAAGAGCTTTACAGGCAGAACCGCATAGAGGAAGAAGAGCTAAGAATAAAATCCCGCTGTCTTTGGTTAAAAGCTGGGGACAAAAACTCCTCCTTCTTCCACAATAATGTTAAGATCAGAAGGGCAATCAACCAGATAAACAGAATAGAAGTTGAGGGGAGAGAGCTGAGGGATCAAGAAGCCATAAAAAATGCAGCACATGCGCACTTCAAAGCCCTCCTCTCGACGGACCAGCATCAGGATAGCGATGACTTCCTAAGTATAATCAAGAGCAAGATAACAGAGGAACACAACACCAAGCTGGAGAAAGAACCCACAATAGAAGAAATTCAAGAGACTATCTTTGGCATGCAACAAGACAAGGCCCCCGGGCCGGATGGCTTCACAGTTGCATTTTATAAACAGCACTGGGACACTATAAAGAAGGACTTTGCAAGAATGGTAAAAAATGCATTTAGAAAACATAAATTGGGGGACAACACAAAGTCTTCCCACATAGCCTTGATCCCCAAGGAAGCCAACCCCAAATCCTTTGATAGATTCCGGCCCATCTCGCTTTGTAACGTCTCTTATAAAATCATCACAAAAATAATAGCAAACAGGATAAAGAATCTTCTCCCACTCATAATCTCAGAGAATCAGGGAGGTTTTGTCCCAAAGAGGCAGATCATAGATAATGTTATTCTAGTCGAGGAAGCAATACACAGCAGTTACAACAGAGGAGAGCGTGGGATGATCATTAAGCTGGACATGGCCAACGCGTTTGATCGTGTAGATCACTCCTTCCTTTGTTCGGTCTTAAAGAATTTCGGGTTCTCTCCCAATTTTATCAGCTTGATTAGAGCTTGTATCTTTGACTCCTGGACCGCCCCGTTGATCAATGGCAGGCCCAGCATCTCATTCAGAAGTTCCAGAGGCCTGAGGCAAGGCTGCCCCCTCTCCCCCTTCCTCTTCATTATCATGGCAGAATCTCTCAGTATCCACCTAGAAAACCTGCGCAGCAAGAGAGAAATCACAGGCATCCGCATTGAGAGAGGGATCAAGGAAATAAATCACTCATTGTTTGCAGATGACACTCTACTTATAGGGGGTGCCTCCAGTCTAATGGCTAGAAGGTTCAAAAAGGTCCTGGATGATTTCCTCCAAGCCTCAGGAGGCAAACTGAATAACAGCAAGTGCAAGCTCTACACTTGGAATGTGCCTCATCAGATTCAGCAAAGAATCTCCCAAATCCTGGAGATCCCTCTTCAAAAAAATTGGAGTTCTTTCCCTTATCTGGGCCTGCCCCTGGCGAAGGAACACATTAACGCAGAAGTTTGGACAAATCACATGGAAAAAATGAGAGGTCACCTTCAAAACTGGGGAGCCTCTTGGCTCAATCTAGCTGGCAGAACCATCCTTATAAAGGTTGTCCTCTCTGGACTTCCAATATATCAATATGCAATCATTATGGCCCCTGCTAGTATCCACAAACACATGGAGCTCATAATGAGAAGTTTCCTCTGGCAAGGAGGTAAACAAGACACCAAAAAATTCAGTCTAGTAAGCTGGGATCAAGTAACCCTTCCTTATGAAAAAGGAGGCCTATCTATAAAAATCCCGAGCCTCTCCAACCAGGCGCTGGGGCTCAAGCTGATCTGGAGGATTCTCACAGGAACTGGCTCGTGGTGGGTGGAGGCAATAAAAAAAAAGTACCTTAGAGGCCTAAATTCCAACATCCTCAACGACCCCATTGCTGACAGGCCCTGCACCCCGATGTGGCGTTTAGTGAAGAAAGTTCTGCCACACTTCAAGGAAAATGCCTCCAAGCTCCCAGGTAATGGCCAAAGTATTAATATATGGACTGACAGAATATTGAACTCCAATCAAAGAACTTCTGTTCAAGAGCTCAGACCCTTGCAAAATTGGATGGAGGAGAGACACATAATCACTTTGCATGATATATCCTTATGGAATCATAATAGATGGCAGGCTTGGAAAGATCTGAATACACCTCTGGAATTAAAACCTCTGTGGCACAATCTGAAGCTCTCATTATCTGGATCAGCTCCAATAAGCAAGGACAAAGAGGATAGATATATCTGGGATACGGGGGGAGGTTCCTTCACGGTAAAGGAAGGATATAAATCTCTCCAAACTCCTACCCTCACTGACACTTGGAACCTCTACCCAGCGGCTTGGAAGACCGAATGCCTTCCAAAGGTAAAGCACTTCAATTGGACTCTTCTAAAAGGCAGAATTCTTACAGCAGAGAACCTGAGAAAGAGAGGGATACAAGGACCTTCGATCTGCAGCTTCTGTGGGGAAGAGGAAGAGTCAATTCAGCACTCTTTCATTCTCTGCCCGTTTGCCCAAAGCTGCTGGAACAGGATAACAAGACCCCTGAACATTAGAGAACTCCCTGAACAGATGCATAACCTCCAGAAGAATTGGAAAAGAGCCTACCCATACACTAAGAAGGGAAAAAATAATATCATTAGACTCTGGAAATGCATCCCCGCTACTCTGTGTTGGAACCTCTGGCTCGCAAGGAATAAACATGTCTTCCAAAATAAAAGGCCTAACATGGATAGGGTAATAGCTAAAACCATAGCTAATATCTCGGAGGTGATAAGTGCAAACTTCATTGCTCTCCCAGACCAAGAGAGTTGGACACAAGAGGAAAAGGAATGGTACAGTAGTTTCAAAGTGAATCACGCTCTGAATCCTCTTGCACAGAATAAAGCCAATCAGAAACAGGCCAATTGGAAACTCAGGGGTACAAAAGATGAAGTAAGGCAATGGATAAACAAGCAAGACCGACCACTTCTGTTCTTTGATGGAGCATCGAAGAACAACCCCGGAGCAGCGGGAGCAGGAGGAGTCATAAAAGACCAAGAAGGAAATTACATTTGCAGCTATGAATGGGGATTGGGAAAGACATCGAACAATGCAGCTGAAGCTTACAGTCTCCTCCTCGGCACAACAATTCTATTAAACCGGGGTCTAAAAAATCCAATTATTATTGGAGACTCGGCTATCATAATCTCAGCAATGGTCAATGACAAAGATTTTAACAGAGAAGGCCTCAACAATATCAGGAAGAGGATTTCAGAGAACATTCGGAATCTGGGGGATGTCATCTTCAGACATGTGCTGAGGGTGCATAATGACGAGGCCGACGCCCTTGCCAACAAAGCGGTAAACCGACAGCAGGGACAAGTCTATGAAAATGAGAAAACCTATGATAAAGATATCCCATAATCACTCTAGCAGTCATTCAGTCCATCAACACAGTCACTCTGAATTCTGTCAGTTCAGTGATCATACCATCTGCCCATCCTTGGAAACTTATCCCACTCCTCACACACTTCCGCCCTTCTCCTCCTTTCTCGATTACAGTCATACCCGTGATCTCCCTCCTGGCATGGTAGGCATACGTCTTACCAGGCTTCTTGGGCTGAGACCATCGTATCCGAAGCTAGATTTGCAGTCAGAGCACGCAGGCCCCATTATCCCGCTCCTTCATTCAGTCTGGCTTCCCCCTCTTCTATATATACCGGCCCCTCCGAGCTCTCTTCACACTCTAACAGCGCAGCCCCTGTCTCAGACAAAAACAATTCGTGTCCTGGAAGGTAGCGAAACTCAGGAGTTCAGAAGTCCGAGTTCAGAAGCTCGAGAGCCTCAGTGCGTGATCAGAAGCCCGAGTTCCCCTCGTCTCCTCAGGACAAAGCAAGCCGCCGTCCAGAGCTTCGTAACACAGCTCCCATCCTCGGCCATCCTCAGGTATAGCTCAAGTCATCTCTTAAAGCTCTGTTTACTAATCTACTCTTTTCAAGTTATGGCAGCAAATAGACAACAGCAACAAGCACAGGAGGGCGCAACGCAGCAAGGAAATCCATTGGACGGAGTGTTAGGGAATGACACCTGCACTCTGTGTAAGCAACATATGTTCATGATAGCTCGTTCTGTTAAACATCACAAAGAGCTGAGGGATGACTTTCTGGCAGACAGTCGCTCTAAAAGAAAGAAGCTGGTTAAGCAGAGGAAGGAAATTGAGGGACCCAAGGAGAAGTTCCAGCATCTAGAGGAGGCAATCAACCACATCAAACAACTCACGGACAGCATGCAAGCGGAGGCACCCACCAAGGCAAGCCAAAAGGATGAAGAAAGAGATGAACAGAGGGAAGAAACAGTTAACCAGTTCTGGTGTTAGTTTTATGAATAGTAAAGTAAAGCTTATAGATGGTCTGTTTGTAAGGCAGTATAGTAGGTATCTATTTCAGCACTTCCTTCTCAAGTTAATCTCACAGAAGTCAAGGGCTACGCCCCGATTTTGGACTTTACTTGTGAATGTTCTTCTTGAATCCTATGTAATAGCTCTAGCTTTCCTAGTTTTTTTTAATATATGAGTAACCGATCTTGTGAAAAAAAAAAATAATAATAATAATAATACTATTAATAATAATAATTTTATTAATAATAATAATTATATTAATATTATATAATAATTATCATTATCTTATTAATAATAATTGTATTAATAGTTTTACTAATAATGATATTGATAACTATAACAATGGTAATAATAAGTATATAGACACTAATATTAATATTAGTTATAATAATAATATGTGGATTAATAATAATAATAAAAATGATGATGATAATAATAATAATAGTTTTATTAATATTAATATGGTCAATTATAATAAACTTAACAAGAATATGAATAATAATTTTGATATTAGTTATAATAATAATAGGGGTGTTGGTATTAATGATTATAATAATAATAATGATAATAATAATATTAGTTCAAGGTTTAATAATATAGGAAGTAGAAGTAATATATTTAATAAGAGGTTAAAGGTGTTTAACAGGTTCAGTAATTCTAAGTTAAATAATAATCTTGATCCTCATCCCCCTCTGTAAGGTCCTCGGGTTGATGACACGGCGGGCGCGCGGGTGAGCGCACACGGTGGGCGCGCGGGTGAGCGCACACGGCGGGCGCGCGGGCGAGCACACACAGCGGGCGCGCGAGTGAACGCACACGGCAGGCGCGCAGGCGGGCGGACGCACACGGGAATGCGATGTTTCAGCGAGCTGAGTGCGACGAAAGACTAAACAACATTTTATGACACTTGGAAGTTTATACCCAAACGAAGCGTGGGTGAAGTAGATGGAGGCTGACTCATGTTGGAGGGCAGGCCGACATGGCAAGACGCTTAAAGGGGTGTGTAAACTTGTATTTGGGGGTCGGCTGGGCAAGCCACCACCCACTCCAAACAGGCATATATATTGGAGCGTTTTGGAGCTCATTTGCATTCAACAAGTTCGATCAACACATCTTCTATGATCTTGGAGATAAGTGCGCAATTTAGAAGGAGGCTTGAGTGCATAGCTCATGCGCACTCCTTGAGGACGCACTTGTGAAGATTTCTCACGGTGAGAGGTGAAGGTGTTGGGCAAGACGTGCCCGGGTTGGTTGTACGGTTGTGATATTGTGCCAGGACTTGGCGAGGGTGTCTTGGTGGCTCGAGTGAGCACCTGCCCATCGTGCAAGGTGTGCACAAGGTTGTAAAAGGCAGGTTTGCCTCTGATTCTAAAATTGGTTAAGTATGAGACTTGGTCTTGCCAAGACATACTTGTGAATTGATATTCTTAATATATTATCGGGCAGACTCATTGTTCAGGGAGTTGCCCCTCCCTTTATACTGTGCAATTGTTGTTCTCTTTTATAATTGCTGATGATAATGAATGAGTATGGGTGTTCATTAGTATAAAGGATAAACATAATATTGCTTGGTTGCGAAGCACAAACTAAGTAAGGAAAAAGTGTAATAGGCATAGTCCACGAACATTAGTATTAGTGAAAAGAAAGTGTTCGGTGGTGCCGCACCTCGCTATAAGCGGTTGGAAGACTACTGCAGGTGTAGGGGCGTGACAGGTGGTATCAGAGCTTCTGATTCAGGGTATTGAAGGTGGAAGCTGCTACACACCTTCACCGAAGTGAAGGTGGTATCAGAGCTCGATTGGAGCTGATGATTGAAGCTGATTCAAGGTTGAAGAAGCTTGAGAGTTGGCGACAATGACAGGTACTTACAGGTGAAGGAAGCCATTTCACACAAGTGGAACAAGGGTTGGTTCAGGTTGCAGGGACTTGGTGAACATGGAGAAGGCTGAAAAAGCAGAGATGGTAGATGAACCTACGATAGGTGAGTCTAGCCATAGTGCAGTTGAAGCTTTCCGGTAAAAAGTGTTGGAACAAATGAGTCAATGGAGTTCTGACTGGGTTTCGATGAAAGTCGAGAACATGAAGATTCGGGAGAGTTGTTCGGAACTAAGGAGGGAACTTGAGGAACTCAACAGCCAATGCGAAAGTACGACAGATGTTGAACTCAAGGAACTTGATGAGGAGATCCAACAGAGTGGTCTTGATCTTCAAGAGATCTTTGATGAAAGAGCCCGGTTGAGGAAGGAAAGTGCCAGGGTGGAAGCCGAAATCAAGCAAGTTAAGGAAGAGATAAAGAAGAAGCTTCTTGGTAAGAAGATCGTTGTGATTGAGCAGGAAGAGCTCGACTACATTAACAAGTTGGGAACTCACTACCGAGATCATCCAGAGGACATTCGGAAGTTTAGTTCTATGAACTTGGTCAGTGGACACTTGGTTGGTGCACTTGAGCAAGAGGCGATGAAGGGCAAGCTTGAAGGGAGTCAAGCTAGTCCAGGATCGAGTTGCTTAGAAGAGCCAAGCAAGGAGTTGAAATACCTTAGGAGGAATGTCAAGATGGAGCATGAGCCAATTGAAACTTCTGAGGCCGAATTCTTGAAGAAGGTTGCTGATGTAAGGCGCGAGACAAAGCCAACAGAGGGAGGTGATTCCTTGAAGCTAAGTTTTGTGCAAGTGACTGTGAAGGGCAAGAGATTTGCAGCTTTGGTGGATACGGGAGCTACTCATAGCATCTTAAGCAGGAAGGCAGTAAAGTCTTTTGGGAAGAAATCAAAGATGGAGAGGGAATGCAGTGCTTTCAAAGCAGTCAACTCTACCATTAGAGTTGTTCATGGTGTGTTGGAGGACACTCAGGTAAAAGTAGGATCGTGGTTCGGAAAGTTGGACTTGAGGGTTGTGGACATGGATGATCATTCTATGGTGTTGGGGCTGGACTTTATGGAGCTTGCACAAGCCATACCAATGGTGGACCGGGACGTTCTCTTGATCACAGCTGAAGGAAGAACCATGATGGTACCAATGAATAGAAGAAGTTACTTGGGGTATAGGCCAAGAATGACTTCTATGGTTTTGTATCCCAAGATCTGAATGTGAAGCATGAGGATGTGGAGCAAAGAGGACTTGGGAGTGTGACTCAAACAACGAAGGAAAGGAAGTTGACTGACTTCGTTGCAAGGGCTAGAAAGAAGGATGATGGAAGTGAGAAGACAACCTCACGAACATGGAGACACTTATTGGGAGCATCTTCTACTAATGATCTTCACAATGGAGTTGCAAATGAAGGCAGTCTGAGTACTACTTTAGAGGCAGTGGTTGATGAGGATTATGGAGGTAGAGATCCTGCTGGGATAGTGGATTTTTGCAGATATGCTATGGGCATATATGACTTTCAGTTGACAAAGGACAAGCTAGGTGAGCTTGGATGTACATGTGAAGAGATTGAGGCTGTGCATAGATATTTGAGGACACAACATCAATTTGACACATGGGTGGATGAGAGCTAGGGAGGAAACTTCCTGGCCCTCCTTTCTCTATAGAAAACCTGTTAAAATTGGCAACCAGGGCAAAACTTCATGTGGGTCATCTTATTCATGGCTAATAATATTTTTATTAGATTCCTCTCGTCGAGAGGTGTAGGATTGATATAAAGATCATCCAATTCCGATAAGTATTCATGGAGATATGAATTTATTTTGATTATGGAATTATTATCAAGCCGACCTACAACTCATGTAGGCTCAGAAGCCCAACAGTTGCATCTATTCACCCACCAACGTTGTGTATAAATATAAGAGGACTTTTCCTCATTTAGACTCACTCATCTCATCACATCTCTCTCTCTACTGCGCAGATTTGAGTCTCTTCTCTACTGCGCTGAAATGGGTCTCTCTCTCTCACACATGTGAAGCCGGAAGCTGTTGAATTTGAAGCTGCAACTGCAGAAGTAAAGATTTACTTGCGTGGGCTAGAAGATCTCCTCCTTGGAACTGCGCTGTAGGTTCATCTGAACCTCCTTTTAAATCCACAACTTTTGGTGGTGGAATGAAGTCAATCCGACGAATGGTTTGCAAGATATCGACTGCCCTAGTTTGAAGCCGGAAACTGCTGAAACTGAAGTTGCAACTGCAGAAGTAAAGATTGACTTGCGTGGCCTAGAAGATCTCCTCTTTGGAACTGCACTGTAGGTTCATCTGAACCTCCTTTGAAAGCCGCAACTTTTGGTGGTGGAATGAAGTCAATCCGACGAATGGTTTGCAAGATATCGACTGCCCTAGTTTGAAGCCGGAAACTGCTGAAACTGAAGCTGCAACTGCAGAAGTAAAGATTGACTTGCGTGGCCTAGAAGATCTTCTCATCTGAACTGCGTTGTAGGTTCATCTAAACCTCCTCTGGAAGTTGAAAATTTTGGTGGTGGAATGAAGTCAATTCGACTGTCGGTTTGTGAGATATGGTTTGCCCTAGTTTGATAATGAAGCTGCTAATGCTGATGCTACTGATCTAGGGTTTGCTACTGCTGATATGAATCAGATTTATTGTACTATTTCTCTCTGCTGAATTATTGAAGATAAAAGAATATTTGATCAAAGGGTTTCCCCACACATTGTGGGGTTTGTCCCTCGCTAGCCGCCACATCTTGTGTCTCTTGTCTTGGCTTGTTTTTTGTCGATCGTTTAATGTTCTATCTGCACTTTACTTTATGTACATGTGATTGCTAATCAGTGGAATATAATAAGAAAAAGAAGTAAACTGTTATAATCATAGAACATACCATAACTTAACATGGCATCGGAGCTGAGGTGAAGACAAAGCCCGAGCAAGAGCAAGAGCAATCATTGAAGAGAAGATTTGCAAGGCTATCCTAAAAGAACTATGGGGTCCTCAACACTCTTTCCTGTCGAAGACAAGCTCCGTGAGAAAGCTGACTATCACGAATGAAAGATGTCTATCGATCTAACCCTTGAAGATCAAGGAGTGCTGGACCATGTAAGAGGCAATATTGTTGAGCCTTCATCAAATGCATCTGCTGCTGCCTGGAAAAAATGGAAAAATGGAGAAGTCAAAACAAACAAGATCATTCGGGACTCTATCGACAAGCGCTTGGTGGCCTACATCTCTGATCTAGACACCTCCAAGGAAATCTACGACAGACTGGTGAGTTTATTTAAAGTTAATGATGCAAATCAAGTTTTGTTTCTTAGAAATAAGCTGAGGGAAATCAAGAAGGGTAAAGATGAAAGTATGCAAGCATACTTCTTAAGAATCACCGAGATCAAGAACGATCTCCTATCTATTGGGGAAACTATTACTGACAGAGAAATGGCACTCACAACTCTTGAAGGATTACCATCTGAATGGTATGTGTTCAGGACCACTCTTTTGAACTATAATGTAATTCCTGGTTTCGAGGAATTAATGGCTAGATGCATTCAAGAAGAAACAAGGGAAGAAGTGTAAGAAATGCCCATGCCTAAAGGTCCTCCTGCTGCCTTTTCTTTTCATGCAAAGAAAAGAAATAATTCCGGGACTAAATCAAAAGGAAAGGCTGGACCTAAGGCTAGAAGAAAATGACGATGTTACATTTGCGATAAAGCAAGTCACTATGCAAGGGAGTGCCCTGATAGAAAGGACTCACTCTAGGACGATGATCAAAATCCCTCTTATGGCAATCAAAGGAATGACAAATTCAACAGCAAAGGTAAGAGGAGAGCTGGGAATCAAGGAAGAGGACAAGCACTCAAGAAGGCCAGAAATTCCAGGATGTATTAAATGCACCTGACCTCAAAAAGAACCTAGTGTCCATCTCGGGAACAGAAGACAAAGGCTACAAGGTAACCTTTAGCGATGGCAAGGTATGTATATGGAAAAATAATGTTAAAGATGCCTTTACTCTTGGGTTTAGTGTTGATTCATTATATCAGGTCGATGGAAGTCTGCTAGGTGTCATGTCTTATGACACATCTCTTCAATCCGAACTTTGGCATTAGAGGTTTTCCCCCCTTCATTATAAAGCTATACTCGGTGTAAGACAAATGGTGATAGGGATGCCCGATTTCTGAATAGAGAATGAAGGTGTATGTCCAGGATGTGCTGAAGGAAAGCTCAAAAGGGGACCATTCCCCTCAAGCCAAAGCAAGACCTCTGATATATTACAATTGGTTCACTCAGGCATACCTGAGGTTGGCATTAAGAGGGAGACTACTACACCACATACTCCTGAGCAGAATGGTGTGGTGGGAAGGAAGAACCGCACGATGATGGAAGCTGTCTGGGCCATGCTACATGATCAAAGACTTCTGATGTTTCTATGGGCTGAAGCTACAATCACCGTCGTATATGTACAAAATTTATGCCCTCATCAAGCATTGGGTTCCAAGACTCCTAAAGAAAAGTTCACCGCAAGGTGAACAATCTTTCGACTTTGAGGAGCTCTCAAGAAGCCAACACCAGGGAACCGAAAGAAAAGGATGATGAATCAATGCCTGATGTAGAAGAACCCATGGATCTGATAGATTCTCATCCACATGATCCTTCCTCTTCTAGGAAGAGGCCTTCATGGCTTAGGGGGATACTTGATGATGCTAAAGGACATGCTGCACCCTGAGGAACCTTCCGTCAAAGTAAGAAACTTAATAGGTATCAAGGATACCTGACCATCATGAGCACGATCATACAAAATGAGCCTTCGTCATTCTCAGATGCCGTCAAGCATCAAGTATGGAAGGATGCTATGACCATAGAATATGAGTCTGTTATGGAGAATGATGTCTGGGAAGTAGTTCCCAGACCCTGGACAAGACAATTGTTACTTCAAAATGGCTTTACAAGATAAAGCATGCAGCAGATGGAAGCACGGAAAAGTATAAGGCTTGTTTTGTTGCTCGAGGTTTCTCCGAAAAGGAAGGTATAGACTATGATGAGATATTTGCACATTTGCCAGATATACGACCATCCGCTCGATCATAGCCCTTGCCGCTTCACAAGGATGGAACCTACATCAGATGGATGTCAAGACTGTGTTCTTGCATGGCTCAATCAAAGAAGAGGTCTACGTGGAGCAACCCGAAGGATTTGAGATTTATAATCGAAAATCTCATGTATGCAGGTTGAAGAAAGCTCTCTATGGGCTGAAGCAAGCACCTCGAGCATGGTATGAGAGGATCGATAGCTACCTGATGAAGCTGGGATTCACTAGGAGTGAAGCCGATCCTAACCTTTACTTTAAGGTTGAAGATGACAAGCCTCTCATACTGGTATTGTATGTGGATGACCTATTTCTAACAAGTGCAGACCCTCTCATTCACAAATGTAAGAGGGAGCTGACCTTTGAATTTGAAATGAAAGACCTAGGACTGATGCACTACTTCCTAGGACTTGAAGTATGGCAGAAGCCAAGGGAAATTTTCTTATCTCAAGGGAAATATGTGGTAAAGATATTGGAAAGATTTGGTATGATGGACTGCAAGCTTGTGACTACCTCGAGGATCTTAACTTTTAGAAGTTATATGGTAGTGATGTCGGACCAGATTTGGGAAATGCCTCTGAGTTTCATAAACTCATTCGCATTGATGTTCTTGGTGAACCTCCGTCCGAACATATTTTTTGCAGTTAGCATTGTGAGCTCATATTTGGTTGAGCCTCACTGGATTGATGCTAGGAATCTTCTGAGATGTCTTCAGGACACAATCTCTCATGGATTAAGATACACTGCCGGAGATGTGAGACTACTTGGATATACTGATGTTGATTGGGCAGGCAGTGTGGTGGACCGTAAGAGCACTTCCGGGTGCTGTTTCACCTTGGGATCTGCTTCGATATCCTGGATAAGCAGGAAGCAGAAGTCGGTGGCTTTGAGCACTGCCGAAGCAGGATATATTGTTGCTAGCATAACCTCGTGTGAGGTAGTCTGGTTGCGAAAGCTCTTCAGTGAGCTGTTTGGATTTACATTGGATACCACTGTGATTCTCTATAACAACCAGAGGTGGGATTCGATTATTGAGGAATCCCGTATTCGTCGATTGCTCTAGCAGATAGACATCATCTTGGATATGGTAAGTTAATGAGCAAGGAGGCTCCATCGCATTAAGATGATGTACAGGTTGATACACCTTGTCAAAGCCCCGAGGAAAGATCTAATCTGTGATTTTCTCAAACGACTTGGAGTCGGTAAGAAACCCTTGTACAAGGGTCCTGCATGTTGCATACATTGAGCTCTAGGAGCTCTGAGGGCTTGCGGTTATTACTGGAGCAACATACGACCACAGGGTGACTCACCCTCCCCTGGTGGTGCACACTGGAACAAGATGATTCGCTCTCTTGTGGGACAAGATGATTCGCTCTCTTGTGGAACAGGATGATTCGCTCTCCTGTGTAGCAGGATGATTAGTTCTCCTGTGACGCCTGGATTGATGTGTTCTCCATGGTGATTGTAGCAGGATTGATGTGTTCTCCTGTGAGGCCTGGATTGATGTGTTCTCCATGGCGGCCTGGATTGATGTGTTCTCCATGGCAATTGTAGCAGGATTGATGTGTTCTCCTGTGAGGCCTGGATTGATGTGTTCTCCATGGCAATTGTAGCAGGATTGATGTGTTCTCCTGTGAGGACAGGATTGATTAGTTCTCCTGTCGAGGCATCCTACCCATGCAGTCTGGGACTCATGGGAAGTTCCTCTCATCTGATCAATGAGCAGGGAAATGAAGTTAGGGACCATAGTAGTACCGATGGACGCATCGTTGTAACTACCGTACTCCCTACGCTAGGATGACCTCCATTGATCTGGGATCAATGATACTGGTCTGGGACCAGTGGTAGGAGTTGTACCATACTATGACGCTGACTTCGGGTCGGTTGAGACTGGTCTGGAATCAATGGTACATACTCTGAGACTGACTTTGAGTCAGTGGAGGATGATATTGGTCTGGGACCATTGGAGTTGTACTCACTATGACGCTGACTTTGGGTTGGTTGAGACTGGTCTGGGGCCAGTGGTACATACTCTGAGACTGACTTTGAGTCAGTATGATACATCCTCGATCATTTCTTCTTCTTCATAATTCAGACAAAAGCAGAGTAGAACAGAACAATGCAAGAGTAGAGCAGAACAGAACAAAACAATACAGATCAGTGCAGGGCAGAATAGGCAAAATAGAGCAGAGCAGGGCAAGGGTCAGGCTGTACAAGGCAGTGCATTTGATGGATGAGTAGTAACGACCGATAGACAGATTGCAGATGAAGTTCTCCATGGTTGAGAGGGAGTGTTAAAATTGGCAACCATGGAGAAACTTCATGTGGGTCATCTTATTCATGGCTAATAATATTTTTATTAGATTCCTCTCGTCGAGAGGTGTAGGATTGATATAAAGATCATCCAATTCCGATAAGTATTCATGGAGATATGAATTTATTTTGATTATGGAATTATTATCAAGCCGACCTACAACTCATGTAGGCTCAGAAGCCCAATAGTCGCATCTATTCACCCACCAACGTTGTGTATAAATATAAGAGGACTTTTCCTCATTTAGACTCACTCATCTCATCACATCTCTACTGCGCAGATATGAGTCTCTTCTCTACTGCGCTGAAATGGGTCTCTCTCTCTCTCACACATGTGAAGCCGGAAGCTGTTGAATTTGAAGCTGCAACTGCAGAAGTAAAGATTGACTTGTGTGGCCTAGAAGATATCCTCTTTGGAACTGCATTGTAGGTTCATCTGAACCTCCTTTGAAAGCCGCAACTTTTGGTGGTGGAATGAAGTCAATCCGACGAACGGTTTGCAAGATATCGACTGCCCTAGTTTGAAGCCAGAAACTGTTGAAACTGAAGCTGCAACTGCAAAAGTAAAGATTGACTTGCGTGGCCTAGAAGATCTCCTCTTTGGAACTACGCTATAGGTTCATCTGAACCTCCTTTGAAAGCTGCAACTTTTGGTGGTGGAATGAAGTCAATCCGACGAACGGTTTGCAAGATATCGACTGCCCTAGTTTGAAGCCGGAAACTACTGAAACTGAAGTTGCAACTGTAGAAGTAAAGATTGACTTGTGTGGCCTAGAATATCTCCTCATCTAAACTACGCTGTAGGTTCATTTGAACCTCCTCTGGAAGCCGAAACTTTTGGTGGTGGAATGAAGTCAATCCGACTGTCGGTTTGTGAGATATGGTCTGCCCTAGTTTGATAATGAAGCCGCTAATGCTGATGCTACTGATCTAGGGTTTGCTACTGCTGATATGAATCAGATTTATTGTACTATTTCTCTCTACTGAATTATTGAAGATAAAAGAAGATTTGATCAAAGGTTTTCCCCACACATTGTGGGGTTTGTCCCTGGCTAGCCGCCACATCTTGTGTCTCTTGTCTTGGCTTGTTTTCTGTTGATCGTTTAATGTTCTATTTGCACTTTACTTTATGTACATGTGATTGCTAATCGGTGGAATATAATAAGAAAAATAATTAAACTGTTATAAGCATAGAACATACCATAACTTAACACAACCTTGGAAGAAGGTTGGTGTGGAGGCCTTGATAGGGAGGAACCACACCAACTTTGCAAGGGGCCTTGAAGGAGGCTCCCTTATGACAGATTACAGACTTGGACATGTTGCAGATGGGATGGAGTTTCCATGGACCTGAGCATGGATTGATAGATTCTTGATGACTCCGAGATGTAGCAGAAGTCAGGAAGACTTGTGGTGGCATGATGATGTGCATTCTTATGATTTGGGTGTATGGTTGGATTGATGACCCGACTAGTTTGAGTCATGAGGGGTACCAATGTGCAGAGATATGTTGGCATTAGTTGAGACATGGTAACACATGATACAAATGTGTTGGCATCTGACAAGAGACTACATGGAGGAGTGACACATGATGAGGTCGACACAGGATGTTGCAGTGGAGATTGTGGCAAAGGGGTCGATGATCATGGATTGAGATGATATCTGACATACCATTGAGGTGTATACCTTGGTATGATGATCTTAGTGGCAGATGGTCACTAAGTTGGAGACATGATGGAGATGGAGTTCTACATATGTTGCAGGGATGTTAGCCTTATGTGGAGGAGTTGACATCATGGATAGTGATGATCTTGGTGGATGGCTACCAGGATGATATGTTGTCGAGGACGACAATGATTTCAGGTGCAGGAGGATGTAAGGTCCTTAGGTTGATGACACGGCGGGCGCGTGGGCGCGCGCACGAGTGAGTGCACACGACGAGCGCATGGGCGGGCAAGCGCACACAGCGGGCGCGTGGGTGAACGCACACAACGGGCGCACAGGCGGGTGGACGCACACAGGAATGCGACGTTTCAGCGAGCTGAGTGCGACGAAAGACTAAACGACATTTTACGACACTTGGAAGTTTATACCCAAACGAAGCGTGGGTGAAGTAGATGGAGGCTGACTCATGTTGTAGGGCAGGCCGACATGGCAAGACGCTTAAAGGGGTGTGTAAACTTGTATTTGGGGGTCGGCTGGGCAAGCCACCACCCACTCCAAACAGGCATATATATTGGACTATTTTGGAGCTCATTTGCATTCAGCAAGTTCAATCAACACATCTTCTACGATCTTGGAGATAAGTGCGCAGTTTAGAAGGAGGCTTGAGCGCATAGCTCATGCGCACTCCTTGAGGACGCACTTGTGAAGATTGCTCACGGTGAGAGGTGAAGGTGTTGGGCAAGACGTGCCCGGGTTGGTTGTACGGTTGTGATATTGTGCCAGGACTTGGCGAGGGTGTCTTGGTGGCTCGGGTGAGCACCCGCCCATCGTGCAAGGTGTGCACAAGGTTGTAAAAGGCAGGTTTGCCTCTGATTGTAAAATTGGTTAAGTATGAGACTTGGTCTTGCCAAGACATACTTGTGAATTGATATTCTTAATATATTATCGGGCAGACTCATTGTTCAGGGAGTTGCCCCTCCCTTTATACTGTGCAATTGTTGTTCTCTTTTATAATTTCTGATGATAATGAATGAGTATGGGTGTTCATTAGTATAAAGGATAAACATAATATTGCCTGGTTGCGAAACACAAACTAAGTAACAAAAAAAGTGTAATAGGTGTAGTCCACGAACATTAGTATTGGTGAAAAGAAAGTGTTCAGTGGTGCCGCACCTCACTATAAGCGGTTGGAAGACTACCACAGGTGTAGGGGCGTGACACCCTCCCTCTCATAATAATAAGAAGGTTGTCAATTTGTCTAGTTTCTCCTTTCCCCCTTCGGTTTTTAAGGTTTTAGGTAAGGGTTTAAATTTTTCCTTGGCCCCGAAAAAGATCCCGATTGATGACATTATTTGTGACATTGAATTTGGGATTCGTGGTTTACCTGATAGTGTTAAAAACACTATTAGGCAAGATTGTGCAATTGTCCTTAGGAAAGCTAAGCCTCCTAAGAGAAACCTTAGCAGGGATGAATTTGAAGCCTTAAAATCCTTAAATCAGAACAAAGATATTGTTGTTCTGAAAGTTGATAAAGGTGGGGCTGTTGTTATTCTTAATAAGGATAACTATTGCATTAAAATGTTGGATCATCTTCATAGAAGTGGGAGCTATAAGAAGCTTCCCAAAAACCCGTTAAAAAATATCTCCAGGAATGTGGCCCTTTCCATCAAATCCAGTAGCTCGGTGGGTCCCTTGCACAGTAAGCTCATTGAGAGCAGTCCTATCACTCCTAGAATCTATGGTCTCCCTAAGATTCATAAGGAAGGTGCTCCCCTTAGGCCCATTGTCAACACCATTTGGGTCCTACCTATCTTCTGGTGAAGTTCCTTGCATTGAGGCTTAAACCCTTATTTGGTCATACAGGGTCCTTCGTTAAAGACTCTGCTTCTTTTATCGAAGAGCTCAAAGACATTAAGCTAGACTCTAGAGATATTCTGGTCAGTTTTGATGTGGTTTCCCTGTACACTTGCATCCCTATAAATGAGGCCATGGAAGTTATCTAGATCGTCTTACCGATCCTGATACCGCTCGATTGGTTGAGATCTACCTCACTTCGACATTTTTTTGTTTTGAAGGTGAGTTCTTCGAGCAAACCTGTGGTGTTGCCATGGGCTCCCCCCTTTCCCCTATTGTTGCAAATCTTTTTATGTTGAAAAGTGTGCAACATGAAATGCTTGTTGAGAATGCAACAAGATGATGGAGCTTAGTGAAAAGAGTCGCCTTCACTAAGTGGGCCCGCAGGAAAATTATGGCGCAAGTTCTATTTTTGGATCCCAACAGGGATGATCACAGCAGGAGTGACCACAACAGGGATGATCACAGCAGGAGTGGTCACAATATGAGTGATCACAGTATGGGTGACCACAGTATGAGCGATCACAGTATGAGTGATCAAAGTCTATTTTTAGACTGGCTGTCAAAAATAGAAAAGTGAAATATTATTGTCTCATAATAATATTTGGACTATAAACTTGATCTTTTTCTCTTGGAGCACTTCAGGATGAGCTACGGATGTGGTACATGCAGATCCCAGAAGGAAATATGTGGTTACCTATGGGATGACTAATATTTGCATGCAGGACTTCAATTAGAACTCAAGTGAGTTGAGTTTAGTGGACTGGAGGTGCAGTTGATGGAGTTGTGTTCAGTTTAACTTTGTTAAACTAGTTGTATTTAGTCTAACTGATCAATAGACTAGAGATGAGTTGGGTGAATTAGTTATTAATTAATTCACAAGTTATTAACTCATAATGCAACTATAGAATACATCATTTAACTTAGTTGCATGTCAGGGCATGTTCAGTTCAGCAGGGACAGGTGTTAGAGGATCAAATTGCTATCGGTTGTGACTATAGTTGTGCATGATGATTTGCACAATCAGAGGGATTGAGTATGCCAATGAATTGGCCAATACCAAGAATTGTAGCATGTGCTCACATCCAACACAGTGTGAGTGATTATTTGCAGGTCAAATACGAGTTCGGTAAACCATTCTCATCAATTCTTGAGCAGGTATTGAGCAGTGGAGGCAGGCAAGCAATGGAATAGATTTGGAGATCAGATCTGAGCTGTATTGTGTGTAACAGGTAGAGCTGGCACTGGCTTGCTTGTGATAAGTGGTTTTTGTTAGGTTAGTTTTGGTACTAGCTAGCTTGCTCACGAATTCTAGATTGGAAGTGGTTGAGTTTTTGAGCTGGTGGAATTCAAATTTAATTCCAAAGCAAGAGATAAAACTCAGAAACATTAAGTGTGATAATGGAGACAGTATGCCCCAGTATCTCACGAAGTTCACCCAATGTCGGGATGAGCTGGGAAGTGTGGGGGTGACTGTCGGATGAGGATGATGAGTCTAGCACTCCTTGACCTTCCTAAGAGTTGGCATAGCTACCAGGACTCGATGAATGGAAGGGAGAAACTGCCAAATTAGGAACGACTATGGTCGGATTTGATGCAGGAGGAGATTAGACGGTGCACCAGAGACAGTTCTTCATCTATGCATGATGAGGAGAACTGTGCCTTAGCGAGTAAGGTGAAGAAGGGGAAGGAGAAGGGTTCTCTTTCCGAATCCAGTTCTTCCAGTGGTGGGAAGAAGGTTGACAAATCGAAAGTGTGATGCTTTCGTTGTCATGAGGAGGGTTCACGGGTCAAGAACCTGTATGCTCTTGAGGTTCAAGATGCATGCAAAGCCTTGAGCAGCGAGGCAATTGATGGAGACTTGGTGGTTGAGAGGGAGTGTATATTACCTCTCAACATGCAGAGCCAAAAGAAGTCTGAGACGATTGTGGAGGAGCCACAATTGGTGCAGCAGCTTCAGGAGGTTGTGGAGCAGCCACAACAAGGGAAGCTGAGAGGAGATCGAATAGAGGCATCTACTCATCCAGAGACCTCCAGTAGGGGGAAACTTCGAGCCAGGTGGGCTGAGGGATCGCATGCAGCCATACCTCCAGGTAGGAGGTGGGGTGATGTGGATTGATTTTCCCAAGGAGGAGGGGCAGGATCCTTGAGGCACCCAACCTCTTGGATGAGACCTTGCTACGGGAGCCCCAATGTGTAGTAGCAGGAACTGATTGATTGGGTAGAGACAGATGCGGCTGGAGCGACAGAGAGAGCGACAGTGCAGGGAATCCCAGGACAGTGCATAGCTAGCAGGCTGCAGCAATGCGAGAGGCACAAGTGTTTTGCACAGTGCTAGGTGGCACAGAGAGGTGTGCAATGGTGCGAGATGCATGGAGATGTTTCAATAGTGCAGATGTCAGAGAGGGATCACTTGTCAGCAGCAGGTAGAGCTTCAGCATTAGAGGATGTTTCTAGCCCAACAGGGAGGTCAGTTGGGAGGTGCAGTGCAGATGCAATGCTGGGAGATAGAACCAGCAGCAGCACAGATGCAGTCAGAGATCAAAGTGACAGAGGCTAGAGCAGTCAGATACAGAAGAGCACGGAGATGCAGAGTTTTCAGTCGACAGAGGCAATAGCAGTCAGAGACTTTGATGACAGAGCAAGTGGATCAGCCAGATGTGTTGCATGGAGAACATTCCATAGTTATAGGATCGGGTTTGAGAGGAAGCCTTTCTTGTTGAGAGGGAGTGTTGAAAAGTGTGCAACAAGAAATGCTTGTTTATAATGCAACAAGAGGATGGAGCTTAGTGAAAAGAGTCGCCTTCACTAAGTGGGCCTACAGGCAAATTATGGCGCAAGTTCTATTTTTGGATCCCAGTAGGGATGATCACAGCAGGAGTGACCACAACAAGGATGATCACAGCAGGAGTGATCATAGTATGAGTGATCACAGTATGGGTGACCACAGTATGAGTGATCACAGTATGAGTGATCAAAGTCTATTTTTAGACTGGCTGTCAAAAATAGAAAAGTGAAATATTATTGTCTCATAATAATATTTGGACTATAAAATTGATCTTATTCTCTTGGAGCACTTCAGGATGAGCTACGAATGTGGTACATGCAGATCCCAGAAGGAAATACGTGGTTACCTATGGGATGACTAATATTGCATGCAGGACTTCAGTTAGAACTCAAGTGAGTTGAGTTTAGTGGACTGGAGGTGCAGTTGATGGAGTTGTGTTCAGTTTAACTTTGTTAAACTAGTTGTATTTAGTCTAACTGATCAATAGACTAGAGATGAGTTGGGTGAATTAGTTATTAATTAATTCACAAGTTATGAACTCATAATGCAACTATAGAATACATCAGTTAACTCAGTTGCATGTTAGTGCATGTTCAGTTCAGCAGGGACAGGTGTTAGAGGATCAGATTGCTATCAGTTGTGACTATAGTTGTGCATGATTATTTGCACAATCAGAGGGATTGAGTATGCCAATGAATTGGCCAATACTAAGAATTGTAGCCTGTGCTCACGTCCAACACAGTGTGATTGATTATTTGCAGGTCAAATACAAGTTTGGTAAACCATTCTCATCAATTCTTGAGCAGGTATTGAGCAATGGAGGCAGGCAAGCAGTGGAATAGATTTGGAGATCAGATCTGAGCTGTATTGTGTGTAACAGGTGGAGCTGGTACTGGATTGCTTGTGATAAGCATTGTACTTTGTAATGTTACATGATTCAATCAATATAATATATAGATAGTTGGGGTTTTTAGCGAGATGCTTTCCCCGGGATACATACTGTGTTAATGAGTTTGATTGATGCTTCTATGTGCGCCTATGAATGTTTTTGCTTCTGTAAATTGATGATCAACGTAGAGGAGGTTATGTATTATGCATGTTCCGCTTATAAGTGTATAATCAGGATAATCTTTGTGAATATGTGTCATATTATTCAAAATTTCTACATTTTATGGAGGCTCGCCTCCTGCCTAAGCTTTGGAAAGGATATGTAGATGACACTAATGTCATCTGGTCTCATGGCCAAGAGGAGTTAGACCTCTTCTTTGATCATCTCAATAGTCAATCCTCGGCCATTAAGTTCACTAAGGAGCAGAAAGTCGATGGCTGCCTCCCTTTCCTTGATATTCTTATCTCGAAGAATAGTGATGGTTCCCTCTCCCACCAAGTGTTTCGAAAGAAAACTCATACGGAGCAGTATCTTCATGCTGGTTCCCACCATTTCCCGGCTCAGAAGTTGGGGGTTCTCAACACCCTTGCTACTCGTGCCTTACGGATCTCTGATGAAAAGAGCTTCGAAGAGGAGAAATCCCATCTCCTTAATGTCTTTGTTAAAAATGGTTATAGTAGGCACTTGGGTCAGAAGGCTTTCCTTAAAGTAGCTAAGAACTCTGTAGCTAGAATAGATAAGAAGGAGAGGATTCCCGGTGTCCATCTTCCGTTTGTTTAGGGAACGACAGATAGGATTGTGAGGATCCTGAAGAAGCATAATGTCCCCTCAACCTTTAGACCTCTCAATACCATTTGTAAGTCTCTCAGATCTGTGAAGGATCCTATTGACCCCAAGGACATGAAAGGGGTTTATATTATTCCCTGTTCTTGTGGGACTCCCTATATTGGTGAGACTGGTCGTTCCATTAATCAGAGGATTAGTGAGCACGCAGCCGACCTTAAGCATAGGAGAGCTAAGTCTTCTGCTTTAGCAGAGCATGTTGAGAAAACTAATCATCATCTCTACATCAAGGAGGCTAGTGTGATTGCTAAAGTGTCCCAATTCCATCACCGGAAATTTAGGGAGGCGATTGAGATTGAGAAATGGCTGAACAATCTCAATAGAGAGGATGTCTAGAAGATCAGTAGTTGCTGGGTCCCAGCCCTCTCCGCCTAGCCATGGTCTCCCTTCTCCCTCCCCCTTTCCCCCCCCTCTTCCCTTTGATGTCTTTTATTTTTCCCCTGTTTCCTGTTTCTTGGGGCCTTTGTCTTTTGATGTTCTTATAGTTGCTCTTATTTATGCTAATAACTTTATGGGAATTAGCTTGTTATTTTTCTTTGACTATTTTAACTTCTTCTTTTTTTCTTTTTAGCATTTTCTTTGTAAATTACTCTAATTTTTAACTAACTTTTATAGATAAATTTTGAATTAAAATTAATTTATTTTTAATTGATTTATCCTAATTTATTTTTAGAATTGTCCCTTAATCTTACATATTAATTAAAATATATGACTCGCTTTTTTATTACCCTAATGTTTATGACTTTTATTACTTACTACTCTAATATTTAGATTTCATAACTTGGATTTCGTACTATATATATATATATATATATATATAGATATATATATATATATATATATATATATATATTTGTTGAACTTAAATAATTATTATTTCATATTAATTTAGTTTATAATTAATTTAATATTTATTTATTAATGTATGGATCAACCCCCTTTGACTTATGTTTGAATTTAATAATTAGGTACTTTTATATTTTTAATAATTTTTATAATAACTAACTATTAATATATATTAGCTTTGGTTATAATTTATTCTTTAATATTTATTTATAATTATAGATGGTTAAAAATGGTCCATTTAACTAACCAAGGTTCCTTTTTTTTATTAAATAATGGTTCCAACCCTAATCCGGTCCTAACTAATCAGTCAAATCTAGTCGTTGTCAATATAGTCGTTTTTTAGCCATTGGAGTTTCTTCTCTATTTATTTAACATGCAAAGCTTGATCTGCTCATTCAGCTTGTCCTGACGATGAACTACACTAGTTGGTTCGAAACGCGTCGACAAATAAAATTTCTTGTGATGTATGCCGAAAAATCTCTCAGAAAGTTAATATGGATCATAGAAGCCTCAACTCAACAATGCTCAAGGTTGCTTTTCTCCCCTCCTTTCTCGTTTCTTCCTCAGCATTATTTACCCTAGTTTCCCTTTTGCAAAGTAGTCATGTTGAGATGAATAGGGTCCAGTGGTAGGTGAGGGCATTAGAGCACCAAGATGCCTACCACTTCTTGAGCACATCTAGTAGTTGAAGACTTTGCAGACACCTCTATTAGGAACACCCCTCTAGCAATTAGAAGAGATAATGATGTTGAGAGAGAGTCTAGAATTAATCATAGGTTCATCTCAAATGAGGAGGTAGATGAACAGGTTGGAAATTGGGTACCTGATACAAGAAGTAGTAGAACCCATCAAATAAAATACATGCAAACCACAAACATATATTTGTAGCTTAAAACGATAATGGGAAAAGTCCTGATAGAGAGGTCAAAAGCTCAAAAATAAATTATAATGAGTGTTGATGTGGTATAGGCTCACATAAGAAAGTTGGACAAGAAGGTAAAAATGCTAGAAAAAAAGCTAGCCAATATGGAATTTACATTCTCAGGAGGAGACAAGACCACCAAATACAAACCAAGTGGATTCGCTCACTATCTAAATATTGTTCATAATATTTATTATTTTTGTTATGCAGTCATAGTTGCAATGAAAATCTAAATAAAAAAGATTCCCAAGTCTTCAATATAGGATGTAGCTATTTCAATATTTTATGTTTGGTAGACTTCATAATACTTTTTAGACTTGGACTATGACTCTAATGATGGGATATTGGTTTGGTTGAACCCTAGTAGCCAACCAATAAGCACAACAAGAATTTTATATGATAAATACAAAGTATCTGCCCAACATATATATATATATATATATATATATATATATATATAAGGTAATTCTCAAAAGTAAAAATTATAAGCCCTTAGGGGACAGCTCAACCGGCGATGGTTGTGTTATGAAGGATTATGTAATGTATGAGATATGATGTTCAAATCCCCCCAATTAACCCATGTTTGTAGAAGGGGAATATGTAGGCACCTAGAAGTTACAATGATCATGGTTTGAATCGACCCTGTCACGTGAGTATGAAATTGGCCTAGTTATCAATTCCTTAAGATACAAAAAAAAAAAAATTAAAAAAATATTATCAAATATCTATTATCATATATTACACAAAAGAAAAAAGATCAATAATAATAATATAAATTCCATTTCATTAGGGTGGAAGGTGCAAGGGATTATCATGGATCTTGAAGGGGCATCTAGAACTTATTATGGATGGGGCCTTTGCATCTGACTTGCATCATCATGGAAAAATCTTATGCCTTGTGGCAATGGCTCAAAGTTGCTAAAGAAATATGGGTTCAATCTCTCATAATAATAGTTGATTCCAAAGGGGCAGCAGGAGTGAGAGGGGTTATCTTTCACCTTGATAAAGAAAGGGGGATTCAATTTTTCGGGGTCGACGGGACTCAATAAACAATTAAGATGAGTATTCAACATTGTGGAAAAGACTGGAATTGACTCTAACCAAAAGGAATTTGTCATTTAATGGTGTTCAGTGACTCATTGATTGTAGGAAACCATGTGAGCAAAGTAGAAGGTAGCCCTCATCAAACCTTGATTCCAATTTTGCATCGAATCAAGCTCCTTTTGACCAATTTTGAGAAGGTAGAGATATATCATATAAAGAGAAATCTTAATGTAGTAGCAAACTCTTTATCCAAGAAAGGATCCCTCCTAGAACAAGGGGTAATGAAAGTGGAGGATTAGGAATATTCAATCAAACCTATACCATTAGAGGTGAATATAGAAATCAACATGTTAACTTATCCTTCTGGATTGTTATTGTATATTGTATAATATGTAATTAGTTTTACATTTCGACGATAATAAGTTACTGAGACACAATTGTCTCATACCTAGATTGCATTTGTATAAATAAGTAATTTTATCCATAATATGATGCTCTTTCCTTGTGCTCTTTCATTGTGTTCTTTCATTGTGGAGTTTATTTGGGCTTGTACAGTGGTATTAGAGCCCTCATTGAGTTGTTCCTAAACTCCATGTATTTGAAGTCTATGGTGTAAATGAGACGCGAAGCGTGAAGACTGTGAAGAAGGTTAATCCATTGGAGAGAGTGGAGAGTGCAACAGCAAACTATTGACTCTCTGTAAGTTTCATATCTTTGAGTCATAATGAAACAGGAATGGAGAAATTGAGTGGCATAACTTTTTTAGTAATTACAGTTACTGCAGTAAACAAGATTTTAATCACAGTATTTGCATTTACCACAGCAAACATAAGTTTAATGACAATAAACTTTATGAAGGATAATAAGATACATTTAATTGAAGAGTGGTCAAGGATATATGTATATTTTTGGGTGGCTGAAATTTTAATTAAAGAGTGGTCAATTTTCTGGTGATTTGAAATACATATTTTTTTAAGAGGCCATTGGTAAAATAAAATTTATCTTTGAAGGATAATAAGATTTGAACCTAGCTCTTTGCTAAAAAAGAGGAGAAAAAAATTTATATCTTTTGAGAAGTATTGCATAATTTTGAATTTGAAAGGATTTGAAGAATATTTGGCTACATAACAATTATGACTTCAATATTTTCCATAGTTGGAGTTGTTCTTAATGGAAAGGAAAATTATCAAGAGTGGTTTAGAAAGCTTAAAATTGCCCTTGTTTTTAATTATTTGTGGGAAGTTTGTCAAGGCAAGAATGATAGTGATGGAAAAGAAATTTCACGACAAGCGCCTGTAATTAGAAGCAACATGCAATTTGGGAGACAAAAGATAACAAGGCATATGCATTAATAACTGCATCAGTGACAAAAGAGGTAAGCAAATATATCGTTTCTTGTGGTATTGCATTAGAAGCATTAATAAGTTGAAAGAATTGTATGATTCACACTCAGAACTCGAAATTATTCAATTATTGTTAAAGTTGTTTAATTTGGAGATGAAGGATAATGATCCTTTGAAGAGTGCCTCTAAAATAAAAGCCATTTTCATGATATAGAAGCCACTGGAATTAAAGTAGATTTACAACTTATAGCTTTTTAAAAAGTCCTTCACCCTCTCTATTTAAATTATTTGGAATCTCTCCAAGCTAGTGGGCAGCTAAAAGACATTACATTTGATAAACTAGTAAGAAAAATAGCTGAGAGAGAAAAAGCCTTTGGGAAGAAAGAGGTTCCACCTAACTCTAATGTAGAAACTATGTGCCTTGCACAAAATGATCAGAAGTCTCATGTTGAAACTTATAGAGGTGATAAAATTAGTAGAGGTCGTGGTAGGAAAAATTATAGAGGCAAGGGGGGGAATAATCAGGGAGATAGACAACAAAGGAATTTTGATGATAGACTAGTTATCAAATGTTTTAGATGTGGTAAAATTGGTCATGCTTCTACTAACTGTAAAATCCCTTAGGAGAAAGTCAATGAAAGGAGAGAACAATTAAATGAAAAGAAAGATCAACCACCACCAGACAAAAGAAAATCATCAGAGTCTGCACATTACATTGTTGCTCACTGTAATTTTACTATGAATGATGTTTTCAACACTGCATATTCTTCATGGTGAGATACTTGGATTTTGGATTCAGGAGCCATTTGTCACATGACATTTAGGCGAGATTTTTTTTTAACTTTCAGTGATGGTATTGATGGTGTTATTTACTTTACTGACAAGTCTCAAATTAAACCATCTACCATTGGGTCTATTCATTTCAAGATACTGAATTTTGCAGATTATGTTCTACAAGATGTACTTATATTCCACAGTTTCAGTGAAATTTGATGTCTCTTATCCATATTCAGCAGCAGGGGAATTCTATTCATATATTTGATGGCATCATCGAGATAAGGAGAGCATCTAATCATGCAGTTGTTATGACTAGTGTGGAAGAAGGTATGCTTTTAAAACTAAATGGTACTTCATCTACTAATTCTCATGAAAGTTCCTTTCTTTTGGCACAACAAAGTGAGATCCTCTCTCCCAAATTTGTTGTGGCATGCTCAATTTGGTCACATCAATTATGGCAGCATCAAAATTATGAAAAAGCAAGGTATTAAAGGTCTTTCGACAGTTCCAATAAATATTATACCTTGTGATGCTTGTATTATAGGAAAGCATTTTAAACAACCTTTACATAGTTCTTCTTTGAGATCTTCACGAAAATTAGGTCTCATACATTTAGATTTGTGTGGACCTATGCCTGTTGCAACTGCAAATGGAAATAAATATGTGCTGACATTTATTGATGATTACTTGAGAATGTGTTGGGTGTATTTGTTAAAGAATAAGTCACAAGTGTTTGATGTTTTTAAAAATTCATTTGATGATTAACAACGAAACTCAACAGAATATAGGCATTCTCAGAACTGATAATGGTGGCAAGTACACTTCTCATGCTTTTGAACAATACTTGAAGGAAAATGGAATCAAACATCAGACTACCATACCTTATAATCCACAATAGAATGGCGTTGCAGAATGTATGAATAGAACTTTGCTTAATATGGTTAGATCTATGATGTTCTTTAAGAATGTTAAGTTGATGTTTTGGGGAGAAGCAGTGCTTTGTGCAGCTTATATTCACAATCATTGTCCTTCTTCTGTCATCAATAATAAATATCCTTATGAAATGTGGTATAATCGTCTTCCTGTTGTTCAACATTTTAGAGTCTTTGGTTCTCTATGCTATGCATTAATTCCTAAACATCAGCGCAACAAGTTGGGTGCTAGGAGTCGCAAATGTATTTTCTTGGGATATTCTGCTACTTCCAAAGCTTATAGATTGTATGATGAGGAGAATAAGAAGTTCATTCTTTCTAGAGATGTTATTTTCCTTGAATCAAATAAAATTAATTCCATTGTTGATAAGCAACTGGCTCATTTGGAGAAATTTGCATCTAAGAAGTTCTATTTTGAATCTGATAATGTTGTTCCACACACTAAAGGGGGGGTTCCCATTCTGGATCAGTCTGTGGTTCTTCCATCTTTGACTCATGAGAATGTTATTGCTAAAGAAAATTTGGATGATAGTAATGTTTCTGCAGGACCAGAAATTTCTCTTGAAGAGCCTGTTCTTGAGCCTGTTTTTCAAGATGAGCAACCATCACAACCACTTCAACAACCTTTACGAAGATCTACACGTGCTCGAAAAGTTCCAAGCAAGTATGATGATTTTGAAACAGGAATGTCTTCTAAAGGTGATTCATGTAATGTTTCTCATGACTGTGAATTAAATCATTGTACAATTAGCAAACCTAATTATTTTGAAGAAGTTGCCAATTGTGATGAATGGAAGGATGCAATGCATAAGGAATATGATGCACTTATTAAGAATGGAACTTGGAGGTTAGTGGATCCTCCTGCGGATATCAAACCCATTGGTTGCAAATGGGTGTATAAGATCAAATACAAAGCAGACAGTTTGCTTGATAAATACAAGGCAAGACTTGTAGCAAAAGGCTACGCTCAGAAGGAAGGCGTTGACTACACAGAGACATTTGCTCCTACAGCAAAATGGGGCATAATTAGAACTTTGTTTTCTCTTGTAGCTCATTATAGCTAGAAGATATACCATATGGATGTTAAAACAACTTTTTTGAATGGCGATTTGAAGGAGGATGTTTATATGTTTCAACATGAATTTTTGTTGTTAAAAGCAAAGAGCAAAAGGTATGCAAATTGGTTAAGGCTTTATATGGACTAAAACAAGCATGTCGTGTGTGGTATGAAAATTTAACTGAACACCTTCTCAAGTTGAATTATAAGTTACTTGATCTGGATGATGAAATTCTTTTTGTTAAGAAAATTGGAAAGTCAGTTGTATATTTGGTTGTGTATGTAGATTATTTGATGATCACAGGAAACAGTGATGACTATATAGCGTCCGTTAAAATATAACTATTGAAAGTTTCTGACATGAAAATTTTGGGTTTATGACATTATTATTTAGGGATTGAAGTTGATCAGAAACCCAAATATATTTTCATTTCTCAAAAAAAGAATATTGGATAGCTATTGGAAAAATTTGGGATGCAGGATTGTAATCTTGTTGCTACTCCTATGGAGCAGAATTTGAAGCTTACTTCCACTGAAGGAAGTATGTTTGAAGATCCAACAAAGTATAGGCAACTTGTTGGAAGTTTAAATTTTCTAACTACTACTCGACCTTACATAGCTTTTGTTGTAGGGATACTTTTGAGGTTCATGCAGAAGCCATGTGAAGGTAATTGGAATGCATTGATGCAAGTGCTGAAGTATTTGAAAGGCACTCGAACATATGGCATCAAATATTCCAAAGTTGCAGATTTCGATCTCACTGGCTATTCAAATTCTGATTTTGATGGAGACAAGGAGAATGGAGTCTCTACTTCTGGTTATTTGATGAGTCTTGGATCAGCAGCCATTAGTTGGAGATCACGCAAGCAATTTGTTCTTGCTGATTCTACTACTAAAGCTGAATATGTTGCAACAACTCAAGCTACAAAAGGAATCATTTGGCTTCGTAAAATACTTGAAGATTTGTAGGAGAAACAAAAGGCTTCAACTCCACTACTCGTCAACAACTCTTCTGCAATTTAGTTGGCCAAGAATCCCAAGTTTCATGATCGAAGAAAGCATATTAACACCAAATATCACTTGATTCGACATTATGTAGAGGCCAAATTTATTCATCTACACATTTTCCTACTTCAGAACAGATCGCAAACATATTTACAAAGCCACTGGAACATGAAATGTTTGAAAAGTTTAGAATGTTACTCGGCATGTTAGATGTCCCTTCGGATTAAGAGGGCAATGTTAACTAATCCTTCGGGATTGTTATTGTATATTGTATAATATGTAATTAGTTTTACATTTCGTTTTTACGGTTAATAAGTTATCGAGACACAATTGTCTCGTACTTAGATTGAATTTGTATAAATAAGTAATTTTATCAATAATATGATGCTCTTTCCTTGTGTTCTTTCATTGTGGAGTTTATTTGGGCTTGTGCACAACGCTGGGAGGAATCAATCATTGAAAAACATAAAAAAAATAGTGGCAGCATCAATCATTTTCATTTGGACAGCGAACTCACCATATTACCAAGGTGTCATTTACAGAGGTGGAGGAATTGCCCGAACGGCCAAAAGTGGCTGAATCCGGGCAAAAAAAATTCAAAAAATCTTTTATAAGCAATGTTTGAATCATGTTTTTGATGGTGGAAATGGATTTAGCACTATGAAAAACTTCTATGGCACCTAAAATTATGAATTTTGACAAATTTTACTTATATTTACAAATCTCTATGCCATAATTTTTCAAAATATGATCGGAATTTCCATAACTTTCACGACAAAAAAAAAACATAATTGTTAGACTATGGTTATTATTAGCAACATCAACATTAATCTTCCTCACGCTATGGAGACAGAATCACATCAACAAAGGACACAAACGCTCATCCACTCGAATGGCGGACGTCATGCAAGGCTGGAGGTTGGACAAGTCGAGATCTAGTTGTCATTTCCATGAGGAAATAAGAGTAGGCAAGTTAATATATACTCTAGTCGTGACACTAGTAACAAGTGTGTGCACCTTGCTATTAATTCACTCAGTACTAGAAATTTCCTTCCCATGATGTCGTTGAATCTTCTAGTCCGATCAACATATTGGGAATTATGTAGTGATAAAGGAGCAATCATAAGGCATAAATGGAGGAAGGGTTTGATAAAACATAAAGCGCTAAATTTCATTCTGGTGGAAAAAATCCAGATAATTGCAGCCAATTCACTCAGAGTAGAGGGGAGAATTTGTGTTGAGTGTTTATCGTAGCCAGTAGTAGTAACAATGGTGAAAGGAGTAACACACCGGAGCAACAAGAAGGTGCATTCGATTACATGACGTCTCTTTCCATTAGACTGGCAAACATGATTATCTTAGAAACTCATGCCCATCATGTATTTATGTCCCAGAAATTGGGGCTCTTGGAAACCAAGTTGGAGAGGATTCAGTTGACAATGGATATGTTGACACTGCGAACGGATGAGGTGATACAGGCAGCAGAAGACCAGGGGATAGTGAAACATGTTAATGAGCCAGAAGGAATGGTGCAGAGGTAGGACAAGTCACAACGCCGACATGTAGAGCATAGATGGAGGTAGTGTGAACATCAGCATGGAACAGGCTTCACCTCTGCAACATGAAAATGAAAATGATGAACACCAGGTCACCTCTAAAATAAGGAAAATGTGGCAAGGTCCATATCTAAAATATCTTAAAATTTTTACAGGTTTATAGCGATTCTAGGTGTTTTTTGGAGATTGTATAAGGAGAACTTGTTTAGAATAGATGTATATAGAACCGGCGTAAGTTGTAATATATATCAGTGGAATATTTGGAAGACAGAATAAGAGTTAAGGGTTCAATATGTATCAAGTAATGACCTAGAATCCATCCTTTTCTTAATGAAAACATACTTGTTCTTTAAAAAAAGAAGTTGATTCCAAAACTTTCATTAATAATATAGTACATAACTCAAAGCCAAGGGTTTATTCCTTACTAATTATTGGATAAAGTATCTAACTAAGCTAAAAATTGGGCAATTAATCGTGAATGGAAGTCTGTAACATAACCCCAACCCCTAATGTTTATTATGGACATAATAGTATCCATGTAATAAGTTATCACATGGTCAGTATCATGGCAAGTCACTATGGAAACATAAAGCATTCCACATTTCCCATCCAAACACATGAATAATATTGTGAAGAGATGGGAGACCATCAATTGCTTGTACCAACCATTAACTCTGCTCACTTATTTCCTATTCAAGATTTTATTTGGCATAGTGGTGGGTTAATGGTTCTATTTCATGGAAAAACTCTTTCAATGCTCTTTGAAGAGGTAAGAAACTTCTAGTTTTTTATGATTTTTACTTTTATTATTATTATTATTATTATTATTATTATTATTATTGATTTAGTTGTTTATTGGAGTTAAGGAGCTTCACATAAGTCTCTTACATGGAGGCTTACATATAACTTTACTATTTAAAGTAATTTTCAAAAGTAAAAAATATAATCCCTTAGGGGTAGCACAATTGGCGATCATTATGTTATGAAGCATTATGTAATATATGAGATTTGAGGTTCAAATCCCCTCAATTAACCCACGTTTGCATAAGGAACATATGTAGGCACCTAAAAGTTACAACGGTACAATCTGAATCGACCTTGTGTCATGCGAGTACGAAAGTGGCCTTGTTATTGATTCCTTTAGATACAAAAAAAAAGTAAAAAAATATTAAAATTTATTATCAAATAGATAATATCATATATTATAATAATAATAAAAGCTCAATAATAATGTAAATCCCATTTCATTAGGATGGCAAGTGCAAGGGATTATCATGGATCTTAAAGGGGCATCTAGAACGTATTATGGATGGGGCCTTTGCATCTAACTTCCAACATCATGGAAAAAGATAATGCCTTGTGGGAATGGCTCAAAGTGGCTAAAGAAATAGGGGTGAAATCTCTCATAATAATAGTTGATTCCAAAAAATTCATTGATAATATCATAAATAACTCAAAGCCAAGGGACCATTCATTATTTAATCATCGGATAAAGTATCTAACTAGGTTAAAAATTGGGGAATTAATGGTGAATGGAAGTTTGTAACATAACCCCATCCCCTAATGTTCATTATGGACATGATAGTATCAATGTAATAAGTTGTCACATGGCTAGCCTTATGGCAAGTCACTATGGAAACATAAAGCATTCCACATTTCCCATCCACCACATGAATAGTATTGTGAAGAGATGGGAGATCATGAATCACTTGTGCCAACCATTAATTCTGCGCACTTATCTCTTATTCAAGATTGTTCTTTGGCATAGTGGTGGGATAATAGTTCTATTTCATGGGAAATCTCTTTCAATTCTCTTTGACGAGGTAAGTAGCTTCCAAGTTTTTTATTATTATTATTATTGTTGCTTTATTTGTTCATTGGAGTTAAGGAGCTTCCCAATAAGCCTCCTACATGGAGGTTTATTTGTGCACACAAACTATGGTGTTATCAAAACTAAGTTGAGTATAATGGGAGGAATAGGACTACTTCATGACTAGATTTGCAAAGGCAACTTAGTGCAATGCCTTAGAAGACTAGCAAGAAATTAGCAATCATAATGTATCTATGCTTTCTAATAGAGGATACAATTATTTTGGAGGTAAAATGGACACATGTAAGCTATAAAAGATTCAACAATCTCTTTTTAGCCATGAGGAGCATGTACATTGTAACAAGTCCTTGATTTTTAATTTGGTTACTAAATTGCATAATTGGAAAATTATATTTCCACTCAGAGTGCAAATATTATGGAATGTGTGCCTCACTAGAGAGTGTTCCTATGGAAAAATTGTCTATCTTAGATGAGGAAACATTTGACTCTTTAGTCAAAGATTCCAAATCATATAGGGAGAAATGTTGTGAGAATCATGGATTTTTCAAAAAAGTGGAATCCATTCCTAATCTAAACCTGGGAACTTCTATGGAGAAAATGAACTCCATTATTCCCAAGGGTCATGCGCTTGTTGATAAGTTTATACGTCTTTTCCCTAACTCCATAACTATTCTGGAATGGTTTTCTAAAAATTGCACTGAACAAAGGGAGGAAGGAATAGGAGGGGTCATATTGGGCTCTAACAAAAAAACAGAGATACACTATGTATGGGGACTAGGAAAAGCAACCTACAATCAAGCATAATTCTTAGCCTTGTGGAAAGGGTTATATATGGCTATTTCAAGGAGAGTTCGACAAATGATGGTATATGGAGACTCTATGATTCTCATTTAGTAGGTGAGAAAAATTCAAGAGAATAAAAAGTAGGCCCATTCCTCCATCATGCATAGAATAAGTCTAGAATCGTCAAAATTCGAGAAGGTTGAGTTCTTCCACGTCAAGTGTCATCTTAACTCTAGTGCAGATGCACTCGCATACAAGAGAGTTTATTTTGAACAAGGGATATTGGTCCTAAATAATTCAGCTGGAACACATAAACCTTTGCCATGAAAATACAGCATATTCTTTGGAGGAAAAAACGTTGGATATATTTAAATAGTGAAATAAGGGCCCTTAATTGACTAATGAACTAATGGAGTTGCCTCACTCTCAATTTTTTGATCTCGTGATTTCTTTCTCTCTATATCGTGGATTTGAATCATGGTGACCATCTGGCTTGTCCATATGTGGGCATGCATTAGAAGGGACAGATGGAGAAAAGACCAAACCTCCATTAAACATGACAAGATGTGTGGGTTATCTCAGATGGATGACTTCGAGGAGATTTAAGCATTCTATAGGTATAGATCGTTTTTGGAGATGGATAGAATTTGCAGTGAAATAAATGAAGTATTTAAATGTTTGGTCCTACAATTGTGCATAGTATTATTGTCATTGAAGTTTCAAAGCACACTAACATCATGGAGGAAGTTATTTTATGCTAAAAGAAGAGCCTATTTGGCGTCGTTTCATTACCATAATAAACATAATTTCTCAATTTGCAAGTAGAAAGGGTATATAGTGGGAAAGGGTGTATTGTGGGATTGAAATCATTATGTAACATCCTCGTGACTCTATAAGGATGAATTTTCAATTTGTTTGGATTATCTTATGACATCTACAGAATATATCCTTACTTTTCTTACCAAGCAAGAAGTGATGGGTACCTCTAGTGTGCAAGCTTAGTTAGTCCTCTTGTCTTAGAAAATTGGTCTTCTATAAACCAAGGTAGAGAGGTTGCAATTGGACTTCAACTCCATGGGGCATCACTTGGCCAATTTATAGGCTTCATCAGGGATTTCTACATTGGAATTGGACAAGCTATGAATGAGGGAATGAACTTGATGGTGTCTCTAGCTATGGAGGAAGAGGTACCTCAAAATGTTTTTGAGGTGAAGGAGGAAGACCTTATCGCTTCTCCAATACAGCTGAGGAAGATGGCATAGAATTCAAAAGAATTTATTCATGAATTAGGTGTTTTTGAGCATGTTAATTAAACCTTTTGATTGTTAAGTTATGTATTGCATGTATGTAGCTATTTTAGGAGTATTTTGGTGAATGTATGGGCTCTGCCAGATTAGCAATGTTTTAGGGAGTCAAACTAGGAGGAAAGAAAATATTTTTTGGATGTTCTTGAATATTCTTGATGAAGCTCTTAATGAAGATGTAAAGGTTTTGGCCTTGAAACCAAACAACTATTAATAGGATTCATAATCGTTTCTTTTAAAAAAAAATGCACTGAACAATTTTTTGTTGTCGAAAAGGTTCTTTTTGTTTTTATATTTAAAAAAAATAGAAGAGAAGACATGATCTTCCATTTTAGCACTTATTTATGGGCTCTAGGTGTCTATTTGTTACCCATTGGTCTCTTGACTTTAACCCTCATATGGAAATCTCTTCATCCCAATAGGGTTTAAGTTGTCGTACTTTCCTCTAATTTTTTCAAATGATGACATTTTCAAATCCATCAAAGACAAGATGGGTTGTTATATAACCCATGATAATATTAAAGGAAATATCCTCACTTGTGCTAGAATTTGTGGAAACCAAATTTGAAAAAGGAATATCGTAGGTGGTTCAACTTAATGTGGAGGGATGGAGTCATCTTTAGGCTCTCGATTCTTAGTAGATTCCCTTTAAATGTAACTCATGGCATGAGCATTGAAATTTTTTCAAAAGTTGCCCCAAAGCTGAAGAAATTCAACCAACTTCTAAGAAATCTCTTCCTTCTCATAATAATGAAGAGTTTGATTCATTCACGATAGTTTCAATGAAACATAAGAGAAAACAACATAGAAAGAATTATCCTATCAACAAGCCCTAATCACGCCTATCAATTCCCTTTAAACAACATATTTGGAACTCTAGAAACACAAGATGAAGTAGAAGAAGGGGCAAATGAGGAAGATTCTCTCAAGATCAACACAAACTGCAAATATAGGCCTCTTCAAAAAGTAAAAAAGAATTCAATAAATTTAACCACAAATATTAGATATGTGGAACCAAAACAAGTGGTTTCGCTTCCATCCAATAAGGTTGTCCATTCAGCTGGGGCATTGGTTGGCCTCCAAAGTAAAAAAAATTATGCTTGAAAGGGGGATAAGACAGGTGAAGAAAGAGAGGGAGAGGAGGTTCATGCTGCTAAGTCTCCCTCCTTTACAGAAGTTTTATTAAAGGACTCTCATCTATCTCCTTCATTAACACGAAGAATAAAAACAAATAAAGAACACATAGAGAAAGAAGTAGAAACACAAGGCTTAACAGGGACCCAATAAACATTGGATAATCAAGTGTAAATGTGAGAATTCAACTTAGTAGTTATTTATGTTTTGTTTTCACAATATACTATGTAATCAATTTGTAAGAATTTATTCTTGCACTCATGAAGTAGTAAGCTTTAGTATTGGAAAGACCTAGATTGAGTTTTTAAAGTCAAATTGGAAATTTTGTAATGTTTCAATCAATGTCTAGTTTGATGGCAAACTACCAACTCCAAAGATTGTATATTGCTACTAGTTTACATGCAACTCCTTTTGATCAATACAAATTTTAGTTTTAGTTAATTTAAAAAATATATGGATTCAAACAGATAATCCTAATGCATGATTTTCATAATGTCAAACCTTATATCATTGCGCTGATTTTGAGATAGATTAATTTTGAAAGTGAAAAGATTGCATCAGAATCTTAGTTCCTCATTTTCCCAAATAAAAGATGAACAAACAATTGAGCCTAACATATGTAGAGACAAAATGGATGAATTTTCTTTATATATTTTGGTGGACAAACAATTGAATCTAACATATGTAGAGGCAAAATTGCTGAATTTTCTTTATATATTCTATTTTTTTAGTCACTTATTTAAAATGAAGGTCTCTACTTGACTTCTAAAGCTCCCTTTTAAGAAACACCTTTCACATATAAGGCACATGGATGAGATGTACATGTGTTATGACCATATTCAAATCACATGTCACTTATTTTAGAGACACATTAAAACTTATTTGTAGTGAGATATACATAGAATAACTACTAATTTATCTTAATAATATTTATTGAAAACTTACTTTATTAATTAATAATTTGTTTCATATTACATAGTCTAACATTATATTATAATTTTAATTTACCAAAACTTTTATTATAAATTTATCTCTTTTTTATCATTTAATATTACATAATAAAAAATAAAAACAAAACCAAAAAAACATTACTATCCCTTTTGACACACTATTTAAATAATTTTAAATAAAATATAATTAAATCACTTTAATTATTGATATTTTTTATAAAAGTAATAATAATAATTGGCCTGGAGTATGCCGTAAAACTGCTTCTGCTTGGCTAAGAGCTCGTCTTCCTCGGACGTAAGGAAACAGGTTAACGGCCCAAGATCCAGAGGCATCTGGCAGGAGTGAAAGCCTGCTCCCTTACGGACCACCAGCGGGTTATTACAGGTGGCGTGGTTTTCCTTGATAACAGTGATGAGTCAAACCGACATTCGCGGATAGCAGCTAGAGATGGCTGTCCTCACTGTTGGTTTGACACCTGAGTTTGATAGGTTTTGCCACCTTCGGAAAAAAAAAAAGTAATAATAATAACACCTTACTATCTCTAATGTTTACCATGTTTATATCCCTCCTATTTTGCCACACCACAATCATCATATAGATGTGACCATCCTAACCACTCAAGAATGATTTGACATGACCATTTCTATCACCACACCACACGTATGCTTCACTTTCTAACCACGAAGGTCACCCACTCCTTCCTTATCTTTCGTGTTGGTAACAATAAACGTCAAACTCATTTCATTGCCATAACCATATAATTTGCAAGGAACCCACATGAATCCACCATATAATTAAATTCATATAAGTATTTTATTTTTTCTTATCAAAACATTGAAGCTTCCTTTTCCTATATCTATAAATATCTACTATACACAACTCTTCCATTTCTAAAAGCAAACGCAAATTGCGAATACCTTTAAACGCAAATTGTTAATACCTTTGAAAGGTTTTCAAATTTCAAATATGTGGATTGGCGAATACTATAAGCATGGGCACAAAGTTTGAAGCTCATACGTTTGAATGTAAATAGAGTTGTAAGAAAATTACAAGGTAATAATAATGATATTATTGATGGGACATATGTAAATAAATGGAGGAACATGGCTTGAGATTAAAATCCATAGTTGCTTAAGGGTTAAAGTAATGAAGTCGCATCTCATTTTTGCATATCCCTTGATTGGGATAGGTGACTTCATTTTCTAACCAGTTGACTTGTGAGTTAAAGTATTCTAGAGTATTTTAAATGATTGTGCAAAGATCCTATGATATGTGAAAAATCGCAATTGCGGGGGAAACGTGTAGATCTAGGGTTTAAAGCAGGGTATCAGTGTTGGGCACCATGGAGGGGTGAGAGGAGGGAGTTCCACTCCCTCCTATAGTCATGCAGTCTCAAACAGCTTCAAGAAGCCAATGGAAGCAGAAACTGGGAGCATCAGTATGGAAAAACAAAAAAACATCCAACCACAGGGGTAGGAAGAAAATCAGGAGAGAGTCAGAGGAGAGAAGAGAACAGGAGGAGGTAGTCAGAGACCTAACCACAAGAATCTGACAGGACGCTACAAACCTAGGTCAACCATTACACCCCGGGTGGTGTTAAGTGACCTAGCGCTACAGGAGCATAGGGACCATATGACGACTTATGCAGTAATATGCAAATTTATGGGGATATGGCCAACAGAAAGGGCTTTGCATGCATGGATAAAGAACCATTGGAAACCCAAAGGAGAAATAACTCTTCACCTTGGGTCCAAGGGTTTCTTCACAGTAGTATTTACAAATTTAGAGGATAAAGACAGGGTGTTTGAAGGAGGCCCATATTTCTATGCTGTTGTAGGCCTATACATGCGACCATGGGTGATGAACTTTGTCCCGGAACGAGAAATGTTTACATCAGTGTCGGTATGGATAAGACTCTACTCCCTACCTTTAGATTATTGGCTGCCTGAATCCTTAAAAGCCATAGGCAATAAACTAGGTCATTTTTTAAAAATATCAGAAGCGACACTGCGCAGAAAATATACCTCCTTTGCCCGAATATGCGTAGAAATGGACCTTTCTGGAGCACTTCCGGATGAAATCATTCTAGAAGTATATGATGAAGAATGGGTGCAGGCGGTGGACTACGAACATGTCCCATTTAGATGTCAAAAATGTCATGAACATGGGCACCTCTTCAGAGACTGCCCTTTAAACAAGATGGAGAGCAGTATTAAAGCCACCACAACCAAAGATGCGGAAGGCTATACCAAGGTGGGTGGCAGAGGGAAAGGAGGGAAAAAGACCCAGAAGATAATCAGCGAGGAGAAGCAACCAGGTCATAACAGGTTCAAGATATTAGAAGAGGAAGATGGGAACAATGGAACGAACCAGGTATTGGAGGATAATCCTGTAGAGAAGGAAAAGGATGAAAGCATGGAGGATAGACCTGAAAATAGCAAGCAAAAGGAGGATCTGCCAAGCACTATGGAACTTGACAGGGACCATGAGATGACCCCAAGCGAAGTTGGAACGAAGGACCTTGATTTGCAGGAAATTCTTGAAAGGGAGAATCTCGATTTAGAAAAGTTCCCGGAGCAGGGAAAATCCAGAGGGGTTGATTCATTGCCACAAGAGGAGTTTAATAGAGTACAAAAGCTCTTCCTTTGGAGATCTCAAGCAAAGGGTTCTGGGGTCAAAAGAAACCATGATAGTTAGGAAAGCGGAGGGGTAAAGACAATGGAGGCAACATTGGGACACGGTCCCAAGAATCCAGGCAGGAAAAGAGGAAGAAAAAGACAGAATGAGCTGCTAATAGAGTGTGGAAAACTCATGATCAACTCAGGTAAGATGAAAGATCTTACTAGTTACTCATTCACAAACCTTTCTTAATGAAGCTTACAACGTGGAATATTAGGGGTCTAGGAAGTAAAAGGAAACAAGGAATTCTTAGCAATAGAATAAAAGAGGAAAAACCAGATATGGTGTTTATCCAGGAAACAAAAATTTCAATAGATAAAATAAGAGAGATACATAGAAAATGGTTGATCAAGTATGAATATCTAGAAGTTAAAGCAAATAACACAACAGGAGGGATTCTCACACTTTGGAACCCCCAAAAACTTGGAATCCTAGATGTTGAAGCATCCAGGAACTACCTATCGATGGTGATCCAACCTTTGGGTGATAAGGAAGTATATTTGATCACAAATGTCTATGGTCCTCAAAAACTTGAAGACAAACTCAGACTTCTTACCTCACTGAAGGAGCTTAGAGAAAGATATCCGGTTATCCCATGGATTATGGGAGGGGACTTTAATATGATCAGATCTCTTTCTTAAAAAAAAGGTGGGACTAGAACACTAGGCAGAGACTCCTTAGCCTTTCAGAGCTTCTTAAACGACATGAGGCTGGTGGATATGGAGACAAGAAATGGTACCTTCACCTGGAATAATAAGAGGGGAGGGGCTTCTCAAGTTGCCTCTAAACTAGATAGATTCATAATCTCTGAAGACCTCATCCTCATAGGCCTTGACTTGTCAGCTATTATCCTCCCTTTTGGAGGCTCAGATCACTGGCCTAGCCAACTTGAAGCCTCCTTTATAGGCACTCCGAGAAACAGACCTTTCAGGTTTGAAAACACTTGGCTAACCCATCCTAAATTCATTAGCAATATTGAAAAATGGTAGACAGAAGATATGCACGTTCAAGGTACTAAGATGTTCCTTCTGTATCAGAGATTGAAACATATCAAACTCAAGCTTAAAGATTGGAACAAAAATGAGTTTGGCAATATCTTCAAAGCCAAAAAAGCAGTTGAACAGAAACTACATGGAATTAAGCAAGTCCTCATCTTGGATGGCTTCATCGAGGAAAGGAGAATACAAGCTGACTCTCTACAACAAGAATGGGAAGACATATGCAAGCAAGAAGAGATCTTCTGGAGACAAAAATCAAGGGTACAATGGATAAAAGAAGGAGAAAGAAACACAAAGTTTTTTCATAAGTCTACCATGGATCATAGGTCTCATAACAGGATCTCAAAACTCAGAGACACTCAAGGAAAACAACTTAGCACCCATAAAGAAATAGAATCAGCTCTGGTACAACATTTCCAAAGCATAGCAGAGAAGCCTCTCATAGACAGATCACAATTCAGCAATGACTTCACAAAGCACATCCCTAAGCTTGTGACAAGAGAAGACAATTACAATCTTAACAAGACAATGACTGAAGAGGAGGTCAGCGAAGTCATCAAAGAGATGCAAAATGTGAAAGGTCCAAGCTCGGATGGGTTCAATGTAGACTTCTTCAAATCATGTTGGGAAATAGTCAAACAAGACATCCTTGATGTGGTGGACTCGAGGCAAAACAAAATTGTTTTGAGGGCGCTTAATGCCTCTTTCATAACGTTGATTCCAAAGCAGGAAAAAGCTATGACACCAGATAGATTTAGACCCATAGCATTATGTAATGTGGTGTACAAAATTATTTCCAAAATCATTGCAAACAGGCTTAAGCCTCTTCTTCAAACTCTTGGGTCTGAGGAGAAAACTGGATATGTGGAAGGAAGACAAATTTTGAAAAACATCATTCAAGATCACAAGGTGGTACACTCTCTCAAAAGCAATAAGCAGGCAGGTATGATCATACAACTTGATCTAGCGAAGGCTTATGATAAGCTAAGCTGGGCATACATCAGGGAAGTATTATCAGCGTATGGCTTTGACCATAATTGGATAAGATGGGTAATGGCCCTTGTCACCACCTCTAGTTTTTCCATCATGCTTAATGGCTCACCATCTAGAACCTTTAGGCCTTCGAGAGGCCTCAGACAAGGAGATTCGTTCTCCCCTTTCCTCTTCATTCTCATGATGGAAGGTTTAGGTAATGCGATCAAATATGCCAAAGCAGAAGGACAAATCTAGGGTCTTAAACTCACCCAGAGTGGGGATGCCTTGACTCATCAAGAATTTGTAGACGATACCATGTTGCAGGGTATAGCCACAGTCAGGGAAGCTAATGCCTTCAAGCAAATCCTGAACGACTTTGTTAGGGATGCGAGTACAGAGGTAAGCCTTGCGAAATCAAAAAATTTCTTTTTTAATACTGACATCCCTATTCAGAGAAACCTCACTAGAATTATCGGCTTTCAAAGAGAACACCTACCCTCCAAATATTTGGGAATTCCTCTAACGGACTATTGAGCTTTGAAATTACACCTCTCCTACACATTTTCCCAGACTTTTTCCCCTCACCAGTACTCCATAAGCTATCAGAGATCATTGCATATTGATTCTAAAAGAGCATTTAAGTGGTTTTCTAACTATGTTTTTGTGTTTGATGTTTGACTTAGATTTTGCTCATTAGCTACGGAATGTAGCCACTTTCCGCAGTTGATTCAACTTTTCGCATCTATTTTTGTTAAACTCCAGGTTGCAAGTGACATTAGGCAAAACGGGACACATGGGCAGATCAGGAATGACCTGGACATGGATCAAGTCCTATTGGTTTACCCGAATTCATTAATGAAAGTCGTGATCAACGACGGTCAAGCGATGGTCAAACAAAGGAGTCCTACAGCAACAAGACTTCGTTTTCAAGCACGTGAAGGATTTGTGTCCGTTCCTAGATCCCTAGGGTCATGTTGACAGTTGTAGACTGCCCCATGATGCGAATCCAACAGCCACTTTTGATAGATTGAATATTCTCAACAACCATTATGCTAAATTCATGGACGCTGTCTTTTACATGTCCTCTGTTGACGTAGTTTCACAGGAAAACAGTTATGAAGCTTTTGTTATAAATAACGCGTTTCCAAACGAATAGAGTTAGTCTTTGTTGATGTAATTTCGTTGTTAAAGTTTACTGTGCTGTGACACTAGTCCCACTGTGGTAACGAGAGGATTATTCCTCTTTTTTGAATTATAAAGAAGACTCTATTTTTATATGACTGCGTGAGCACAATTTTGGACTGATAGCCTATTGACCAAGGCCGTGCAGAGGGTCCCTGCACGTTGAGGTTTTTTTTCCTTATTGTTGTACAGTTTTTATGTATTGTTTCCTTATTTCCATTGCACATGTTTCATAGTTATCCACTTGTGTATATATTTCATATGTTATGGTATTAACATTTCATTCCTGTTTATGATTTTACAAGCTTTGTATATTGTTGTTAACGTTGATCAGTGTGTGTATGTTTCAAGATAGAGTAGGCCCGGGCATTTTCATATAATTTTCACAATAACTAGTGACATGGGATTAGCCTCTCTGCTGACTTTTCTTTTCTTAGCTTTTTTTAATTCCAGTTCTGTTTTGTTGATTTCAGTCTTATTCACTTACTTTGTTAGTTAATTTAGATATCAACTTACTCATCTCATTGACGTTATCTCCGAAAGCCGTAGCTTAGACTACCTGGCGAGGTATCGGATTATGAATGATGTGATTTGATTTTAGCTTTAATTTTCTGCAATTAGACATCAACTTGCTCATCATTGACGTTATCTCCGAAAGCCATAGCTTAGACTACCTGGCGAGGTATCGTACTATGAATGATGTGATTTGATTTTAGTTTTACTTTTCTGCAATTAGACATCAACTTGATCATATCATTGACGTTATCTCCGAAAGCCATAGCTTAGAATACATGGCGAGGTATCGAACTATGAATGATGTCATTTGATTTTGGTTTTACTTTTCTGCAATTAGACATCAACTTGCTCATATCATTGATGTTATCTCCGAAAGCCATAGCTTAGACTACCTGGTGAGGTATTGGACTATGAATGATGTGAATTGATTTTACTTTTACTAGATTGCAATTTTTTTATTTATTTGAGTGCAGTAGCTTAATTCATTTTTTTGTATTTAGAAGGCAGCAGAGATAATGGTTTCATGATCAGTGGTTCATTATTTGCTTGATTTGAATAGCAACAAATTTTTATTCTTGTTCAAGTATTAATTTCATCACTAGTATGTTCTAAGACTCTCTGAAGTGTTAAGTTCTGGAAATCATTATAGAGGACATAATTGCCTTAAAATCTATATCCATACTTGCCTTCTAGAGTATTCTTAAAACTCAGGAATAGGATTTCCATTCATATTAGGAGATAAACGAAGATAAAAAGCCCCAAAACAAAATAAAAATTGAAAACGACAAAAAGGTAAGAAAGAGGTTGTCTTGCACATATAGTGTGCCACACTTCATCAGTCTACGAATCCTAGATTGATAATTAATGTAGCAATTTAGGACACACTAAATTGACTAAACATTTTGGTGCCATTTCCAAGGAAGTGTAACTAGGTAGCCAATCTCTTAAAAAAAAAAAAAAAGGGAAAAATTGATAACTTCTTGAAGTATGCTCTCCTCTTGCACCTAGTGTGATCTAGAGGATCAGAAAAGAGAGTTTTTAGTTCAATAATTTCTTGATTATGCTCTCTTCTTGCACCTAGTGTGACCTGGAAGATCAGAAAGAGAATTGTTAGCCCGACTTGAAAAAATAAAAAATAAAAAATGACATGCATAAAGCAAGAGATTCTAGGGGAAGGTTTTATAGCTAGGGCCAAAAGTTCGATTTTCACAACTCCAGCTACTTCAAGGCATAGACAAGATACACCTCCATCATATCCAACTCACACTCCCAGCCTTAGGATTCTTGGAATTCAAGGGGCAGCAGCCGAATTAGGAGACTCTCCCACACTATCCATTAAATCTGACCTAGGAGAAGAACCTTTCTTCACTTCTACAGGGGAACATATTGTAATTAAAGAAGTAGAATCACCTGAAGAAGAGGAGGGAGAAATTCTTCCTCGTTCGCCATTAATAGAAGAACCAGAGGACTCTGAGAACTCTAAGGAAACTATCATGACGGAGGAAGTAGTGAATGGATTTGGAGGAGGGGGTAGAGGTAGAGGAGGAGGAAACAATGGAGGAGGTAGAGGTAACAATGGGGTAAATAGGGATGGAGATAACTCATTTGGATTCCCTATAGCCGATGAGGAAACCCATACAACAATGAAAAACATTTCACCATCTGTCCTCCCAAATTTTTATGGGTTGCAAAGTGAGGATCCTGAAACATTTCTATTTGAGTTTGAAGTTTTGTGCCGAACCTATGATTATATGGAAGACTCTCAAAAACTCAAACTGTTTCCTTCAACATTGAAAGGAGCTACTTTGAAATGGTTCATGGGATTAGTCACTCAATCTATTAGGACTTGGAATGATTTGAAACAAACATTTTTGGATAGATACCTGGATTATTGCATGCCCACCAATCATAAGGATGAGGTATTCAAGATGATGCAAAAAGAAGATGAAAACTTGGAGGATTTACTTGAAAGATTTCAATACAACTAAAGAAAGCAAAAATGAGTAATTTAGATGAGGAAACCTTGAAAGCCCTTCTATTGAAAGCCATTAGAGATGAATGGATATTTATTTTAAACATGATGGGGAAGGGAGATATTTCTCAACTTCCACTCCATGACATAGCAGAACTATGTGTCCATCTCTCAAGGGGAAAATCTAAAATTGGAAAAGGGCCTAGAGATCCTTCTCTTATTAGAGCAAACAAATATGCAACTGGATCAGTAAGTAGGGCAGAGATTAGCAATATGCTTGATGAGTTCAAAACTGATATTCTAGGGAGCCTTAGTGAACAACTAGACACCATTAAAATACAAAAAAATAGAAAGCAGAAGCCGAAGCCTTAGCCATCTTTTGTCCAAAATGTAGAAAGAAACATGCTTTAAGGGAATGTCCCTTGGATGCAAAATTTGTAGAAACAGGTGTGATTTGCTCAGAAAGCCATGAGACCAAGGATTGTCCTTCAATTCCTGGGCTCAAACCTGTCTTTCAGGAAGATCCAAATTCGGTAGAGTCCCTTTGTTTTGTTTCAAGAAGACCATGGCAGGGGCCACAAAATCAAGCATTTAACAATCCTATGAACTTTCAGCTCCCACCAAATTGGAATTCTTGGCAACAACCTTGGCCCCAATCTCAAAATCCATACCAATCATGGGCACAAGGGATGCAAAATCCTTATGGGAGATTTGCTCAATTTTATCAATATCCTCCATCTTTTCAAAATCAACAAAATCCAAAAATTCCAAATCAAAACCCACAACTTTCATTACCATTTCCACAACAAAAACCTTCTCAACAAAATCCAAATTCTCAACTCTTGCTTCCATTTCAACAAAAGACAAATCAACTACCAGCCCAGCCATTGCCAAATCCCAATAACAAAAATCTTCAGAATGCTTACATGGTAGAAGGACAACAATTTCCTACCTATATGATTGTTCCTCTCAATGATGTACAACTCAGGTCTAGTAGAGTTTTAGAAAAACCTTCTAAAGATGTTCAAGATCAAGATACCTCTGAGGAGGATTCTCTTAAAACCAATAAAGGTTCTAAGGAAGCATCTCTTCAAAACCCAAAAATTCAAAAAGAAAAAGAAAAAGAGTCAACCCCCACAACTCTTATAGTTGAGCAACCTGCATCTTCATCCACACCTCCTTTCCCTGAACGATTACAAATTGACAAAGGGGTAGAAAAACAAATCTTGTTGCCTGACTATGATTTTCTAGATGAATTAAAGAATGTTTGTATCAAGATTCCCTTGCTACAAGCCATTAGAGAGATTCCTATTCTATCAAAAACAATAAAGGAGTTGAGTCTCAAAAGACCAGGAAGGAAACCAAGAGATACAAGAAGAATCCACCTGGTAGGAAAAATTACAGATATCATGATGGGAAAAATTACCATGCAGAAATATGTAGATCCAAGTAGTCCGATCGTCAAGACACATATAAATGGGATAGAAATTCCAAATACTTTGATTGACTTAGGGGCTGCTATCAACATTATGAGTAGACAGACTATGGAACAGCTTAAACTTCTTAATCTTCTTTTTACACCCACCTTACTGCAATGTGTAGATAGATCAATAATCAAACCAGATGGTGTATTAGAAAATATTTCAGTCTCCTTAGATTCTTGGGAATATCTATTAGATTTCATGATTTTGACTCCCAAGAGTAATTTAGGAGAGCACCCACTTATCTTAGGAAGAACTTGGCTAGCCACAGCTGATGCTTTCATTAGTTGTAGATCTGGAGATATGTACATTTCTGATGGTAGTTTGACAAAGAAATTCAATCTGTATCCTCCAGCAAAAGTAATTATAGAAGTAGGAGACAATGAATGGGTCGATGATGAGGACAGTATACAACCTGTCTTTACCATTTCTAAAAATTAGTGAAGATGGTCAAATTCTGAACACATTAGAAAATTTTGAAACACCTTCAGAATATGACCATGCACAATTTCAGTTAGATTCTGATATTGAGTACTTATCATCAAGACAAATGTCTCTTTACTCTATGGAAGAGTTTGGTTCTACCATTGAGATTTTTCCAGGTAAGACATTGAATATCAACAAAATTTTGGAAAAGTCACAACAGGAAGAGCTAACCAAAATCTTGCAAAACATTCTACTGCATTTGCATGGGAGTATACTGATACGAAAGGTATTGACCCTAAGACTTTCATACATCATATCGATATCGAGGAAAACAGTAGACCAATCAGACAACCTCAAAGAAGGATGAATCCAAATATTAGGGAGATAGTGAAAGAAGAGCTCCAAAAACTACTCAATGTAAACTTCATTTATCCAATTTCAAATAGCCGATGGGTTTCTCCTTTGGTTATAGTACCCAAAAAGAATGGTAAATGTAGGGTATGCATTGATTACAGGAAATTAAACAAAGCAACTTTGAAGGATCACTTTCCTTTGCCCTTTATCGATCAAATATTAGATACATTAGCAGGCAAAAAGTACTTTTCATTTCTAGATGGTTTAGTGGTTATAATCAAATTCAAGTAGCACCTGAGGATCAGGATAAGACCACATTTACCTATCCATGGGGAACTTTTGCTTATCGAGTGCTTCCTTTTGGCTTATGTAATGCACCCGCAACATTCCAAAGAGCAGTACTAGGAATTTTTTCTGATCTAATCCATGATTCTGTAGAGGTTTATACGGATGATTTTACAATTTATGGTGATTCGTTTGAAGAGGCATTAGAAAATTTAGAAAAAGTCCTTATAAGATGTAAAGAGACAAACCTTTCATTAAGCCATGAAAAATTCTTTATGATGTTTACTGAAGGTATTGCTTTAGGACATCATATTTCAGGGGATGGGATTAAAGTTGATAGATCAAAAGTTGAAGTCATCTCCAAATTGCCTATTCCAAATTGTCAAAAAGATGTTAGAAGTTTTCTAGGATTTACTGGATATTATAGAAGATTTATAGAAAACTTCACTAAAATAGCATCTCCACTCTTCAAAATGCTTACAAAAGACTGTGAATTCAAATGGGATCCTGATTGTCAATCAGTGTTTGAAACTTTGAAAACAAGAATATCTGAAGCGCCTATCTTGAGAGGACCAAATTGGAAACTTCCTTTCCATATTTCTACAGATGCTTCAAATACAACTTTAGGAGCTGTGTTGGGTTAAAAAGATTTAGTTCCTTATGCCATTTACTATACCAGTAAAAATTGAACTCCCACTAAGTTGAACTATACTGTGACTGAAAAAGAGTTCTTAGTTGTTGTTCATGCAATCAATAAGTTCAGACATTATATAACAGGCTATGAAACTTTTATTCATACTGATCATTCTGCAATTAGATATCTAATGAACAAACCTATTACTAATGGTAGAGTTACAAGGTGGCTCCTACTTTTACAAGAATTCAACATTACTGTGTTGGATAGACCAGGGAAACAAAATACAGTAGTTGATTTCTTGTCTAGGATTCAGAATGATAAAGAAGATTCTCCTGTAGAAGATAAGTTTCCTGATGAATATTTATTTGCAGTAACTACTAAGACCCCTTGGTATGCAGATATAGCTAACTATTTGGTTACAGGGAAACTACCTCCACATTTATTTCCTGGTGAAAGAAGAAAGATTATTCAGGAGAGTTAAAAATATTCATGGATTTCTAACGAATTGTTTAAAACAGGGCCAAATCTTGTGATTAGAAGATGTGTTAGGGAAGATGAAATGCCTGATATCCTCAAAGCATGTCATGATGAACCATGCAGCGGACACTTTGCTGACAAAAGGACAACCTATAAAATCCTCTCTTTAGGATATTATTGGCCATCCTTCTTCAAAGATGCAAAACAATATGTCAAAAGGTGTGACAGCTACCAAAGAGTAGGGAAACCTACCCTTTCAAATGAAATGCCATTGCAGCCACAGGTACTCATCGAACCCTTTGAAAAATGGGCTTTAGATTTCATTGGACCTATTAACCCACCATCTAAACAAAGAAAGTATATATTGGTATGTACTGATTATGTCACTAAATGGGTAGAAGCCAAAGCATTATTTTTTGCTACTGATCATTTAGTTGTTAGTTTTCTTTATGAGGATATTTTTACTCGCTTTGGTGTTCCAAGAGAATTGTGACAGATCAGGGAAGTCAATTCACATCCAACCTGGTGGAGAAGCTGATGGAAGAATACAAAGTCAAGCATGGAAAATCTACTCCTTACCATCCGCAAGTAAATGGTCAAGTGGAGTCTACAAACAAAGTTATTGAAGGCATCATCACCAAGACTGTTCATCTACACAGAAGAGATTGGGCAGAAAGGCTTCCTGAAGCCTTGTGAGCCTACAGAACTACATGGAGAAATACAACAGGACATTCTCCCTATGAACTTGTTTATGGGAAAGAAGTCCTACTCCCCATTGAGTTCCAAGTCAAAACTTTCAAGATGGCAGTTCAGTTGGGAATGGATCTATCAGAAACCCAAAAGCATAGAATGGAGCATTTGAATGAGCTAGATGAGATCAGACAAGAGGCAATCCTAAGAACTGATCTAGTTCAATATCAAAGAGTTAAGTGGCATGACAAATACATCAAGGAGAAAAAGTTTCAAGAAGGAGATTGGGCATTGCTATTTGATTCCAAGTTTAAATATTTTAAAGGAAAATTTCAGACTCATTGGCTTGGGCCATATGAGATTGACAAAATCTTTAGCAATGGAGCGGTAAGAATAAAAACCATTGATGAACATCAAACTCCTCTTATTGTGAATGGCCACAGATTAAAGATCTATCATAAGCCACTCTCAAAAGAGGAATTTGTCAAAATCTTTCAAGATAGTTCTGCAATAACACTGGTGAAGAAGAATCCTTCTTCTCCACCAGCCTAGCCTTTGTTCTTTCTGTTTAAAAAAATAAAAATAAAAAATATGTGTATAAGCCTGAAAACCAATCATTGATTGGCAGTCTTATACAAAAAATACAGGGTGAAAATCAGGAACTCCTGATGCCCTATATTTTTCAAAAAAAGAAAATCTTCTCTCATTGTATTCATAGTTTCATGACATCTCACTTCACTTCATTTCACCTCATTTCACTTCAATTCATTTCATTTCATCATCTCATTCCGCAAATAAAATTCCTTTTATGACCATTTTCATTCACTCAATCATCATTTATCCATCTCCATTCAGTCATATGATCACTGTGTCAGTTTCCGCAGCTGAACCCAGTTTCTGCAGCTAGAAGTTGATTCCACAGCCACCACTCTGTTTTTCAACACTGACAGTCAGATGTTAGTTAAATGATCATGAAAATCAAATGCAGGTATGGCAAAAGGAAGATATTCTGAAGATATAAAGCACCTAGAAGCATCATCAGGAAGCAGCCAATCAAAGGTCAGTGAACGGAAGTGGTAAGTTCCAAGGTACGAGCAAAGTTCATTTCAAATAGCGTTTTAAAACACATTTTACATAGTTATGAAACCACCAGCTCCATTATATGTAATGATTCGCCTTGATAGCTTCCATAACCGCTCCATAGCCTTTACATAATTCCACCACAAACCTTGCATTAATTTCTAACGGCTTTATGATCCATCTCCGAACTTAACTTGTGTTCAATCGTACTTTGACACTCCGTCTGTTAAACCAGGTAATTATGAGGACGTGATTGATTTGGTCATGGCTCTTTCCTACTACACAAATTCCGCAGCCATTTTGTGAGCATGCTAATGTCTATTCCGCAGTCGTCTAGTTCAAAACTTTGTCGGTTTCACTCTATTTCCATACTGCCCCATCGAAGTTGCATTTATATTTCTAGTCTGCTCACATAAGCCTCCATTCTATGAAATCATTCTAGCCTTCGTTCTACGAACTCATTCTCGCTACCTATTCTTTGTCCCTCCATTTACGACTACTGGTTTTTCTCCACAGTCCTTCTACATCCCCCGCAAGCACAACCGTCTCACCTCCGTCAATCTATCATTCACGCAGACGTATTTTAAAGCAGGGGAAGGAATGGGTCCTCTGTTGAGAGCAGAACCGGAAGGGCCCAAATTTATGGAAGGGTATCTGCAATTGAAAAGCATGCTAAGGAAGGCACGATGGCTACAATTTATTCAGAAATTCAGAGGCTACAACAAAGAAGTTACGAAGACTTTTGCGAGGTCTTTTGATGGCGTGGAAGCTGAGGTTGGAGACCTTAAATTCTCAATCACAGAGGCATCCATAGCAGCTGCAACGAAACTCCCACAGGAGGGAGAACGGTGGTTCAAAAATAAAAGCTTTGACGAGAGAGCATGGAGGGTTATCCTACAAAATCCAGGTATGGATATAACCATTTTCAAATGTGGAATCCCTGTCTCTGCTTTAGAAGAAAAGTGGGCTAGTCTATTATTGATAATCCAAAAATTCATTACCTGTGAGGGACGATTCAGGTCAATGTATATGTACCACACCCAGTTGTTGATGAATTTTCTAGAAAACCAAACTATTAATTGCCCTACTTCTTGTTAAATAGCCTAAATAAAATGTCCATCACCGTCTAAAAGAATTCGGGGACGTAGAACCCCACTTGTATCATCACGGCCTTATGAAAATTTTGATTGAAAGACAATTAAAGGAAAAGAAGGACACCTGGGAGCAGTTTTTGGTTAGAAATTTCTTTCAATATCCACATGAAATCCCTGAAAGCAGCTCATCAAGGAAAAGCAAAAGAAAGAAAACAAGTGTTAGAATTCAGGACACTCTACTAACATAGTTAAAGAAACTAGTAGGGAAGAAAAATTGTCTGAAAGTAGAAAGGAAAGAACTGAGGGTAAGAAGCCAAGAAAATTAAAAGGGAAAAGAAATATTGAGGCTGTCTATCAAACCCCAAAACCTTCCTTAGAAGAGGACCACCAAATACTGTCTGAAATACTAGTTTACCTTTAGGAACAGTCAGCTGCAGCAAAGAGAAAAGGGAAAGAAAACCAGAGTGTGGAGAAAGAAGACACTAGTTCACAAAATTTAAGGAGGAGCTCCAGAATTAAAGGAAAATTGAGGAAAGTACAAAAGAAAGGGCCCCACTTTATTGATTTAGGAAGGGAAACACCGGAGCAACCTTCATCAATCCCTCCTAGCTGTGCCCCACACCATACGCCTATTCCTCAGCCAGATTTTGAAAATAGTCCTTCTCGACCAGAGTTTGAGATCAGTCCTTCTCAACCAGATTTTGGGGATAGCCCAAGGAAGACTACACCTGAGATAGATCCAATCCAGCAAGAAATGTATGATTATATTGAGACGTTGGAGAAAATGGCCACAGACCAAGGCACTTCATCTGCCCAGCCTAATACAGCTCAAGAAGCTCAAATCCAATCACTAAAACAGGAATTTTTTGAGCTAGAGGTCTTAAATAGACACATCAAAAGAGAAAATGAAACATTGAAAGAACAGGGCAGGTTAGATAAGATTATTCACGATAACACCATGTTGCATCTTGGGCTATGGCAGAAGAAAAATAGAAAATTAAAGAAAAAGAACAGGAGGTGGGGCAGGGCTCTCATCAACCTCAAATTCAAGTGCTTAATGAGGAAGTCGAGGATGACAGTGGTCCCAAGAAAGCAGAAAAGAAGGCTGGATGTATTGGCAGAGGTCTCAGAACACATGAACTGAAAGGAGGATGATCAAAGTTTTGGTTGCATGGGGACATGCAACACTTTCACAATGTGGGTATATTGAGCTTTGAAATTACACCTCTCCTACACATTTTCCCAGACTTTTTTCCCCTCACTAGTACTCCATAAGCTATCAGAGATCATTGCATATTGATTTTAAAAGAGAATTTAAGTGGTTTTCTAACTATGTTTTTGTGTTTGCTGTTTGACTTAGATTTTGCTCATTAGCTGCGGAATGCAGCCACTTTCCGCAGTTGTTTTTGTTAAACTCCAGGTTGCAAGTGACATCAGGTAAAACGGGACACATGGGTAGATCAGGAATGACCTGGACATGGATCAGGTCCTATTGGTTCAGCCGAATTCATTAAGGAAAGTCGTGGTCAACGATGGTCAAGCGGTGGTCAAACAGAGGATTCCTACAGCAACAGGACTTCGTTTTCAAGCACGTGAAGGATTCGTGGCCGTTCCTAGATCCCTGGGGTCATGTTGACCACTGTAGACTGCCCCACGATGTGAATACAACAGCCACTTTTGATAGATTGAATAATCTAGGAAACCATTATGCTAAATTCATGGACGTTGTCTTTTACGTGTCCTCTGTTGACGTAGTTTCACAGGAAAACAGTTATGAAGCTTTTGTTATAAATAACGCGTTTCCAAACGAATAGAGTTACTCTTTGTTGATGTAATTTCGCTGTTAAAGTTTATTGTGCCGTGACACTAGCCCCACTGTGGTAATGAGAGGATTATTCCTCAGTTTTGAATTATAAAGAAGACTCTGTTTTTATATGACTGTGTGAGCACAATTTTGGACTGATAGCCTGTTGACCAAGGCCGTGCAGAGGGCCCTTGCACACTGAGGTTTTGTTTCCTTATTGATGTACAATTTTTATGTATTGTTTCCTTATTTCCATTGCACATGTTTCATAGTTATCCACCTGTGTATATATTTCATATGTTATGGCATTAACATTTCATTCATGTTTATGATTTTACAAGCTTTGTATATTGTTGTTAACGCTGATTAGTGTGTGTATGTTTCGGGATAGAGTAGGCCCGAGCATTTTCATATAATTTTCGCAATAACGAGTGACATGGGATTAGCCTCTCTGCTAACTTTTCTTTTCTTAGCTTTTTTTTATTCCAGTTCTGTTTTGTTGATTTCAGTCTTATTCACTTACTTTGTTAGTTAATTTAGATATCAACTTGCTCATATCATTTACGTTATCTCTGAAAGCCATAGCTTAGACTACCTGGCGAGGTATCGGATTATGAATTATGTGATTTGATTTTAGCTTTAATTTTCTGCAATTAGACATCAACTTACTCATATCATTGACGTTATCTCCGAAAGCCATAGCTTAGACTACCTGGCGAGGTATTGGACTATGAATGATGTGATTTGATTTTAGTTTACTTTTCTGCAATTAGACATCAACTTGCTCATATCATTGACGTTATCTCTGAAAGCCATAGCTTAGACTACATGGCAAGGGATCGGACTATGAATGATGTGATTTGATTTTAGTTTTACTTTTCTGCAATTAGACATCAACTTGCTCATATCATTGATGTTATCTCCGAACGCCATAGCTTAGGCTACCTGGCGAGGTATTGGACTATGAATGATGTGAATTGATTTTACTTTTACTAGATTGCAATTTTTTGATTTATTTGAGTGCAGTAGCTTCATTCATCTTTCTGTATTTAGAAGGCAGCAGAGATAATGGTTTCATGATCAGTAGTTCATTATTTTCTTGATTTGAATAGCAGCACATTTTTATTCTTGTTCAAGTATTAATTTCATCACTAGTATGTTCTAAGACCCTCTGAAGTGTTAAGTTCTGGAAATCATTATAGAGGACATAATTGCCTTAAAATCTATATCCATACTTGCCTTCTAGAGTATTCTTAAAACTCAGGAATAGGATTTCCATTCATATTAGGAGATAAACAAAGATAAAAACCCCCAAAACAAAATAAAAATTGAAAACGACAAAAAGGTAAGAAAGAGGTTGTCTTGCACATATAGTGCACCACACTTCATCAGTCTACGACTCCCGGATTGATAATTAATGTAGCAATTTAGGACACATTAAATTGACTAGACACAGACAAACCTCTAAGCAAGGCAGTTTGGGAGCCAGTTACTAATAAACTCCAGGACAAAATCCGGAAATGGACAAATAGGTCTTTGAATTTAGCAGGACGACTAGTGTTAAAAAAAGCAATCCTACAAACTATTTCGATCTTCATGCTTTCTGCCCTTCCTGCTCCTAAAGGGGTTGTGCAACAAATCAGAAATATACAAAGAGACTTTCTTTGGGGAAAAGGGGAAGAGAAAAAGAAATGGGCTTTGGTAGCTTGGAAAAATATCTGTAAACCTAAGACACATGGAGGCTTGGGACTTGATGACCCCGAAACTCTAAGCAAAGTTTTGGGGGAAAAACTATGGTGGAGATGGCTTAAGGAATCGGTAACCCTGTGGGCCAAGGTCTGGAAACAGAAGTATGCAAATAATTGGCAAGAGAGGGATCACATTCGAATGTCTGGGCTTATCAAAGGCTCCCACATTTGGAACAAAGCTTGGGAGAATAGAGCCATTGTTCAGAAACATAGTTTCTGGGAGATCAGAGATGGAGACCTAGCTTGGTTTTGGGAGGACAACTGGCAACAGGAACCTAACCTGTTAAGAGAAGAACTAGCCAACCTCAAGAATGACACTGACAACAAAGGCTTACTCAAGGTAAATGATTTCTGGGATCATGATAGGAGCAAAGGAAAATGGAGAATATGGAAGAACCTGGTATATAGTGAAGATACCCCTTTGAAATCCCAGGCAGAAGCTCTTGCAGTTATCTTAGAATAGAGAAAGATTCTGACTTCAACATCATCAGACCAACTGAGATGGGGAAATAATAACGAAGGCAACTTCAACCTCAAAGAAGCCAAGAGAATAGCCCTAGGGCTTGACTTTCCAAACCCAGATAAGGTATGGAAGGACCTTTGGCAGAACCAGAACTGGATGAAAATCAAACTGTTCATGTGGTTGGTGCACCACAAAAAAATTCTGACTTGGGAAAACATTCGGAAAAGAGGTGTTGCTGGTCCATCTAGATGCCAGTTATGTGAAATACAAGAAGAAACAATGGAACACATACTCAACCTCTGCCCATTCACCTCCACCTTGTGGAATTGGGTGGCTTCAATCTTCAGACAAACGGATAAAGATAATTGCAGCATTACTGGCACTTTGAAGAATTGGAGGAGAAACTTCTCTGAAAATGAAATAGTCAACAAAGCTTGGGCTCTAGTTCTAGGCTTTCTAATCTAGGATGTCTGGAAAGAACGTAATAATAGGATCTTCAAGAACAGAATTGGCTCATCCCAGAGAATCATAGCTCAGATCATTAGACAGTTCCAGGAGACTGTAGGAACACTTCTAAAGAACTCCCCAGAGATCCAACCTCAAGACCAGGATGCGCAAATACTTTTACAGTTGGGCCTACAGGTGCCTTTCACCCAGGTCATAAGCAAGACTGTAAGTTGTATCATAGCAGATAAGGACTTCTGGCAACCTCCTCCTTATGGTTTTATGAAATGCAATATAGATGAAGCCTCGAAAGGAAACCCTAGGATCGCTGGATATGGTGGAGTGATAAGAAATGAATAGGGTTATATAAAATTCATTTTTCATAGTCATTTGGGGAAGGCTACTAATAATATGGTAGAACTCATGGCCCTTGAGCAATGCCTAGAAATATTGATTGATTCAAATTTACATAATACCATCATTGAAGCTGACTCTGAGTTGATTATTAATTCGGTCAAGAAAATATGCAATGGCTCAACACCAGAAAAAGTGTTGAAATACTGGCGGTTATTGCAAGTCTATCAACGTATCCAATCCCACCTGAGAGCCCTAAGAACCCTCAGTTTTGTTCATGTGCGCTGAACAGCCAACAGGGTAGCGGATATTTTGGCAAATGAAGGAGTTCTCTATACCAAAAGTAATAAAATATATGACTGGATGTCGACTCCCCCAGGAAGATTGTGGGAAGACTATCACAGACAGGCTACCATAGACAAGGAGTACTTTCTAAGCATGAGAAATGAGCAAAGGGAAAACTGATGGAAACAGAAGAGAATGGCTCTACCACAGGGAAGAAACAAATGGTAATAATGAGCAGGAGGACAGGCACCCGCCTAAAGTGTGCACAAAACTCCATAATACTATGGTTTCGGGCTGGAAACTGCATAAAGGCCAACTCTATGAACGGACCCGAAATTCATAGAATGATGGCTCATTATCTCTTTGGGTCCGTAGGCACAGTTAAAGGGTGGGCATGTTGATGAGATCGCAGGCATATTATGGATTTCGGGCGGTAATATGCATGACCGTTAATTCTCCAAACGGACCCGAAATCCTTTAAAGAGGTGACTTAATTTTGCTTTGGGTCCGTAATGGGTGTTAAAGCGCAGACTTGTTGCCGAGACATTTTTGGATCTCTTTGATCCTGTGGATTTCAGGTGGATAAACTGCTTGTTGGTTATCGCCTCATTCGGACCTAAAATTGTATAGTGGGATGGCCTATATATCTTTTCAGGTCCAGTTGTGGAGTTAAAGGGAATGCATGTAGGCGGCCCGAAATGACCTCTTGACCGTTGATTCTTTGAAGGCTGGATCACATGGTCTTTGGGTCTTCGAGACTTCCGGAGGTTACGATAGGTCCCTTGGGATAGTTTAGTGGGCCCTCAGTATGTTGGGCCCCGTGAACTAAGGCAAATAGGCTTTTTTGTTGCACGGTAGTCTTTTGTTGCACGGCAAGTTTTTTCTGGCTCGATAGTTTTTAGTGCTGCTATATGTAAATTATGTAATTTTTCTAGATTACTAGAAGCTCCTACTTTCACTTGATCAAAAAAATAAAGTATCCTAGAGTATGAAAGTAGAAGAGGTTGATCAAACTATTAGCCTCTTTGTTGATTCGAGCAATGATCAAAGTGAGGTTATTGTCTAAAAGATTTGAGTTCATAACCATCGATTTGATAATTCCACTTGAGTTTTCAATAACAATAAAATAATTTAATTTGAGATTTTTTAGTTAAAAATATGTCTTAGAGAAGAGCATAAACCTAAATTTGATTTCTTGTAACCCCAAAAAAAGATATATACATACATATATATATATATATATATATATAAAGATCAGTTACCATCCCTCAAAATAACTAACTATGATAACACCCATTATTATTATTATTTGGAAAAATGATTAATATGATAAATGACATTTTTTAATAATATTAAGAGGTTTACATTTCTTGACAATTTAGTTAACCGTTCAATATTATTATATTTATTTATATATTATAATAATATTAAAAGTATTATTATACGTATTTATTAATTAAATTTAATCTAAGTGATGGAGAGGGTATATTACACAATTATGTCATCAGAATTGGAACGGATAAGACAAGAACTAGGGTTCATGGTTCACGTTGGGGTTTGTAGATGTTGTAACCTTTGGCTACTAACAAGCCTTGAATATTCATATCTCCCATAGAAATTTATTGTTTCAAGATTGGTCACAATGGAAGATGAATTGATTGATTTTATGGAGGACCCCTTAGAGGGATTAAAATCTGGTCCGTGATGCTTTATGCCTCTTCCCCTGATCAAGCAGAGATTGAAAAAAATGGCCCACAACCATCACATCAAAGGGAGCACATTTGGACAATTAAGCCATCATTCATTTCTTGTAATACAATACAACCATAGAATGTGAATGTTAGGGATCCCTTTCTTGGCACCATTTTCAAGGACGAGCTAACTCCCATTCCTCTTTTTCTAGTTTCCTCCAAAATTGTTGCCCCCTCACGACCTCTAGTGATTTCCCCTCACCTTGTTCTTCTTTGGATGTGAAGATTCCCTTATGTGAGTTCGTTGGTGTCCCCGATTTCTTGCTAGTTTACTACCCTAGATTCTCCAATACCTCCACCTAGTATGGTTTCCTAAGGAGCCTTCTAACCCTATATATGCATAGTGGAGGTAGTACCCCATCTTAGCAGTCATTTTCTCACTCATTACCTAACAAAGAACCTACTATGTTTAACAGGAAGTGCATTAAAATAAAGGTAGAGGAGCCTAATCTTATTCTCGACAAGGACATTAAGCTAAACAACAGCTCAAAAATGGAAGAAACAATGATTGTGAGAAGGTTTTCTAGCAAGAGAATGTCCATGGTTGCTCTGATATCCTAGATAGAGGAAAATTTCGCCCTTATTTTAGGGTACTCCCCATGTTGTATGAGTCTGGAAAAGTGATGGATGGGGTGGATGATGCCTATAAAATTCTCTGGCAAGTGTTGGAAATGCGGCATTCAAGCTTTATTTGTTAAAAAATGGAATATCTACTTCAATGCTAGATCTAAAAAACTCTCAATGGTTCCTGTATAGCTTCAGTTGCACGATGTGCCTCTCATCTTCTTTACGGAAGAGGTCTTTAGAGAGATTGGAAATATTATGGGTTTATTCTATGAGGAAGATCTTTTTTTTCAACAAATGAGATATATGGGGATGGCTCGAATCCTAGTGGGTTTGAATCTCACCTTTGGAATCCCATATGAAATTTGTATAAAATCAAGCTAGATCTCCCATCATCAAACTCTAAACTATGAGCAGATCCCATTCAAAGGTGGAATATGGCATGCCTATGTACATCTGGGGAAAGACTAGCTTCTTAAAAAAGTGAGACAATAATGGGTTTGAAAGACATGCATTGTAGCTGAGAAGATGAATACTCCTCCTTCTTTGTACCCTCTAATGATGCTCAGGGTTGTTATGAACATAGAGAAAATTTCTCCTCCTTCTCCACCAATGGCGTTGACTCCTCCCTCCAATATTGTGGAGGGTCTTCCCTTCACAAGTATGCCCTTTTCGAGTCCTCTTTATGATAATGCTCTATCTCTCTCATTTGGAGTGCCTATGGTGTCCTCCTCTTCCCAGTCCCCACCTCCCCACTTTTTAGAAGGTTTTTTGCCTATGGGCTCTCTCTGCCTTCTTCCTCCTATCACACGGAATAAGTCGATCTTGCAGACAAGATAGACCTTCCTAGAATCTAAAGAAGACCTAATGACAAGCAAACCAACCAAACACTATCTTTCTCTAAATATGCTTTAATAAACAATAGCAAACAAGTGTTTTTAGGGCCTACCTTAGGTCCAACGCTAGCTTGTGGATGCCCTCGCTCCTTCGATCCAAATGAGCTCCTTTTCGCAAATCTGCAAACACAAACAAGGCAAACGAATTAAATAGCACCTGAAAAGCCAATTGCATAAAACATATTTAACATGAAAGTCAAGGAGTCCATGAAACAAATAACATAAGATACTTGTTGAGAAAAATGAGTTTGATTGTATTAATTCAAAAGAAGAAGAACTTTACAACCTTTGCCTTGACGCTGTACAAGCTCCTCCCAAGGTCCAGCAAGAAGTCTCCTCTACTTTGACAAGTTTCACTCACTCCCCAATGAAGCCAAAAAGATGTGTGATCTCTCCTCTTAAGCTCAACTAGGAAGTCTTGATTTCACCAGCATTTACCCTCAAAAATGTTCAGCTTCTAACCTCTCTAGCAACCAGCCCAATGCATGTATTTATAGTGCAATGGAAAGAGGTTACTAGGTCCTCCTTCAAAGGGATAAAGCCCTCCTTCAAAGGGATAGCTCCTCTCATCAAGGGATTAGCTCCTTCTCTTTTGGGATGCATGAACCACCTCAGAGCGAACAATCCACGTCAAAATTCCTTCTAGAAACCTCTAGAATTAACCCAAAGTGAGTTTTTTAAGATAAAACTTGCACCTTTTGACTTTCACTGGGGTCCGCAACTACACCATTAGGGACAGAGCGGGCAGGTCCGTAGTTTTTGTACACAGAAGGTGCGGGACCGCAGGTGACCATGAGAGAAAGTGCGGAACCAGAGTTACATTGATTTTTAATGTCTTTCTCTCATTTCCAAAGCTTGATTTGAAGAGCTGAGGTCTGAGACTTGCTTAGGAGGACAGTACAAGTGATGATAGACCCATACTGACTGCAAATAATCATGGTGACAATATTTTTGTGTAACAGATTGCCCCTTAAAGTACGAAGTCTGTAGTAGATGAGGATTTCTTATCATTTAGGAAGAGTGAAGTACTTTATCATTTCGAGGATTATCTTGTGGAGAACCCGGTTGGAACCTGTAAAAACATTCAATGCAAAATATATATATGAGATCATATCATCGCTGAGGTAGGCATTCCCATGCTCAGATCAAAACTGACTAGAAAAACTAACTACTGATCTGATACAGGAATAATCTTGTAAAACATCACAAGTATAGACTCATGTGGACACAGTATGGGCGCAGCCATCTGTTTATGAATAGTCCATTATATAAAGAATACAAAATTCCTCGTAGCCTGGATTGTGGAAACTAGATCCAGGGTCTTCATTTCTACTTCCCGAAATAGTACGATTCTATCCATGCGAATGAATGTGTTGATGTCGAACATGGTAGAAACCACTTGATTACCAGTCAATGATGTAAATTGTTAACAAGTGTGAGAGAAACCACCAGTGATGTCAATGGCTCTCAAAGTACCCAGTACAATCCATGAGATGCGAATAAATGTGTTGATGTCGAGCATGTCACGGAATCCTTTGATCGAAAGTCAATGATGTAAATTGTCGTCAAAGGCGAGAAACCTGCCATTGATGCATGCAGATCGCAAGGTACTGACGATTCCTAGATCATCTTTCTAGATAATGAGCTGATGTCGACAGAAAGCGATCCGTCGTAGGCAAGCCCACAACACGAACTCATAGATCAAGTTGAAGAAATTTAGTTGCAAGAACTGACTCAGGGATGGTCAAGATGAATGACAGATATTTTGCAGATGAATGGCTTATTGGCAGTGACTTCTTGATCACATAACGACATGACAGAGGGCTTGGTGACAATTGACCCAAAGTTAATACCCAGAAACTGGCTGAAGACTTTCAATGTGGTTTGATCAACTGTTAGGCAAAGGATTTCCCAAACCAGGTGAATAAAAGTGTCGTGTTCAAGAGTGGTTACAAAGTATGACAAACAGGCTCATTTTTCTCTCTTTTCCCTCACCATTTCTGGCAAGTACCTCTTTATTTTTGACAAGCTTGAGGAGGATAACAATTGCTTGGTTATAAGCTCATCCTTCGGATGAGTCCAACTTAGTTTAAATTCGAACCCTAAGAAGGAGTGGTTAGTTCCTGTTTGTAATTGAACAGGTCCTTTACTGTGAAATTTTAACGAGTCCAGTATAGGAGAAACTCGGCGTTTTTCAATTTTAGAGAGTCTGAAAAAACTTAAGAAGACTCCAGGGTTGACCTTTTTTGTAAATTTGTGTCTCCCAAGCCCACAAAAGTATAAAATAATACTTGAGAGAACCGCTTGATCTTTTACGACCAAGGAGTACTTTTCATCATTAGTGCCTTTGACCCGAAAAAGTAAAAAAGCGATCAATGACACGTCGTTTTATAACCAATATCGAATTTGAAACGACAAAAATCCGGCAATCTTTTCATGTTTTTACAGTCGAAAAAGAGCTATAAGTGGACCGTATTTTAATTCTGTTTTAACGAGTTTAAAAGAAACACTCGGCAATCTTTTCATGTTTTAGGATTCAGAAAAGAGCTTAAAGATGACTCAACATGTTTTTATGTCGAAAATGATAGATTTCACCTGAATAATCCGTTATTCTCCACAAAAACACAAACATTATTCATACCTGTTTGAAATGGATAAAAATGTCGCAAAATACCTTTTCAAAGTGAAACATAAACAAATTTGCAATTTATTTACTCAAAAAACTTATAAAAAGGGCCTTTGTCAATTCATTTTTACCGTTTGAGTTTGGGTGAGAAAATAGTGCTTTTGCTCAGAAAACTTCCCGTGAAGATTGCGGAAAATCCAACTGTCGGAATCGAGCGTCGTCTTCTCCAGGTAATCCACATCATCCTACTCTTCATTTTTAACCGTTTAATTTTTTGTTTTAGTCCTTTATTTCATTTTTGGGAGGGTTTTTAGGCGCAAAACCCGCGCGCGGGGGCCCGCAGGTTTACCATTGCGGGCCTGCGGACCCCGACTTTTTCTCCATTGGGAAAAAGCTCGGGGTTCGCACCTTCCGTGTAGACAAAGTGCGGTCCCACGCACTGTGTCTAACCCGGAGGGTGTGTACCCCGCCGCAAGGGTTTTGAACCCAAAAATTCTCAAAAATGGACCAATCAAAATATTTTCTAGCAATTTAATTAATCTTTATACTTGATGTAGAGAGTACATCATGCTAGATTGGCGTGAACGAGAGCATGAGGACGTGGATGCTGCCGCATGGAATCATCAGCCTTCACTTGATGCTTTGAGGGCGTGCGGACTGTACAAATTCTGGGCCATTCCTGGCATGAGGGCTCAGGTGGATTTCTTACAGTGGCTGGTTGACAGATGGAGCATACAGGACCAGTGCTTCTTCATTGGCAGCCACCAGCTCGAAATCGAGCCGGCGGACATATATTTCTTGACTGGTTTGCCTAAGAGAGGCGAAGACTTGACTCTGCACGGGACTAGGCCAGGTGGCCAGTCTGTCAATAGCCTCCGGCTAGAGTACTGCAACAGCCAGGCTAGAGACAAAGGGATAGACATAAAAGACCATATCCCGTCCTGAACTCATGGTGATTGTATTTACTGTCACCAGACTTTGCGGAGCTGCCGCATTACATATTGCCACCGGATCCCAGATGCGTATGGCAGTTGATTTCTTTCGAGGCACCATCTTCAACTGGTGCGATGCCGTGTTGGCCAATGTGAAAGGCCAACTGACCAGGGCCAAGAACGAACGACTAAAGACCTTTGGTTATGGGGCTTTGGTCGTGAGTTTTGGCCTGGAGAGGGTTCCTATGCTAATCCCATAGCACCTTACTGTTGGAGCTGGGCTTCCTCGAGAGCCCAAACTGATGCGATGGGTCGCAGTCATGGCCTGTCACCCGAACGAGAGGACAGAGGTTGCTCGATTCAAACCTGAGTATTTCCAATGGCTGGAAAACCACGTCTTTTCTATTCAGGACTTCCCTTACGCTGGGATAGATTTTCGTGGTGACCCAGACATGGTTCTTCCACCAAGAGAGCAGTGGGACGAGTCAGGTAAAATCCTTTTCAACATTTTCCTATTTTAATTTTTTTTATTTTTATTTTTCCATCGTCTCAAAACTGATAGTAAAAATTTTAAAATGCAAATGTGGGTCCACAGTGACCAGCCGCTCTCCGGCCTTTCGAGAGGAGGCAACCAGTTGCACCCACGCCAGCCCCACAGGACGAATCAGCAGAGGTTTTGGCCGAGTTGGAGGGTCATCTCGAGCGCGTAATAGGAGATATTCCTGAGACCACTATAGATGACATTCCTCGTCGACTTCAGCGCTATGTGATTGGAGTCCCGGGACCTTTTAGGAGGTTCCTTTGCAAGGTGGCCCGTGCAGTGGTTTCTTATAGAGATCATCACCAGTGATAGGATGATTGCCTATTGTGGGCACATGTGACATTTTTGTTTTTGTACTTATCATTTTTGCCGATCATAAGGTGTTTTTCAACCTATGATCGACGATGATATATTTTTTGACACACTCCTATATATATATATATATATATATCACTATTACTGGCTTATGTTGTAAATCATGTTATGGAATGATTTTAAATTTACATGTATGATTATTGCAAATGTCTATTTAACATTCGAGAAGCAATTGCATCTGCTATTGTATTTAAAGATCTCGGAATATGCTGATATTCAATGTAATCAAATTCACGTTCCAAGAGACGCACTCTCAAAAATAATCTTAATAACACTGGATTTCTAATGGCATACACTCTATTAAGCTGTAATACAACGAGTTCAGAATCTAACCTCACTATCAAACTCCGAATCCCAAATGAAATAGATTCAGACAATAACTCAATCACTGCACTATACTCGGCAATGTTGTTCGTTGTTTGACCGAGGCTTACCCCATGCATAGATACTAACTCGTCAGAGGGGGAATAGATAACCCAAGCTGTGGAAGAGATGTTCCGTGTATTACGACAAGCACCATCAGCGAAACCAATGTATGTTGGAGAGGCATCGACATTTGCAATATCAAGAGTAAAACCAAGATAAGCAGGAATAATGACGAAAAAACACTCTCTAAGCTAAGCACATTGTTTAAACTAAAACACACCAGCTAGAAAGAAAAACTATCCTAACTAAAAATCTCCATACCCATTCTTTTAAGCATAATACCTCTTCAAGTAAAGGCCATTTCTGGGTTTACCCAAAGAGTCCCCATCAAAGTCTACCAATTCCTAAGCCCCTTTGGCTAGCTTTCGCTTGACAACATAGGGACCATGCCACATAAGAACGAATTTTCTAGCGCCTAATTTATCATTAGCTTGATCATAAACTAAGGCTAGATCTCCTTCCGAAAAATTTCGAGGGGTCACATTTCGATCATACTGAGCTTTCATTCGTTTTGCATGAGTCTCGATTGCCAATGTAGCATCACATCGATTCTTATCTAATTGAGCCAAGTATAACAAACGCTTTTCCTCTTCGGAAGTCGCTGGAAGTAACTCGATGGCCATTTGCAGTGACGGGATTTCGCATTCAATATGTAACACGGCTTCCAAACCATAGACTAGTTGGAAAGGAGTGAACCCTGTTGATGTTTTTACTGAAGTTCGGTACGCCCAAAGCGCTGAAAATAGCATGTTGTGCCAATTCGACCGATGAATCCCAATGATTCGTCGGATCATGATAACTAAAACTTTGTTGATGGACTCAACCAGACCATTCGCTTGTGGATAATAAGGGGTTGAACTATCGTGACGTAAACCAAGCTGGCCTGTAAGTTCGGTCATCATAACGTTTCGAAAATGACGCCCATGATCAGTGATTATCGCTTGCGGGACACCAAACCTAGCAATTATATGATTGAACACGAAAATTGCAGCTGTCTTACCGTCTGCCTCGAATGTAGGCATCGCCTCGGCCCACTTAGTAAAATAATCTACCGCAAGGATGATATACGCATGCCCCCCGGCTGAGTGAGAGATACATGTAATAAAATCGATACCCCATTTGGCAAAAGGACCAACGGAAATTATAGGGTGGAGAGGAGCAGGTGGAGTGCGCATCTTACGATCAAAAATCTGGCAGTTGTGGCATTTTCGGACCGCCGTGATACAATCTTTAAATAAAGTTGGCCAGAAGTAGCCAGCGCGCAATATCCTTTGGGCTGTGGCATACCCGGACATATGACCACCACACGCTCCAGAGTGACAGTCATTTAGAACCCTTTCAGCTTCCTCGTGAGTTAAGCAACGTCGAAAAACAGAGTCCGCCCCACGGCGATCAAGAGTATCTCCAATAATCCTGAATTGTTGGGACTGGAATCGAATTTTCCGACGTTCTGACCTTGAAATTTCTGGCCGAAAGGATTGGGTCTGGAGATAAACGATGATATCCCCATACCATGGATCTAAAGTGCTGATTAGAAACAAGGATTCGTTCGCAATGGGCTCCTCTGTTACAGTTTCCGTGTCAGCATGCGGGAAGTCACACATTAACTCCGCAAAAACTAAAGATTTCTTAGACTTAGATTTCTCAAATTCCAAGTTGAACTCTTGCAAGATAAAGATCCATTTAGAGTACTTGCCCCCTAGCAATTGCTTGGTTAAAATGTAGATCATAGGGTTGCAATCCGAAATTACCGTAGTTTTACATAGTAGAATGTAGTGACGAAAACGTTGGACAGCTTGAACGGCTGCCAATGCCAATTTCTCCACATGTGAGTATTTTAGCTCAGTTGGATTTAACATTCGACTAAGGTAATATATCACATGTTCAGTTCCTGATTCATCTTCCTGAACTAATACCATTTCAATGGTGGAATGAGAGGCGGCGAGATACAAGAAGTAATCCTGGTTGTAGTTGGGAGGATGCAACAACGGTGCATGGGTCAATGCGTGTTTGAGTGCATCAAAAGATTTCTGAGCTATCTCATCCCAATAGAATTGAGTGTTTTGCTTTAACAACCGGGTAAAACCCTTTGTAACCTCGGCGTAGTTAGGAATGAATCGTCGTAAAAAGTTTGCTTTCCCCTGCAAACTTTGGAGTTAGCGAAGACTCGAAGGACGAGCCAATTTGATGATAGCTTCGACCTTCGAGGGATCAACGCGAATGCCGGCTTTCGAAACTACAAACCCCAGCAATCGACCCGTTTCTATACAGAAGACACATTTGTGTGGGTTCAACCGAATACGATAATGCCTACGCCTCATAAAGATTGCTCGTAAATGGACGAGGTGATCAGCTCGATGTAAGGAATGAGCAGGCAAGTCATCGAGATAGGGTTGCACAATGTGCTTGATGTCATGAAACGCATAAGACATCGCCCTTTGAAAAGTTGCTCTGGCATTCTTAAGTCCAAAAGGTAATTTGCAATAAGCAAATTTCCCCCATGGACAAATGAAAGCCGTTTTTTGTTGATCGGCAGGTAGAATGTTGATTTGATTGTATCCGGAAAAACCGTCCATAAAGGAGAATATTTCGCTGCCGGCACAATCATCAATGATTTGATCGATATATGGAGTTGGGTAATTGTCCTTTGGACAGGCTTGATTAATGTCCCTATAATCGATGCATATTCTTATTGTTCCCTGCTTTTTGTTAACCGGAAAAATATTCGATACCCAATCCGTTAACGGGATCGGATAAATGAAACCTGCTTTCAACAATTTTTCAACTTCTGCTTTAATTGCAGCAGCTTTTCGTCGGTGAATCTGACGTAAACGTTGCCGGATGGGTTTAGCATCCGGGTAGGTCTTGATCTCATGAACAACAATTGCGGGATCAATTCCTGGCATTTCCTCATAGGACCAGGCAAACACGTCGCAGAATTCTTGAAATAGGGCCTTATATAATTGAATTTCATCATTTGTACACGAGGCACCTATATGAATGTTCTCAACAATTCCGGGCTTAACCGAAATGTCAATAGGAATAGTTCGAGAGATGTTTCCCAAATTTAACTCTGAATCGGGATGTTTCATTGGATTCTGAGGTTCCTTGACATATTCAGTTGTAAAAATTGATGAGAAATTATTTTCAAAACGATCATCCTCAGGTAAAAACGAAGATTTGTGATGGAGATCTTCCCATGGTAAATCATCTACACATAGGATTTCACGAATTTGCTCGTCAGAGTGAACAAGTTCAGAAAACGTAGTTAAATCCGAGGTTGATGTGAAAAGTGATTCCTCATGGACCACATTCATTAAGTCATTTTTGGTTGAACACGGGTCGGCAAACGACTACACGACTTCATAGGCAATTTCATATGGGCTCAAAGGCATGGAATTGCCAAATGAGTCTATCTCAGATTCATAAGGGACGATCCAAGGATCATCATAAATAATTGTGTCTGATGTAATCATATGAATGGTTGCAAATGAAGATGATGCATTGATCGGAGGAAAAGGAAAAGTTCCCAGTAAACCAGAATCCTTAACTAATCCTACTCCAACATCTTTATATGGGATAGTCGTTTTACCAACATGCTGAATACTCTTCGAAGAGGCTAGGTCGGATGAAAAGTAAGCCAGCTGGTCTATTGTTACGATCTTTCCATTATGTGGAAACTTTATTACTCGAAAGAACGATGAAACGACCGTTGTCATAGCATAAGACCAACTTCGACCCAAGAGAAGGTTGTAATCTAGAGGGGCATCAACCACCTCCACATCTAGACTAACGGTTTTTCCTTCAACCCCTATAGGCAAATCCTATAGAATGCCAAAAGGATGAAAGCCACGGCCATCAAAGGCCTTTAGAATCGTCGGGGATTGATTTAGTGAAGGAGAACCAAGCGATCTCCAACACTGTATCGACATAATACATGTTGAGGCTCCCTCATCAATTACAGTTCGATGAATAGTCCTGTTTTTTACTATCACTAGAATCTGGAAAGCCATTTGATGAGGCAAACACGGTGTACTATTTTCTAGATCGAAAATTATTAGGTTCGGGTCCTGAACATCAACAGCTCCTATAGCCGACAAAAGTAATTTACGTTGTGCTGGACATGATTGCAGCACTTCCAAAGCCGACATTGTTGAGGTTGAAACAGTTAAATCCTCAACAATGTTATAATTCTGAGCTGCTCTCGCATGTGGATTGAAAGCTGACTTTCGAAGTATACCCTTGGCGGGCAGTTTGATTACCAAGTCAGGATTAGGTTTCTCGATCTGTAGTGGATCGGAACCGGGAGCTGAGGTTGATGGATTAGAATGAGAAGATTCTGCTTCTTTACCATCGATCGAGTCGCAATCCTAACATGGGACATCATCAGTATGGGTTCTTCATTGGCACTCGAGGATGAACCTATCATCTTACTGTCTTGAGCCGGAAAAGGATCCTTCAAAACAACAGGAGTTTGGGAACCCTTGAAAATCTTCGCAACCTCTGCACAATGAGGGCAATCTCTTGTAAAATGTTCATCGTCACAAATGAGACAAGGATAACGAGGTTTGCGCTTGTCGTCATTGGATTCCGCCTTTTTAGGTTTCTCCTTTAAATTTTTGTCCGTTTTATTCTTCTTTTTTCCTTTCTTCTTCCCACCGGATTTTGATTTGGCTGTAGATGACTCTACAACGTGAATATCGACGGAAATCTCTGCAGAAGAATCTCCAGTTGGGGAGTCAGGCAAGGTTATGATAGGGGAAGAATTCTTGGAAGACTTCTTCTTACTTTTAGTGTTAACCGTGCCAATCATACCATCGGCGGCATGAGATCCTGAAGGAGTTGCAGCGATTTGATTTTGCTTGGGAAGATCGGGGATTTTTTCGTGTAACGTACCCGACTGAGTATAGACCAAGTCAAGGTACTGTGCTTGAGCAATGACTTGATCCTCAGTAACAACTCCGGCTTTAGCTACATCTTCAGTGATCTTTGGCAACAAAGATTTTACAAACCACTCAGCCAAGATTTGATCCGGAATAAATACCTTCACTAAACGACGTCGACGTCTCCACTCATGAATATGATCTGAAATGTAAGTGGATGTCGATTGTTTTAGCAAAGTTAACAATTCCGTGCCATTGTCATATCGGACTAGAAATTGGAAATGAGTTAAAAACGAGGTAGCTAACTGACTAAAATTATAAAAAGTGCCTCGCGGTAACTCAATGTACCACTTGAACACGAGACCAATTAGAGTGCGCTGGAAAAGTCTAAGACGGATTGAATCATCTGTGATGGAGTTAAATGCACACCAGAGGTGGTAAGTCATCACATGGTTCGACGGGTCCTCTCCTGATTTACCTTCAAACTTGGGAATGTCACTGGGCAACTTATTCGGCATTGGCGGCCAAAACGGAAGATAATTAATGGGATCATTTGTTAGGCGCGACAAGTCAGGTAAATTCAAAGTTGCGATAAATGGTAACTGCCGATTAAGATCCCTAAAACTCTGGGTCATGAGACCAGCCCCAGGAGGAGGATATCCAGGATAACTAGGAATAGGGATCGCGTTCGGATATTGTATCCTCCCGGAAAACCAGAATTAACCGGACCGTACTGGGGTTGTTGAGGTTGTTGATAAGTGTACCTAATATACGGTTGATACTGATAAACTGGCTGCTGGACAGCAGGACCGAATTGGTACTGTCCCTGGTACGGTTGATAGGTGAATTGTGGTTGACTTGTGACAACCGTACTTAAACCAGGTTGTCCTACAGGCATCTGAACCGAAGTTTGAATCGTAGATCCAGACGGTGGTAAAGATGTCTGAGGAGTAGATACAGGAACAGTAGAAACCGGAGCTGTCGATACTCCAGAAGTAGGTGGGGTAGATTGAACAGATGTTGCGGCAGTTTTAGTAGTCGTTTGAGGCAGAGTACGAGGTGTACTAGGCTCAGGCTGAGAAACTACCGAAGGTACAGAAGTTTGAATGTTAGACTGGACTAGTTGTTGGGGTGTACCAGAAACGAAGGGTTGTCCAGTTTGAGATGACAACTGTACACTTGGCTGCAACACCTGTTGGGTTTGCGATGGATCCCACACTATATTCATTCCAAGGTACGGACCCATAACTGGTTGAGAATATTGAGGACCATAACCGGGTTGAGGGTAGGATTGATAATTGAAAGGTACATTTCCTGTTCCTTGAACAAGCGTTTGACCTTGGGGTGGTTGGAAACCTTGGTTCAAGTATTGACCTTGGGGTTGATACCCTTGAGGCACATACTGATACTGGGGTTGACCTTGAGTTATAAATTGATACTGGGGTTGACCTTGGGGTACATATTGAGTCTGGGGTTGACCTTGAGGAACGTACTGTCCCGTAGGTATGTAGTGTCCTTGAGGTTGCCCCCCAGATGCAAATTGTGTACCTTGAGGTTGCCCCCCCGGCGTTTATTGAGGTTGCCCCCCAGGCGGTAACTGGCCACCTTGAGGTTGAGGATTGGGAATAGAACCTGACATCATAAGAATGTCTTCTACGCTCAACGGTTTATTACCATTGCTTCCAGTTAATAACCCTTGCTCAATGGGTTGAGGAGATGCTCCCAAAAAAGTACCAGAAAGAGACTGATACCCAGAGGGAACAGATGGACCGCTGTACAAAAAGGATTCGGGTGATTGAGTAAACATGGACGACTGTCCTGACATATTTACGGGAGTATAAAAACCTCTAGGTGTTGAGTGATAAGGAGCACGAGGTGGTGAAAAACTTAACCCTGAGTTTTCTAAATAATTAGTCAAAGAAATATACCAAGAACTGCTCCTAGGTGGACTGTAAAAAATTGATTCACGCTCCCTTAGTTCAATGACAGGTTGATTTTCAGGGATAGGAATGCCTACTTCTTCTTCTTCCGGAGCAAGTTCTTCAATAGAAATAAGTCCAAAAGGAAGATCTTGAGTGATTACTCTTTCTACCCTAGGTGAACCAGGACCACTAAAAGTTGGAGAAACAAACCCCGATGTCAGAGTAGCAGCAAATTCACTTTCAGGCTCGGATATTTCGGGTTCTTCACCTATATCACTAGTAGATGAAAAGCTACCAGCGATTTCGAAGACAGACACTGACTGTGGATTATATTCTGCTACTGGCGTTTGAAAATCAGGATGTACTATCAAAGAAGATTCTCCTTCTTCCGGTGACCCAACTCTATTGTCTCTAGGAGTTACGAGGACTTTTAAGCCTTCAAGTTGGCTTAGTACTTCCTCAGGAGGTTGCCCCGAAGTCTACGGGACTTCCTCAGTAACTCAGCCACGTTTATAATCTCAGGAGACTGGCCCCGAAGTCGACAGGACTGTCTTGGTAATTCAGCCACAGTTAAAGACTTTTAACTACTTCACACGCAAACAAAGTAAAATCTCAATAAAAAGCACCTAAGGTCTCTAAAGAACCAAACAAATTTGAATCACACGCCTAAAGAATCTAGGAGATCAAACACACACAAACAATAACTTTCCGGACTGAAAACACTAGTTGGTGATGAAATCCAACATCGCAGAGTTCAATACAGAAATGGAGGTTGGAACAGTTACCCCGACAACCTGATTAATGAATAGACTGGCACAAGTTCCTCCACTTAACCGTCTCGAGTGAAGTGAACCCCCCAGAAAATCCAAGTGAGTCTAGCCGACGTCTGCTCCAGGTACAGTGGGATCTTCCCACCACTGTCACCTCAGAAAGAGTCCTAAAGAATATGACCACTAAGGTTACCAACTGAGAAAAATACACCTGGGGGAATAGTCTACGATCCGATACACACGCAAGGGCAGACTAGCAAGCTCAATCCCCTTGAAGGCTCCTTGACATAATCCAAGGTTTACCAACAAGTGACCCCAGGCTCCTCGACAATGGTTAATCCGAGGTTTACCGTTTTTAATACGTGAATATCTGGCGTCGTTCCCAATGAGGAAGGATTGATTCCCACACTGGTTCGGACACGATCTCGTGCTTCTCCTTTAAGAGGAGCTTTCCCAGAGCATAAATGCAACAATTGGATTTCTTCCCTACCACAAGATACAGCTACTTGTTTGTTTTTACTGTCTTGGAGAGTTAATTATTCTCCTACTCCAAGACACTAGCCTAAGCTAAGTTGGTGTATCAGAGCCCTAGAAATAAAAATGTTACTAGGTGAATTTTAATTTAAGCGTTAATTTTAGTGGTTTTTGTTTAAGTCCAAAGGTGCGGAGATGAAACTCGTGGTATGTAGACTCGACTCAAAATCACTAAAAATGCACCTAAGATGATCTAAACAATCTTTTTCTCTTCGATGAACTTCTAAACTAAGAAAGAGTTTGAGAATGCAAATACTTTGTAAACACAAACCTTTCTCAATTAAACAAATTAAAAGAAGAGCTTTTCCTTTCCAAAGCACTCAAAACGAGACAACTAATTATTTCACAAAAATTTCCCTTTTTCGTTTCAAAGCATTCAATCACTACAAAGAACAAACTTTTTTCAAAAGAGATTTTTTTTATATTTTGTAAATAAAACACTCAAAACTAATGAAAATAACTAACCTTGAGAGCTACAAACTATAAAAACCTATTTGAAGTCAAAGCCTACTAAAATTCCTTTTTAAGGATGTTTTACTCAGCTAGATGCAAGCTAAGGACTAATTTATGCAGAATCACAAATCAGTCAAGAACAACCAATTTCGTTTTCTTTTTGAAAATGAAAATCCAAACTCTCAAACACAAGCTTTTCGAAGTTTTGTAAAGAGAAAACTCAAAGCGGATTCCTCAAACAAGGGGAGATTTCATTAATGGTCAAACTCATAAGAAAGCTGGTAGACACTACGGTGATCTGAAGTCCCTACAGCCTCTAAGCTCAGAGCCACTACACAACCAAAACGAAAAACAAACCCAACAAACAAAACTCCTAGGAATTTCACCTAAAACCCTAACACTAATGAAATCAATCCAAGGAAAGCTTCTGACAAGTTATATGCAGGTCTGGGCAATGGATAACAATTTCTAAAGACAAACTAAGCTGACTGACAGAGGAAATTTTAGGGTTTTCAAAATTTTGACAGGGTCCGCAAGCCCACAGTTGGCATAGGTGCGGTCCCACTCTGTGCTAAAAGCCAAGGTGCGAGTAAGTACGCACTGTGTCAAACGGCTAGGGTGCGGTCCTCTCCCAAAGCTATGAAAAACGAAAAATAACCCTGGATCTACAAACTCTACCCAATTTTACACACAACAAGCCAAAAACAGAAACAAAAATAGAGTTTCTCAGGTCAAAGTAAAAACAAGGAAAACAATCAAGTCCCCAGTGGAGTCGCCATTTTGTCACACGGAATAAGTTGATCTTGCGGACAAGATAGACCTTCCTAGAATCTAAAGAAGACCTAATGACAAGCAAACCAACCAGACACTATCTTTCTCTAAATATGCTTTAATAAACAATAGCAAAAAAGTGTTTTTAGGGCCTACCTTAGGTCCAACGCTAGCTTGTGGATGCCCTCGCTCCTTCGATCCAAATGAGCTCCTTTTCGCAAATCTGCAAACACAAACAAGGGAAACAAATTAAATAGCACCTGAAAAGCCAATTGCATAAAACATATTTAACATGAAAGTCAAGGAGTCCATGAAACAAATAACATAAGATACTTGTTGAGAAAAATGAGTTTGATTGTATTAATTCAGAAGAAGAATAACTTTACAACCTTTGCCTTGACACTGTACAAGCTCCTCCCAGGGTCCAGCAAGAAGTCTCCTCTACTTTGACAAGTTTCACTCACTCCCCAATGAAGCCAAAAAGATGTGTGATCTCTCCTCTTAAGCTCAACTAGGAAGTCTTGATTTCACCAGCATTTACCCTAAAAAATGTTCAGCTTCTAACCTCTCTAGCAACCAGCCCAATGCCTGTATTTATAGTGCAATGGAGGGAGGTTACTAGGTCCTCCTTCAAAGGGATAAAGCCCTCCTTCAAAGGGATAGCTCCTCTCATCAAGGGATTAGCTCCTTCTCTTTTGGGATGCATGAAACACCTCAGAGCGAACAATCCACGTCAAAATTCCTTCTAGAAACCTCTAGAATTAACCCAAAGTGAGTTTTTTAAGATAAAACTTGCGCCTTTTGACTTTCACTCGGGTCTGCACCTACACCGTTAGGGACAGAGCGGGCAGGTCCGTAGTTTTTGTACACAGAAGGTGCGGGACCGCAGGTGACCATGAGAGAAAGCGCAGAACCAGAGTTACATTGATTTTTAATGTCTTTCTCTCATTTCCAAAGCTTGATTTGAAGAGCTGAGGTCTGAGACTTGCTTAGGAGGACAGTACAAGTGATGATAGACCCATACTGACTGCAAGTAATCATGGTGACGATATTTTTGTGTAACACCTCCCCTTTGTTTCCCCTCCATTCTCTTGGTCCTCCTGACTTTTCTTCCCATCCCCTTTCCTCTGTAACCTTTCTCCCTAACTTATATTTCCCTACCCCTCCCACATTTCCCCCTTCCTCTCTTTACAACTTCATATCTCAATCTAACCTCCCCTCCCCCCATCAGATTTGGATATACATGTTTCCCTCATTCTAGGTGCAAGGGGTGGTTTGGGCCCTTATTGTGAAGAAATCTCGAAGGCCACTAGTAGAGAGAAAAAATATTTTTTTCCACTTGCACGAAAACAAGCAAATTCTAAGATCTAAAAGGGGAAGCAGAAATCCATAAATGGCACTCTTAGATCAAATGTCCCTCCAAAGGTTTCAAAATGAGAATCCTCTCTTTAAATTGTAGGAAATTGGTCAATCCCTCAAAGAAATTTTCCATTAAAACACTAATTGATATCTACACCCCAAACATTATTTTCCTGCAAGAAATAATGATGGGTGGATGTAAAGCTACCCAATTACTCAAATCTCATCTTCCAACCTAGAACATCCTCTCTACATATGCAATTAGGAAATTTGGGGGCCTTAAGTATGGTTGTAAGGATTAACATCTCTAGTTATTTTTAGCTTGGTCTATTCACCCAGGTTTGGCCACTAAATTGCGCTCCAAGGATACTAATTCCCTTTTCACGTGTATAAATTTGTATGGTCCTTACTCCAATAGAAAACTATTCTGGAACAACACATTTCATACCCCATGTTTCTCCTCAAACAATATCATCAAAGGAAGAGATTTGAATTTCAATTTAAGGGTCTTGGAAATGTGGGGCCCTTCTTCCCAATTAGATCCTCTAGCAGATTTTCTCATAGACAAATTAGATGTTAAAATCCTTATTGGCATTCTTCCCCCAAAATTGATGTTGACCTGAAGTAATAACCGAGCAAGGGAATCTAGAATTGAGAAGATATTGGACCATTTTCTCTTATCTTAAGATCTTTTGGATTGAAATATGCATCTTTTTCAATGTGTATTGCAGGGTAGTGACTTTTATCATTGTCATATTTTCTTAGATATGGATTTACCCTACAATAAACCTGTTCAACCCTTCAAATTAAATCCTCATTGGTTTGAGAAATATTCTCTTCGGGAAAATATGAAAAATGTTTAGTGCCCTTTCAATCCAAACTTAAAATAATCTCCTCCCCTTTAGTGTCAAAATAATCTAAAACATTAAAAAAAAAAAAAAACAACAACAACAAAAAACAAAAAACAAAAAACGCCATTGTTAGTTGGGGAAAAAAGAAAAGGAACATGTCAATAAATCTTTACAAAAAGTAGAATCTAGGATACATGAAATTTTGGAGAATTCTGATCCTATTTCCTACTAAGAAGACAAGAAAAAGGAGTTAAATCTTCTTGAAGATAAAAAGAGAAAAAACCTTCTTAAAAATGAAAAGGAATGGAGATTAAGAAGTAGATGTCTTTCGCTACAAGCTGGAGATGAAAATTCAAAATATTTCCATAGAATAGCAAATCACAAAAAATATATCAATACAATCAAGGAGATCTCAAAGGAGGACGGATCAAAGGTCACATCCTTTGAATACATAGCAAAGAAAGGATGCAATTACTTTGGAAAAAAAAATCGTCAAGATAGCAGAGTTTCCATTGACAAGATCCTTTAGGTCACAATTCACTTTCCCAGCGTCATAAATCATGATGGAAATGCGGCTCTGATGGAAGAAGTGTCAAAGCATGAACTGGAAAATTTTTGCATAACTTCCAAAAGGGTAAAATCCTTGGCCCCAACGACCTTCCCATTGAGTTTTACCTTGATTTCTCTGATTTTATAGGGGAGGATATGCTTGGAGTAATTTAACACTCCATATCCCACTAGGAAAATTCGGGGATAACCTTCACTATTCTTATTCCTAAGTTTGATAACCCCACCTCGTTTGATATTTTCCATTCAATCTCCCTCTGCAACATTATTTACAAAATCATGGCCAAAACCATAGCCTCTCACTTAAAATCCTTTCTAACTAATCATATTGCACAAGACTGATTTGGATTCCTAGATGGTTGTCAAATGCATGGGGTTTTAAGCATGGCTCAAGAAGGTCTACACTCCATCCATTCTCAAAAATATAAAAGTGGACCTCTCAGAAGCCTTTGACAGAGTTTATTGGCTCTATATCAAACTTCTTCTTCTTCATTTTGGATTTTGTCACTCTTTTGTCACCCGGGTACTCAATTGCATAAGTTCACTCTCGATGGAAATCCTAATCAATGGGTCAGCTTCCCCTTTATTCAACCCCTAAAGGGGCTTGAGACAAGGTTTCCCCCCTTTCACCACTCCTTTTCTTTCTGGTAGTTGAAGGTCTTAGTCGCCTTATTTCAAGTGCCAAAGCTCACAACCTTTTTGCTAGTATCACTCTCTCTCATAATTGCTCCCTATATCATCTCCTCTTTATTGATGACATTCTTATTTTCTTGGAAGGGGAACTGAACCATATTCTCACTTTAAAGGAAATCCTTGACCTCTTCTCCCTCGCCATAAGCATGATTATTAATGTAAAGAAATCATCCATTTAAGAAAATAGTCTCTCTGATAATGAGAAAGAGAACATCTTAAGGAATTTGGCCATTAAACCCTAAAATTTTGGAGGGGACTTAGAAATTTTGGGTTTCTACTTAAAACCAAACAATTACACCAAAGTAGATTTAAACTAGTTGGTAAAAATTGATAAGATAATAAGATAATCGTGTAATAGATGGTTGTCACAAGCCTACAATCAGTAATTGAAGTGATCCAAACTTACAGGGCCTCCCTATCTTGGATTCCACTTCGCATTCTTCACAAAATAAAAAGCTCTCCCTATGCTTCTTGTGGGCTAGGAAATGCTAAAAAAGCTTTTTCTTTCATATCTTGGTCATATATGGCATTTCCAAAATCGCTTGGGGATTAAAAAACTTACAATGGATTTCAAAAGCACTAGTTGCTAAAAGTGTCTATAAACTCATCCAAGGCTTGGGTCCCTAGTCATATGTTGTTCTTCTCAAATATATTTCTCCTATGTTGATCCTAGATTAGATTTGATCCCCATATAAATCAGCAAAAAATGGTTTTGTTATTTGGAAATAAACAGTACATGCCTTTCCACTCATCGGAAAGGGTCTTAGATGGAAAGTAGGCAATGGGTCAAATATTTTCATTGGAAAAGATGCCTAGAGAGCGAGTCATAATTTCCACTTATTGTCAAATCCTCTAATACAGAAACTCAATGAAGAAGGCTTTTGTGCTCTAAACCAAGTCTCAATAGGAACTTCCACTAGAGGGTAGAAGGCATGGCTCTCATAAGCTAAGTTATCATTGGATGGGGCTCTCATTGAAGAATGGGATATCTTATTTGGTTCTTTAAATACATCCTTGGTAAGCATCGGTATGTATGAAGACATTTTCATTTGGTATTCTAATCCTCATGGAGCCCACTCCCCAAAATTTAGCTACTTGTTCTAGGGCCAAAACTTTGCCCCTCTGAAGCCTCCTTGGTGGGGACAATTATTATGGAAATTTAATAGTCCCCTCAAAACAAAATTGTTCATGTGGCTACTTATTCAAAACAAGGCTACAACCAAGGACATTCTTCAAAAGAGATCATTCCATGGTCCAAGCAGATACCTTTTATGTTCAAAAGCATCTAAATCTATTGTGCATGTATTCATTACTTGTCCCTTTGCTCAATCGTGTTGGCATGAAATACAAGCTCGAGAAGGTCCCTCTTATATTTGGAAAGGAGACACTATAGAGGATTGTTTAAAGCCTTGGCTTACAACAAAACACAAGACTTAGCACAGAGCTCTACCCTTGATCCTAGCCTAGGGGATTTTGATAGAAAGTAAGCATCTTATTTTTTACAATCAAGGGCACTCCTATATAAAATTTTCCCTAAAAAACCCAGCCCTAAAAAACTCTATCCCTTCATACTCTCATCCATTTATTATAGTTCACCCACCGAACGTCATAATTCAAAAGGACTCTCCATGGGATTTTTTGATGGTGCAACACAACTTTCGCCATCTATGGGAGGGGCAAGAGGAATTATTTTTCTGAATGAAAACCATTTCATAAATTTTTCCTACAATATTGGGCTAGAAACAAACATCTTCGGGGAACTTTTTACTCTCAAACTTCTTCTTCGACTAGCTTTCCTTCAAAGGATTAACAAAATTCACATCTATGGGAATCACAAGTGGTCATAAATTGGATGAAGGAAAAAACAATTATGAGAAACTATACTCTTCTATCACTCCACCAACAAATCATGCACTAGCATACTATTTTTCTCACATTTCATGTGATCATATCTACATGTCAAGAAACCTAGAAGGAGACGCTCTCTCAAAAACTGGATTGGAATTGGACCAATCCTTATGGAAAAATCACAGAATGCAAAGAAAGCTAGCGCACAAAATTTTTCCTTGATCCTTGGGAGTGACTAAATTCACTCCTCTCTATTTCACTTTTTGGATTACCAAGCATACATGTATTTATGAGATGATAATTTTTTTGTAAAATGTTTATATATTGGAGGCACCTTCCATGTCTTAAGAGACATATACTTCACTTTTTTCTTTACAAATACACTCATAAGAATGTTTTGTAATTTTGGATGAAGCTAAGAAAACCACAAAAATACTTTCTTTTTCTTTCTTTTTTTAAGCACCAGGAAAACTTATCGTAACTCAATTGTCAAACTGATAATGGAGACAACCATCACTCGCTGCTATTAACAAATGCAAATTAACTCATCATTGTTATTCAAGGAAAACCATGCCACCTGTAATTACCATTGGTGGTCTGTAAGGGGGTGGGCTTTCACTCCTATAGATTATTCTGGGTATTAAATATATAATTTGTTAATAGGTATTAAATGAGCCGGATATGTATATGCTTATTATTGGATCACTGGTTTACCAAAATTTAATGATTGGTATATAGGACCTTATTCGTTTAATGTGTATTAATAAGCTACTTATTTTTAACATTTTTTCACTATTTCCCAACCCTAAAAAATTACATTAAAAATAATATATCCCTAACGGTAAAAACGATGCTGGTCAGACTACAGCATTTTAATTTCTCTTTTTAATTTATCAGTGTCGATATTATGACTTATGTTTAGAGATTTTATTAAAAAAAAAAAAAAAAACTTACATTTTTATTAATTTATTATAAAATTATACATACCTATCCAAATAGCTTTTATTTAAAATCGAAAGTTAATTAAAAAGATATGCAATGGAAATTAAATATGAAAATATAAGTGGAAAGTAATCGAAACCCGACTCCGCGTATTAAAAAACCGTGGACTTAATAAATGATTAAACCGATGGACAATAATAATAAAAATTATGATTTTATGGAAGGAGAAGTTACGAGGGTAATTTCTTGTAAGTAGAGATTGAAAAAAGAATCAATGAATTTAATTATATGATTAGATATTTAAAAATATTAAATTAAAAAATAATTTGAGAATAAAAAATTAATTAAACAAAGTATAAATTAAAATTAACTAACTCACTTGTTTAATTAAATTAAAAATATTAAGCAAAATTTAAAAAGAAATTAATATAAAAATTAATTACTCTAATAAAATCAAAGGTATTAAATACCTCTATTATCCAATTAAACCAAAAATATTGAATAAATAAAAAATATATAATCTATGTTATATTACTCTTTTATATGATATTAATTATCTCAATAGTCCAATTAAACCAAAGATATTGAATAAATAAAAAATATATATTCTATGTTATATTATTTTTTTACATTCCCTTACGGAAGTGTCCCTATGCACTAGCCCAAACCAATGGCAAGGATCAACCTCCCAGCGTGTGTGGAGCAGCCGACATTATGCCACTTGGATTCATTCTAGTTGAAGAATGGAAATGTGGTCGAAGAGTTACCAGTTCAAGTTGAGCATGAAGAGCACATTGAATTCACATCATTTGAGCTTTCACCTATGCAATTGCATCACATTCATATTGCAATGATGGATTTAGAGAGAATGAGGGTTGCCACCAATGGAATTTCTAATCCCAACACATATCACGCTAAAACTAGAAGAGGTTTCAAAATGTTCCCATTATGGAAAGTGATTTATGCAAGGAGTAAGAGAAAAGTCGTTGAGCAAGTAAGAAAACGCTTGAGGGATAATCTGAGAGTCACCAAGAAAACTAAAGGACCAAGCCCTCTTGGCATGGTCCCCCTGCCCTCCACTATCTTTCATTTTCATGTCAATGGTTCTTCCCTCACAGTGAAGAAATTCATCTTGAGTGGGCTCTTACAGTCGAGGATGCATGCCCAATCTTGAAGGAGCCAACTCTTTCTCACCATTAGTGTTCTCAAGTATACATTATTGTCATGCATTTCTGTTTCCCAACTGAATTTTGGTCTTGTTTATGTTTTATCTTTGATTTAGTTTGTTATGTTCAATACTTCCAGATTCAAGTCATTGCTTATTATTCCCTTCTTTCTCTCACTACATCCTTTGCTCTCCCTACTCGCTTGCTCACCCTTGCACCATATCCTACTAACAAAATGCTCTTCTCTGCCTTCTCACAAGCGACTGTAGCGTCCCCTGCTGTGACACTGTGCCACACCAAAGGGCCTGTTCCAGGAGGGGGGTTGGAAGTCGTGGTGCTTTGACACTAGCACCTTAGAAACTATTGGGAAAGGTCCTCTTTGATCACAGCGAAAGATGTAACAAGCTTCTCCTTTGCATGGAAGAGCTATGCTTATTCTACCAAATTATGGATAAGTGCATGCAAAGAATGGAAGTAATCATCCTTCATAATAGATACCTACCACCTCAAAGATAGCTTGTGTGTCTTGCTCCAGACAACTAGCTTCAACATGCTCACTGGGTATGTTGCAACCAGCAACTATCGTTTTTATTTATATGATATTTAATATTTATGTTTTATGTTCTCAGTTGATACAATTTCATGGCTTTGATGCCATTTTTTGTTATGTGATCACCTGTTATGTCATGCACAACAAGTTCATGTTAGTAAACTTAAGATTATGTCTAAACTATTTCCTATGGTCTAGTTTCCATACTAACGAATCAGGTTTAATTGAGGCGCCATCCCAACCTATATATTATATATATTTATTTAGTTAATACAATAATTAAAGCTTACAAAAAGAATTGCCTTTTTACACTGTCATATAGCAAGAAAAAAGTGTGAGAGTCGATGACATTTTCATTACATGTTAAAGGACTCTTTTATATTATCATAAAAATTTAAGAAAGTGAGAGGTAACAATTTTATATTATGAGGGGTAGTAAGTATAGTAGATCTTCATTGATCTTATAGGAAAAATTAAGTGAACTTCTATATAGGAATTGGGAACCTTAGTTACTAGTAAAGTTTAAGCATATGTTTTACAACAAGACATGTTCATGGTTCTGGATTCTTGAATTCAATATTTTACAATGGCGGGATATTTAAGCATAATTTTAGAGTTGATGACCATGAAATCCTTCTCAATTGATTTTAAGCTTACTTCCTTATTAGCCAATCTCAAGAAGAGGTCAACAGTTTTCAAGGATCTCCTTTGATAAGATCCTAAGGGAAAACAATCAATAGGCAAATCCTCTTACAAATGAAGCCAAGATGTTAAAAGTTGGGGAGATTAAGGACTATTTTTTCAACCAACTACCAATCCATACCGTAATTAAACTCTATGCATTACATGGTAAGTATCATTGCATTAATAATCCACATGTCAATCACACACTTGCCTCATTTCCAATGTGAGGCAATAAACATGAAGAGACCCAAGATACCCCCTCACATGCTTGAGCTCATGGAAAAATGGTGATTTGAACTCTTGTATGAATTATATCATAGGCAAGGTGGGACTATGCAGAACTATCATGTAAGGTGTGAAAGGGACTATGGAATGCTATCTCACCTACTTAGCTACTTTGACAGAATTACTGTTATTTACAAGTTGGTAACAATCATTCTTGATATGGTGAAAATGAGGATTGAAGGATTTCAATAGGGTTATTCTTTTTGAGAGATATTAGTACATGGGAGATTTTAGCTTTGCATTTTTTTTCTTGAATTACACCTTATCTTCTTTGGTCTAGATTGCTTCAACTAGATTAAGCAATCACACTAAGATTTGGGGGGCTATCTCTTTTGTTATTTCATCTTTTTTTTAGAACCTTGAAGCTTCTTTGTTCTCAAATTTTGACATTTGTGGGGACTTTTGGTGGAGATTTTGTGGACTAGATGGTTTCCCCTATTTCAAGAATTGAATTTCGTATTCAATCTCAATTTTGTTCTTTGCGGTTTGAATTTCACTCTTAAGTGTCTTGTTGACGACTTTAGGGAAGTCATTGGAGTCGTTTTATGGGTTTGTTGACTTGTTTAATGCTCTGGTTTGGTTCTCTAGTTTTGGATTAGTGTTAATGGAATTCAAAGAGCTACAAGAAATTAGAACAATTCTTTGATCTCATAAAGAATTGATCAAATGTGACAAAACTTATATATTCTCGATCACCTCAAAAGTACATGACAATGAACATCAATCCATTTCTAAATTTGTTTCTATTATAGGTACACTGGTAAAAAAACAACAACAAATTTCTACCCTTGAAGCTCACAACAACTTGTTAAGAAATAAGGTAGTAAGACTTTGCAAAGATGCACAATCAAGGCAATCCAACTAGTGAATGTTTGTGAATTCAAACTAATGGGGAGTTAAAGGAAAATGATATCATACACTAGTTAATTGAAGACATGGAGGTAAAGAATTAGGACTTTGTCTCAACCAACATAAACTTCAAAGAGGCTATCCATTGTCACATTTTCTATTAAATGCGTGTTTTGTAAAGTTACCAAACTTTTAAATATTTGCTATAAATATTATAATAGTAATTAATAATAATAAAAAGATTATTGAGATATAGAAGTTTTTCATTTCATAAATAAAAATTTATACATTTTACTTGAAAAATATATATATATATATATATATATATCAACTTTTGGATAATACAATTTCTTCTCATTGAAAATACACCAACTAAATTATACAAACTACATAAACTATTAATTTATGATTATGATTTATTTCTATATTTCTTTGTTCATATATGATTATTAAATTTTTGTGTTCATATATGATTTATTGAGTTGAGAGGCTTATTCTACAGCCTAGAGGCAATGTGTAAGTATGTCTATCCCTCTTAAAATAAAAATAAAATATTCTCTAAATAGAAAAGCAATGTCGACTATAATAAAAATAAAAATAAAAAATGCTATGCATATTTAATTAGTTGTCAATATGACCTAATATAATTTCCTGTAAAGTATTAATTAGAAGTTAAAAAAAATATATATGTGAGTAAGATTTTTAACATGTAATATCAACTTCATATATATCTATATATAAAAAAAGAATGTTCAAATAAAATATTTTAATGTTGTATAGAATAAAATATTCAATGTGGGTTATGAATAAAATATATACTTACAAATATATCAATAACAAAAAATCAGTTTAATGTGAGTTGATAAAATGGCTCAATGCACATGTTATATAATCTGTATAACATTTTAAAATATAATTTAAGCAATAAAAAGATACATCTTTTTACACTTTAAAATAAATTTACACCTCAAAAAATTTGATCCCTCACAACTCAAATAATATCTATGATTAAAATAAATATATACTAATTTCTAAATTTCAATTCTATTTTTTTAATTATTCTATAAAAGATCATTACATTGGTTAGCTTCACAGATAGATGACATAATTTTTATTTATATTTACGTTTATTCATGATGAACTTAGGTGTTTTATTTAGTTATTTTGCTTGGAATGTTATATTTATTATTTATCATTTTCCTGGCTGTTACTGGAAAGTGTTTTATTTTGTTGTTATTCTATGAAAAGATCATTGCGTGTTATGCACGAATGTTATGAAATCATTAACACCATTTTTAAAAGTCTCACCAAAATACAAACAACTAATTTTGTGATATATATATATATATATATATATAAGTATGGTAAGTTGGATTATAACAGCTAAAATTTAATTGAAATATATATTTGTTATGATAAAAAATAAACATAAATCATATCATATCCAAGTTTTAATAAGAAATATGTGCTTGTGTATTTTAAATTTGTAAAAACAATGTGATTTATATGTCCTTATGTGAAAAGGTATGGATTTAATATTCAACTAATGAAGTGCTGCGAAAAGGAGGAGTTGCACTAAGTGTAGACTAATCATTAGTAACTTATTATATGGAAACCTTCCAAGGTGTCCATTTCAGCGCCTCCGTATTTTAGTCTTTTGAAATTATTATACTATTGCATTTGAGTTACAATCTTTTTAAAAAATACAATCTTTTTAAATTTTTAATGGTGCTTCTTTTCTATTATTATTATTATATAGTGTGGAAAAATTGGTGGAAATTTTGAGTTATATTTTTATATTTTAAATAATTTATTTAATAAAAATTAATATATTTTTAAATTATTATTAATTAAATAAATATTTTGTAAATTTTGTAAATTTTCAATTAAAATTAATTTAATAATGAAATTAATATTTAAAATTTATAAAAATAAGTTCATTGTGTATAACAGATAGTGATGGGGTGTATTGTTAAGTTATTTCGTGATGTGGGGTATATTGTTAAGTACTTCATGATGTAAATTTCACCGGTTAAAATTCCATAGGTAAAAATCTAGCCATGTTATGATTTTGACTACTTAACCCTTTGGGAATTTCCTCCGACTAAATAATTTCGAATCTCTAAAAATATGTTGTAATTGAAATGTTTGTGGCATTTAAAAACTAGTTATATTTAGTGTAACATAGTAAACTTTTTTTTCAGAATTATGATTCTCAAAAAAATATTACTTTGGTTAATAATAATAATAATAATAAATTTTAAAATAACTACAAAGCAAGATATCAAATTTTAATTCATTATAATTGACACATACACATATAATATGCATATCCATGAATTTGCAAATTATAATTTATGCATACAAAATGAATATAGTCACCTCATTTGGGCATAGAGAAATTCCAAATGACCATGTCATTTATGTTAATCCATCAACTAGGTTGAGGATTGGCTAAGCAAGCGATGAGCTCTCTACTACTTTGTAGATTTTGAAATTATAAAACTAATCTAAATTGGCAACTCAAGCTATATGACTTTGAGGAACCATTGTGAATAGAACAAGTGTTACATAGTAGCTAGTCTCTCTCGTTTAGTTTAAATATAATTAAATTAATGATTAGTAGCTTTACGATATTACTTTATATGGTGAGTAACACGGGGTATCAAAGTCTTGCTCAAAGTTAGAAACAACAATTGTGTTCTATAGTGTTTTGAATTTAGATTGTTTGTGTTGTAAAGCTTGATACTATATCATACCGCAACTAATAATGTTTAAAAAGAATAAAAAATGCATTCCTTAAGTTAGGGTATAGGTTAATATATGAATTGGAAAATATTGATTGTTTTGTCATTAATATTTATTAATCGCTTGACTTAAAAATCATGTCATTAGAGTAGCCAAAATTATAAAAATATTATAGAAAAATAGAAGATTAAGTATTATTTTCACATACAAAAAAACAAAAAACATATTTACATTTATTAATATCAATAATATATATATATATATATATATAAATCTTTAGTTTATGATAGTTAGAATATTTCAAACACATAATAAGTTAGGAGCCAAAAATTTAACAACCTTCTAAAATATAAAGATAATAAACACAAACTCTTAACCAAATCTCTTGACCATAAACAAATTCTACTTCAAATAATTAATAACAATAACAATTATAAAATATAATCACTTACAAAATAAATTAAACTTACATATTCAACAAATACCAACAATATAAATTTATTATCATTTAAATTTTATAACACAATATCATTTAAATTTTATATTGTTCTATTTTTCTATACTCAAAACAATATCTTGGAAACTTTCCTCTCACCACATATATTTTTGTTTATTTTGTATAATATGTTATTATTTATTACTTATAAGAAAAACCTGTGAAGGAAAACCCCTTTACACGGTACATGTATTAAAAAGCAGTTATTAGCCATATGCTTTAATATAATATAAAGAAGATTGTGTTGAGGTGGTACGTATAATCTACAACATGTTATATATTAAATTTTTCATAATGGTCAACCACATGTTATATATTAAATTTTTTATAATTGTTGTCTAGTGAGTGATAGGACTTTTATATTATTGGTTAGTAAATTTATGCCAGGAACAATAGAAATAAATAAATTTAATTATTTTTAAAAAATAATAAATTTCAAGTTATAATGTTAAACAATAGAATTTTTGTAAAAAAATTGGCTAAACCCAATCTAATATGAGTTTGACCAAAAATTTAATACAATATCTATTTCTTGTGGCAGAGATAATAATTTAAAAAATGAAAAAGTAAAGATGTGATATGATTATAAATTACTTTTTACCAAGACACTAAAAAGTGGGCCATGACTCGGTGTATTAATGAAAGCAATATTAGGTATTTAATGCCTTATAATTCACATCCTCACCGCGAGTTCTTCACACCACTTGGTCATGAGAACTTTACATCTTGGCCACGAGTTTTGTAAACCCTCTCTATGAGGGCTATCAAAATCTCTAATATGGAGCATTTTGAATAAGAGAAACATCACTTGTTCAAAGGCTTCAAAAGCATATGATAAGATACAACAATAAGGATATCATAAGTGTAATAAGAAGATCTATGAAAAGAGCAAAAGGTGATCCTTAATCCCTTAGCAATCATAACTCTTGCTAGTTAGCTCATCTATCTTACATTCAAGTTGTCAATAATACAATTGTGAAGGACGTGAGAAGGAATGAGATCACAACCTCTTTCGATCTACTAGTGGAAACCACTAAGCAAAAAATGAGATCCATCAAAGACGCCCTCGACCATCATTAGTGCAAAGGGGTTTATAAGGTTGAGTGCTCATGTGGCAGATGTTACTTTGGAGAAATTGGGTGTCAATTCCAAGTTAGAATTAAAGAGCGTCGAGTTGATATCAAGGATAAGCATTTCCACTATTCAACGCTAATAAAAAATTCCCTTGTAATTAAGCAACATATGTGCTTGGAAGGCACAAAAATGCTAACAGAAGAGGATCAATATACTATGTAATCAATTTGTAAGAATTTATTCTTGCATCCATGAAGTAGTAACCTTTAGTATTGGAAAGTCCAAGGTTGGGTTTTTAAACTCAAATTGAAAATTTTGTAATGTCTAGTTTGATGGTAAACTACCAACTCCAAAGATTGTATATTGCTACTAGTTTACATGCACCTCCTTTTGATCAATACAAATTTTAGTTTAGTTAATTTTAAAAATATATGGATTCAAATAGATAATCCTAATGCATGATTTTCATAATGTCAACCTTTATATCATTGGGCCAATTCTGAGAGAGATTAATTATGAAAGTGAAAATATTGCATGAGAATCTTAGTTCCTCATTTTCCCAAATAGAAGATGAACAAACAATTGAGCCTAACATATGTACAGACAAAATGGATAAATTTTCTTTATATATTGTGGTGGACAAACAATTGAATGTAACATATGTAGAGGCAAAATAGATGAATTTTCTTTATATATTCTAGTTTTTTAGACACTTATTTAAGATGAGGGTCTCTACTTGATTTCTAAGACTCCCTTTTAAGGAGCACCTTTCACATATAATACACATGGACGAAGTGTACATGTGTTATGACCATAGTCAAATCACCTATCACTTATTTTAGAGATACATTACTACTTATGTATAGTGAGATATACATAAAATAACTACTAATTTATCTTATTTAATAATATTCATTAAAAATTTACTTGTTAATTATTAATTCTTTTAGTATCACATAATTTAGCATTATATTATAATTTTATTTTAACAAAATTTTCATTATAAAATTATCTTCCATAGTAATAAATTTTCATTATAAAATTATCTTCAATAATAATATTTTTATCATTTAAGGTTAAATAAAATATAACATTACTATCCCTCCTTACGCACTATTTAAATATATGTTTTTTAATTAATAAGCACTTTTTATAAAAATAATAATAATAACTCCTCATGTGGTTGAGAGTGCTCATTTATCTAGAAGACTTTGGTTATCATTATTCCCACTCAATTTTTAGGTGTTTATATCCCTCCTATTTTGCCACAACACAATTTTATAGATGTGACATAACCATGCTATCACCACACTTTAAGTATGATTTCACATGACCATGCTATCACCACACTTTCTAACCACAAAGGTCAATGCCACTCCTTCCTTGTCTTTCGTGTTGGTAACAATAAACTTCAGTCTCTTTCCAGTGGCATAACCATATAATTTGCAATGGAACCCACATGAATCCACCATACGAGTAAATTCATATAAGTATTTTCCTTTTTCTATATCCATAAATATCTACTATACACAACTTTCATTTCTAAAAGCGAACGCAAATTGCGAATACCTTTAAACGCAAATTGTTAATACCTTTGAAAGGTTTTCAAATTTCAAATATGTGGATTGGCGAATACTATAAGCGTGGGCACAAAGTTTGAAGCTCATACGTTTGAATGTAAACAGAGTGGTAAGGAAATTACAAGGCAACGTAACCCTTTAGCACAAATAGTATAAAGCAATCAAATTAGTAACTTGCAAGGGTTTTTATGAGCATTAAGTAAATTGCTTTATTTAATTATTGAATGATGTTATTTATTTAGATTGTATAGGGATTTAAAAGTTTTTGTGGATTAATTTAATGAAAGTGTTAGATTTAAGGGTTTTTATTTAAAATCATGGCAAATGAAATCTATTAACTACAAGAGCAATATGATAATGCATAGGTTCTTTCTATATATAGGGAAAATAATGCTATGGCGTATCTGTTATATAAAGACGTTTTGCTATTAGATGTCAGTTTAGTTTCTATCTCAAAAGTGTCTAATGGTAATGTGTTGTTTGTTTTTTTCCTTTAATCTGTTTGATCTTATTCAAATAAAATTTAGTTAAGTTTCAAGATATGTTTAAGGTCTAATATATATTTGGGATTTTATTCTCAGCACAAGTTTTTAAGTTATCCAATGTGTTGCTATGCAGCCAAAGGGTTGTACTTTTTTATTTCCCATGAAATATCATAACTGTATTTTTTCATATATATATATATATATATATATATATATATATATATTAATCATCACGAGTAAATTTAATTAGTTTTGAGTTTTATGAAATTATCAATTTTAAAGTTAAAAATATATATATGTAAATTAATATCAAATTTAAAATAATAATAATAATACTTAATGACAAGGCTTACGACAAAGCTTATTGTCAATTTAATTAAAATTCACTTACTAGAGCCAAGAAGGCACAATGCACTCCTTGATCATATTGTTGTAAGATGGATCATTCCTAAAGTTCAACAAGTTTAAAAATTCTTGCAAACGATGAAACTTCATTTAGATCTTAAGTTGTTCCACTATAATTTACAAAGACAAGTAACACAAGTTATAGTGCCATCATACCATGATAAAGTTCATGAAAGTTCTTTACAATAAATAATACTTCGTTGCATTTTTTTGTGCATAAAAAAGAACATTTAAACGCAAACAAGTATACAAGGAAAGTGAAACACTAAATCCCAAGGGGGTTGGTGGCCTAACAAGACAACGTGTCACCCAAGGGGGTTGGTGGCCTAACAAGACAACGTGTCATGAAATGGATGGAGGAGGGTATTACTAGCTCAAAGACATTGTTAGGGCCACACAAACTTGGGTAACGATAAAATCAAAGTAGATGTTTCAAGGTCTTAACACATCAACATTGAAGGTAATACTAGGTTTGTGCTACCATGAATGCAAATCTTTTATTTATAAGCAAAGCCCTCATAATAAGAAACCATGAAAATAAAGTCTTCTTCAATTCCAAGAAGGCTAGCTTCTAGTTTGAAATGAAAATAACCAAGCTTCCTACTCAGATAAAACTCGCTAAGGCCTATTCAAACTACCTTCTCATGTCAACTTGAAGTATAATAATATGTAACCTAAAGTTTTCTCATATCTACTTAGCATGGTAACATGTTCTCATTTTCAATGACACCATCAAACCTGAACTACACGAAAGTTCAATAGAAAAACATTATCAAAAATAAGCTTCATACACATTCCAAAATAATATTATCTATATTAACTAATCTAAACTTATTGATAACAATGAGAGTTAATCACTCATTTGGTTGAAAGTCAAGTCTTTAACCATGTAAATATTCCTTTTGAGACATTATAAGGCCAAGCACTAAAAACACTTACCAACTGTTTTTTTGCATGAGAGTTAATCACTCATTTGGTTGAAAGTCAAGTCTTTAACCATGCAAATATTCCTTTTGACACATTATAAGGCCAAGCACTAAAAACACTTACCAACTGTTTTTTTTTGCTTTTAATTTATTTTTTCTAGGTTGATCCAGAATCCTTAAAAAGGAAGCAAACACATGAAGTGCATATTTTTAAATAGAGCTTCACTCAATTAGGTGAGATAAATTCAACCATAATACTAAAAAATTTGATTGAAATAAATCTTCTTCGTGCCTCGTATCAATACAATCGTGTCAAAAACTTAACTAAATTTCATGAATTCCACTATTACAAAATAAAAGTTTAAATTAGTCCAGATGCATTTCATTAGTCTTTTATGCTACTTCAAAATGTCCCCAACCTCATCCTTAATGTGTATGTTTTAGCAAATTAAAAATTTAAATTAAATTAATCAATTTAATTTGAAGTAGCCCAAAGTAGTTAACTATTCTTTTTACACCAAAACTATGAAATATCATATTAAAATGTTGTAGTATAGTTAGAAAACAAGCATGATAATGACATTTTTTTATAATATTAAGAGGTTTGTATTTCTTAACAATTTAGTTGATCGTTCAATATTATTATATTTTAATTTTAATTTATATATTATAATAATATTAAAAATATTATTATATGTATTTATTAATTAAATTGAATTTATGTGATGGAGAGGGTATGTTATACAATTATGTCATTACAATTGGAACAAATAGGATAGAAGTGAACTAGGGTTCATGGGTTGTGTTGGGGTTTGCACTTGTTGTAGTCTTTGTTTGCCAACAAGCTCTGAATTTTCATAGCCCCTATAGCAATTTATTGTTTCATGATTGGTCACAATAGAAGATGAATTGGTTGATTTTATGGAGGACCCCTTAGAGGGGATTAAAATTTGGTCCTCGATGCTTAATGGCTCTTCCCCTAATCAAGCAGAGATTGACGAAAATGGCCCACGACCATCACATCAAAGGGAGCACATTTCAACAATTAAGCCATCATCCAGTTCTTGTACTACACTACAACCATAGAATGTGAATGTTATGGATCCCTTTCTTGGCACCATTTTCAAGGACAAGCTGACTCCCATTCCCTCTTCTACTAGCTTCCTTCAAAATTGTTGCCCCCTCACAACCTCTAGTGATTTCCCCTCACCTTATTCTTCTTTGGATGTGAAGATTCCATTTTGTGAGTCAGTTGTTGTCCCCCATTTCTTGCCATTTTACTACCCTAGATTCTCTAATACCTCCACCTAGTATGGTTTCCTAAGGAGCCTTCTAACCCTATACATGCACAATGGAGGTAGTACACCATCGTAGCAGTCATTTTCTCCCTCACTAACAAAGAACCCACTAGGTTTAACAGGAAGTGCATTAAAAGAAATGTAGAGGAGCCTAACCTTATTATCGACAAGGACATTAAGTTGAACAACATCTCAAAAATGTAAGAAACAATGATTGTGGGAAGGTTTGCTAGCAAGAGAATGTTCATGGTCGCTCTAGAAAGAGGAAAAATTCGCTCTTATTTTGGGGTACTCCCCATGTTGTATGAGTATGGAAAAGTGATGGATGGGGTAGATGATTCCTAGAAAATTCTCTGGCGGTGTTGGCAATGGGGCATTCAGACTTTATTATGCTAGATCTAAAAAAAAATTAGTGGTTCCTGTTTAGGTTCAGTTGGATGATGTGAATCTCATCTTCTTTTTAGAAGAGGCCTTCAAAGAGATTGGAAATATTATAGGTTTCTTCTATGAGGAAGATCTTTCTTTTCAAAAAATAGGATATATGGGGATGGCCTGAATCCTAGTGGGTGTGAATCTCACCTTTTGAATCCCATATGCAATCTCTATAAAATCAGGCTAGATCTCACATCATCAAACTATAAACTACGAGCGGATCCCATTCAAAGGTGGAATATGGCATGCTTATGTACATCTAGGGAAATATTATCCTCTTTAAAAAGTGAAACAACAATGGGTTTGAAAGACATATGTTGTAGCTGAGAAGATGAATACTCCTCCTTCTCTGGACCCTCTAATGATACTCAGGGTTGTTATGAACACAGAGGAAAATTCTCCTCCTGCTCCACCAATGGAGTTGACTCCTTCCTCCACTAGTGTGAAGGGTCTTCCCTCCACAAGTATGCCCTTTTTGAGTCATTTTTATGATAATGTTCTGTCTCTCTCATTTGGAGTGCCTATGGTGTCCTCCTCTTCCCTGCCCCTACCTTCCCACTTTTTAGAAGGTTTTTCGCCTATGGGCTCTCTCTGCCTTCTTCCTCCCCCTTGTTTCCTCTCCATTCTCTTGGTCCTTCTGACTTTTATTCCCATCCCCTTTCCTCTATAACCTTTCTCCCTAACTTATATTTCCCTACCCCTCCCACATTTCGCCCTTCCTCTCTTTACAACTTCATATCTCGATCTAACATCCCCCCCACCATCGAATTTGGATATACATGTTTCCCTCATTCCATATGCAAATTATGATGAAGACATCTCTAAGGCCACTAGTAGAGAGAAAAAATCATTTTTTTCACTTGCACAAAAACAAGCAAATTCTGAGATCCAAAAGGGGAAGCAGAAATCCATAACTGGGGATCTTAGATCAAATGCCCCTCCAAAGGTTTCAAAATGAGAATTATCTCCTTAAATTTTAGGGGATTGGCCAGTCCCTCTAAGAAATTTTCAAATTAAAAGATTGATTGATGTCTACACCCCACACATTATTTTCCTGCAAGAAAATATGATGAATGGATGTAAAGCTACCCAATTACTCAAATCTCATCTTCTAACCTAGAACATCGTCTCTACTTATGCGATTAGGAAATTTGGGGGCCTTATCTATGGTTGGAAGGATGAACATCTCCAATTATTTTTAGCTTGGTCTATTCTCCCAGGTTTGGCCACTAAATTACGCTCCAAGAATACTAATTCCCTTTTCACATGTATAAATTTGTATGGTCCTTACTCCAATAGAAAACCTTTCTGACACAACACAATTAATCCCCCCCGTTTCTTCTCAAACAATATCATCCTAGGAAGAGATTTTAATTTCACCTTAGGGATCTTGGAAATATGGGGCCCTTCTTCCCAATTAGATCCTCTAGCGGATTTTCTCATAGACAAATTAGATTTTACAAGCCTTATTTACATTCTTCCCCCAAAATTAACGCTAACCTAGAGCAATCACCAAGCAAGGGAAGCTAGAATTGTAAAGCTATTGGACCATTTTCACTTATCTGAAGATCTTTTGGATTGAAATATGCATATTTTTCAATGTGTATCTTAGGGTGGTGACTTTTATCATTGTCCTATTTTCTTAGATATTGAATTACCCTCCAATAAACCTATTAGGCCCTTCAAATTAAATCTTCATTCGCTTTGTTAAACATGACAATGTCAGAGACAGAATATGAATGATAAACATTGAATTGCCTCTATTTGATCTGATTTAGAATATTAGTTTGCAGTGCTAAGATCTTCCTCAGATTATAAACAATATGCTTTCATTATGCTTAAGGATTCATTAATTTTTGCAAGTAAAATGAAGAGTTTTTATGTTAATTTTATGAGCAATTTAACATAAATCAGAAAATTGAAAAGCAACATAACATGTATAGAACATCATCAAAAACACATTACAACAAGGACATGATAAATGAGTTCACCCCTCCTAGGCTACATCTTCTTGGTCTAGCTTGCAATGGCTTGGGCCTCTCTATTATGCTCAAAAGTGTAAACATTTGTGTTTACAATGCTCAAATGCTTCTGAAACCTACTCCAATCAATCCATAATACTAAAAAATGGCTCTCTAGCCTCTTTTTGCATCCAATTTGGTGGAAAACTAAAGTAGTTATGACTTCCCCTAGTTTCCCCACTATTTGTTCCACAAAATTCTCCACATCCGGCATGATCCTACAAATTAGCCCCAAAAACACACTAACTGGGCAAAAATTTCACCGCGCGGTGGGCCATAACTGCCGGTCGAGTCTTATCGCAAATCGCAATCAGCGAGGACCGGCGGGCTTAAGTTTTGTGTACGCGGCGGCGATATTGCGACAGCGATGTGGTGGATCCGACAGAAGTATTAACCGGAGCCTATAACCTTATCACATCTGGGATATCGCAATCAGTGGAAAACCAATGGTCTTGGATATGTGAGACTTTGTAATATTGCGATTTACGATTGTGATATCGCATCGCAACCCTAATGTCACCAAGGGCCGATTTGTAGTACTTCACTCCCTTCGTCGATGTGCGATTGTGATTTATCACATTGCAACCCTTCCCTACTCGGGGTCGATTCTTTAACACGATCCACCTACAACTTGCGATGTACAATATGCGATATGCAAGGGCCAATGGCGTCCTACCACTTGGCGCCTCCTCATTAGTTGAAGGGCCTTGTCACATCATCCAATCTTGCCATGTATCCAAGTCAACCCTAAACTTTGAGTTTCTCTAACTTCTGCATACGAGCTCATATTTGAGTGTCATTCAAACCATTGGATTCAGAGTGATGAGATCTTCGATATGAAGATAAGTTTATACACTTTGATTTTTGAGCACCTGATCACTCCTCCCCACTGGATGTCTTTTGGACCCAAAAATATCACTTTCAATTGTTTAGTAGGTGAGGGTACAGTTCCCTCTCCTTTCCAATCTTGATCCATTGATCATTGAATTGGAACTTGTGATCTCCACGATTCTTGTCCTGCCTTGCTGTGTACTTTCCTTTAACCTTTTCACATTGTTATTGCACTATTTGATGTACCATTTGGAGTCATTCAATAAAATCTTTGGCTTTGTCCATGTTACTATCAGTAGCAACATCCTTCTTACCAAGATGATACAATACATTATGATGCAAATGGTAAACAAATTCCTCCACTTGATTCCTTTGACTCAAGCTTGAATATACATCTTGAAAGTATGTATTTTTCTGAACATAACTTTCATGTAAAACAAAATGATGCTTGAGGAAACTAGTTATACAAACTATAGGCCTGGAAAGTACATCAAAGAACTTGTCGCTTATATGTTTATTATACCTTTTGACCGAGTGGAATAGTAGAAGAAAACCCATCCAACGGAAGTTCCTTTGTCGCTGCAACTTCAACACTTTATCATTAAAAATTTCTGAATGAAAAGAAATGGGCCTACCACATTGCAAAAAGATTGCACCCATGGCATAGTCACATACAACAACCTGAAACTTTAATGATTGTCTCAAGTTTGGAAAATCAAGTACTGGATTTGTATTGATATTTTGTTTTAAAGCATAAAATGCATCAAATGCCCACTGGAAGACCTTTTGCACAACTTCCAACGTATGCAAATGAACTACAATAGAAGAAAAATTAACAAAATTTCTCCTCCAACATTGGGCTACTCCCAAAAAACCTCTTATCCAAATGACTATCTTGTGCATGCCTGCGTAAATTGCGAGCAGAGCAAAGGAATCAGCGTCTTCATGGGGATGTGAGATTCTTTCACCCATGTCTACGGAATGGAGTCAATACCACCACACACTGTTACATAATCAATCTTGGAGAGGTCTAGCTTCAGCTCACCTTCTCCATGTCCCACGCAGACTGCCAAAAAGCCTTTGGGAACACGAACATGCTTGGAAGAACCAATTTCACGGCTCAAGTACATCAAATAAGTTTTATCCAACATATACTTTGGCATCTTCAGAAATAAATGTTATTGACATACGACATCAAGAATTTTTTTCTCACACATGACATGTTCATAATGAAATCTTTTGAAAATTAAAATGTCATCCAAATATACTATCATGTCTAGAAATGGCTTCAAGACATCTTTCTTCATATGTGTAAAAGTAGTAGGAGCATGGAAAAGACCGAAAAGCATAACAAGGCATTCAAAAAAACATTGTCTAGTTTTGAATGTCGTCTTCCCTATATCTCCTTCAAAAACTCTACTTTGATGAAAACCACTCCTTGAAACCCATTCAAGGAAATTCTTACCATTCTTCTCGGGCGCCAAAATAAGAGGTGCACCACATGGTAAAGGAGTAGGCTGAATGATCCTTTTATTCAACAATCCCTAGATTTGCGTCTTAATTTTTGCGTTTTCCATCACTGACATCCTGTACATGCCAATGTTAGGAAGGAGACACTCTTGTTGCAACTGTATCTCATGTTGGATTCCTCTCTTGGGAGGTAATCCCTTTGGTTCCTGAAACATTTCATCATATTGGTGAACTACGTCAACCAATTCATATTTCAAATTCAAATCAGAACCTTTAAAAGCTTCATTATCAACATGATTTTTGGGTTTGATCATAAGAAGCACAAAATTCTTGCTCGAATTCACCAGTCTTTTCATCTACCCTGAATTAACAATCGAAAGATTTGTTTTCTTGTTGTGATCTCTCACAATATATTCTACTCCTTTTTTGAATAAATGATATTTATTTTCATGTCGATGGAAGATAGCTTTTTTGCCATAAAGGTACGGGTTGCCCAAAACCATGCCACAAATATCTAACGGCACAACGTCAAGCTCCACTTCATCTATGAAATTTGCAGTAATAACGAATCTCATTCTAGTAACTTGCAATTGTGAAGTGTCACATACCCATCCAAGTGGATACAGTTTATGATGTGGAACGGTTTCCAGATTTAAACTCTTGACAATGTTTTCAGACATAAGATTGGCTTGAGAGTCGTTATCAAATAGCATATCAATCTTGTTATGTTTTGATATCACCCTTATGTGAAACAGTTCTATTCTCCTCTTTCCGTTTGGAGTTTCATTATGTGAGTTTGAAGAGCTAGTGCTGGTAATGGATTCCTTTCCTTGAAACCCCATGGCTGTGATTTTTGTTTCATCACCCGATTCGGATCCCAAATCCTCTTCTTGAGTGATTGCAGTTGTCTTTTCTTTTCCTTTGTTGTTGAATTTCTTTGGTTTCATTTTGGGATGAAGCTTCCAACAGTGAGCTTCATCGTGACCCTCTCTAGAACAATGTTTACAAATTGTTTTCTCTCCTTCCTTTTTAATGGATGCATTTTTCTTTCCCTTGAAACCCTTTCCTTTCTCTTTACCCTTAAACGAATTTTTAGTACCTTCTTCTGAGGTGTTTTTCCCTCTTGCCTCAAGATGAGTGGCTTGCACACACACATCATCTAGATTATTGGGATTAGCATATTAATATAGTATGCCTAAGGTAACTATGTAAACCCCCTATGTACTTCAGCAAAGTGTCCTGTGATTGTAAATCTACACCTAACATCAAAGACCTTTTTCTGAATTCTTGGGTGTAATCTTGCACATTTTGACCTTGAAGTTGTCTAAAGTTTTTCCAATTAATGATGGCTTTCTGCATATAGGCTAGGGGGTATAATTGTCTTTTGATTGCAACAATGAAATCATTCCGAGAAATTGAGATCTTACCATGTTTTTTTTATCTCCTCTTGGGTCTTTGATTCCCACCATACTAGTGTTGCACCCTCCATTCTCAAGGAAGCTAACTGAATATTTATGTCATCCTCTTGAAGGTTTTGAATCCTACAATAGACCTCCAATTGACGAATCCAATTATCAAGCTTCTTTGCTTTCACTTCACGATTATAAATGGGCAACTTGAATTTAACATCAAGTTTTAAAAAAGGTGATTTGCCAGTTCCTTTTGAAGAATGATGATGAGTATGAGCAAGGGTTGTATTAGTGGAAGAGGGTGAAGATGCTTGTGAAGAAGAAGATGAAGAAAATGGTGGAGAGGGTGGAGGTTTTTCTTGATCAGCGGCTCAAAATTTTCCAAAAAATCAAAGTGTTATAATCTTGATAAGCTTAACTTTAGATCGAAGATCTTTTCATTCTAAATCCAGCGGTTCAAATGGCACTCAAATCTGAGCTCGTATGCAGAAGTTAGAGCAAGTCAAAGTTCAGGTTTGACTTGGACACATGCCAAGATTGGGATGATGTGGCAAAGGTCCCAGCAAATGAGGAGGCGCCAAGTGGTAGGCCACCATTGGCCCTCGCATATCACAAATCGCAAGTCATAGGTGGATTGGGTTAAAGAATCGCCCCCCCAGCAGTGTTGATTGCGATTTGCGATATCGCATATCACATATCACATATCAGAGGAGTTAAAGAATCGACCACCGGTGCAGTCAAAGTTGTGATGTGATATATCGCAATTGTAGAGACGGGTTGCAATTTGCGATAATTGCAATCGCATATCGCAGCAAAACCCTAGTGACATTTATGTAACCTCCGATTAACGCCGATTGCGATGAGCGATAAAGTTCTGATTGCGATAGACTACCCGAACGTGATATGTTTATGTGTTGTAGTTTATATGCCGCCAGGTCCGCAGATACTGCCGATTATGTTCCTGAGTTGATTACAATTGCGATATCGATAAGGTGCGAAAATGTCACCTTTATCGCTGGAAAAGCCACTTTGCATGTGACCACTCGGCCCTTAACCGCGAGATAGGTGGGACAGTTGGCGGGACCACCGATTTCGGCAAAACTTCTAGTTTTAACTGCGGATAATGAATTTAACTGGTAGTAACCTAGATTTGGAGGACAAAATTGTTGAAAGACTGATCGAAGTCATAACTAAGGAAATTTTCGAACAAGTGGGATGCAAAAATAGGCTAGATAGCCATTTTTGGGCATTCTAAACTCAATGGAACAAGTTTCAGGATCAAAGGAGCACTTTTGGATAGTTTTTTTGTAAAGTGAAGTCTATGGGTGCTCTAGTCAACCAGAGTGTTGATTCAATTTATGGAGGAGTATGAAGATGGAGATGACCTTGCAGGGGTCTTCCAGCCTCCATGTGTTTTCTGCAGCAGCCATTACAACAATGTTGTAGCTTTATTTCTTCTTTGCTCTATATGTGTATGGAGAAAGAGACTTGTTTAAGTACTTCAAGTGGATTGTAGTACTATTTATGCTCTTGGAAGTTGGAGTATGGGGTCTTGATTTGAGAGCCCTTAGCTTGTTGATTGTTTCATGACTAACTGTAGGTTGTCATGTGTTTAGAGTGAGATTTCTTTGTAGAAGAATGTTTCCTTGAAGGGGAAACTAACAACTCTTTTTGTCAGCACACTTATGTACTCTTTATTACCAGAGAATTTTGAGCATAATGAGAAGGGGTCATGCCTATAGAGCTGATCCAAGGAGATGTAGCCTAGGAGGGGTGAACTCCTTTAACAATGGCTGGTGTATTACTGTTTGATTCTTGCTTCCATTCAATGTTTTGGTTTCATGTTTTAAGTTTTCTTCATCAAACTGACTTAAGTAAACACACATAAAATTCATGTTTTTACTTGCTATGTTGGAGACAAACTTCAAGCACATTTTTATATTCTGAATAGGGAATTAGCACAGCATTACTAATCTACTCCATTTTATATCAAGTTGGTATCAGAGCATAGGTTTGCTTTGTGAAAGGAGAAATTGACTGTTGTTTGCAAGTGAATGTGTTTTGAAGCTCAAGTGAGGAGAAGGTTTTAGAAAGGAGAGCAATATTGTTACAATCTCTACCACCAAGTTCTACCTCAAATTGCAGTAGAAGCTTCAAGAAAATCATGTCCCAAGGAGGAGAGCTTGCAAGAATGTCAGAGGATGTGAAGTCTTTTAGAAAGGCTTTCTTAGACATGGCAGAAATGGTGAAAGTCCTCTATCAAGAGAGGAATACCAAATTTCAAGGTGAGAGCTCTATACCTCCAAGAGGAGAATGTTCTCCAAGGGAAGAAGGTAACAAGAATGGTGATAAACCACCATCTTCTCCACAATCTTCATGTTTTTCTACAACTCTTATGCAAGATGCTAGTGTAGAAATTCCTTCAGAGAAGATAGATGGAAAAGTTTGTACCTTTTGTCCACATGATGTGGAAGATGAGGTTCTATCAGCACCTAAATTCAAGGAGTTGAAAGAAGAGAGCCAAAGAGTCCAAGAGGACACATCTAGAATCAAAAGGGAGTTCAAAAACATATTTGTATGTCAATCAAAATATGTGGAAAATGGTAATAATTCACATGCTTCTTCCTTATGTGAAAGTGTTGATGTAAATTCATTTGCTACCTTTGAAAAACACAGTAAAGGCATTGGATCAAAGCTCTTGACCAAGATGGATTACAAGGGAGGAGGCCTTGGAGTAAACCAGGAAGGCATTAAAAATCCAATTGAGGCCATGGAGAGGCCTAAATACGAAGGCTTAAGCTATGTAGCAAAAGAAGAATGGTCTTCCAGCGACAGCTCATGGGTATTGTGTTCCTTTTGCCATAAGAGAAGACATGAGTAGGTAATATGTTGGGAGTTGCATCCAGAATTGGTTCCCGCTTGGTTCCTCGAGCGTAAGGAGGACTCGAAGTGCAAATCGTATGCAAAGAAAGATGAAAACGTTGAAGAAGAAGGGAAGCTAAATTCTTCTTGCCACGCAAGCAGTGTAAGCCAAAGGACAACAAACAGAGGTATATCCGTTCTGTTAATTTGAATGTTGTTCATAATGGAAAACAACATGCATATTTGAATAACATGTTGAGGAATATGTTTCCATGCACATTTTTCCTTTCATCTAACCATTGTGTAAATAAGTGCGATAAAAGGAAAGTAATCATCAAGAAGATGTTTTTGTCTAATGGAATTGAGACCGAAAAGAGAAAATCTCATCCAAGGTTAAAGGCAAGTGATCCGAGAGGAGCTCAAAAGAACTTTTTTACTCACTGCAATATCAGTGGGCATTGTGTCGAGAAGTGTTGGAAATTGTTTCCACAACTTCATCCTGGTAAGGGCAAGCAAATCATGCAAGCACTATAAGAGGAGGCAACAAAAGAAAAAGTGGTGCAAGATGTGACCATTCCTGAAGCAGCTTCAGAAGAAGAGAAAGTTCAAATAGGGGGTTCATTTACCTAGTTGGGTAAGAAATTGGTGGACTATTTGTCCATCTGAAGTTTGTAAAATTTTGTTTTGCACTAGTTGCATATCCCCAAAGTTGGGTAATTTGAAAAGTGATGTTCATAGATAAATCACTTATATGCAACAATGTTTTCTTTAAGCATTACAATGCTAGTTTGGCTTGTTGATAGTCAATTTGATTGGAAAATTTGGGAGTCAAGTTTATTCCATTTTGTAAAATTCCTTCTCAAACCATTGATTTTCAAACTGTTGTATGAGTAGTTACAACACATTTAGTATGTTCTAAATGTGTTTAGCACACAAGTTATACAAGTATTCACTATGTGAGGCTTGTTTTGGTTCATTTGGAAAAGTCTTTTAGGATCTTATCCTCAATAAGGATTTTGCAGATGAGCACCTTGGAATTCTTCTTGGAAAGGATGTTGTTGTGGATGGCCATAGAGACATGGACAAGCCGAGAAGAACATCGAACTTGAATTATTTGGTCAAGTTATATTTTAAGTTTAGCTTGAGAAAAAACCAAGAAAAGTACAAGTCATGGCACTGCAAACATTGATTGGATCGAGTTTGGAAAAATGAAAAAATTGTACCTTCAAATGTTGAACAATTGAAAGTAAACTTTTGGAGACCAAAAGTTTTTCAGTGGGGAAGAGTGATTAGGAGCTCAAAATTTGCCAAAAAATAAAAGTGTCAAAATATTGATAATCTTAGCTTCAAATCGAAGAGCTCGTTATTTTGAATCCAATGGTGGGAACGACACTCAAATCCGAGCATGTATGTAGAAGTTAGAGCAAGTCAAAGTTTAGGTTTGACTTGAACACATGGCAGGATTGGGATGATGTGGCAAAGGTCCCAGCGAATGAGGAGGCGCTAAGTGGCAAGCCACCATTGGCCCTCGCATATCACAAATTGCAGGTCATAGGTTGATCAGGTTAAAGAATCATCCGCCCAGCAGCGCCGATTGCAATTTGCGATATCACATATTGCATATCAGAGGAGTCAAAGAATCGGCCCCCGATGGAGTTAGGGTCGCGATGCGATATATCGCAATCGCAAAGAAGGGTTGCGATTTGTGATAATCGCAATTGTATATCACACCAAAACGCCGATGATATTTATGTTACCGCCAATTAACGCCGATTGCGATGAGCGATAAAGTTCTGATTGCGATAGACTACCTGAACGTGATATGTTTATGTGTTGTAGTTTATATGTCGTCGGGTCCGCCAATACTGTCAATTATGTTCCCGAGCTTATTGTGATTGTGATATTTGACAAGGTGTGAAAATGTTGCCTGTACCGCTAGAAAAGCCACTCTACATGTGACCACTCGGTCCTTAACCGCGAGATAGGCAGGAAAGTTGGCGGGAAAGCCAATTTCGGCGAAACTTCCAATTTTAACTGAGGATAATGAATTTAACTAGAAATAAGCCAGATTTGGAGGAGAAAATTGTGGAAAGACTGGCAGAAGTCATAACTAAGGCAATTTTCGACCAAATGGGATGCAAAAGAGGCTAGATAGCCATTTTTGGCATTCTGAACTCATTGGAATAGGTTTTAAGATCAAAGGAACACTTCTGGATAGGATTTTTGTAAAGTGAAGCCTATGGGTGCTCTCGTCAACCAGAGTGTTGATTTAGTTTATGGAGGAGTATGAAGATGGAGATGACCTTGCATGGGTCTTCCAGCCTCCACGTGTTTTCTACAGCAGCCATTACAATAGTGTTGTAGCTTTATTTCTTCTTTGATCTATATGTGTATGGAGAAAGGGACTTGTTTAAGTACTTGAAGGGATTGTAGTACTATTTATGCTCTTGGAAGTTGGAGTATGGGGTATTGATTTGAGAGCCCTTAGCTTCCTTATTGTTTCATGACTAACTGTAGGTTGTCATGTGTTTATAGTGAGACTTCTTTGCAGAAGAATGTTTCCTTGAAGGCGAAACTAACCACTCTTTTTGTCAGCACACTCAAGTACTCTTTATTGCTGAAGAATTTTGAGCATAATGAGAAGGGGTCATGCCTTTAGAGCTAATCCAAAGAGATGTATCCTAGGAGGGGTGAACTCCTTTAACAATGGCTGATGTATTACTACTTGATGCATGCTTCCATTCAGTGTTTTGGTTTCATGTTTTAAGTTTTCTTCATGAAACTAACTTAAGTAAACACACATAAAATTCATGATTTTACTTGCTATTTTGGAGTACAAACCTCAAGCAAATTTTTATATTTTGAATGGGGAATTAGCACATCATTACTAATCTGCTTCATTTCAGATCATGTCTCCATTCCCATTACCTCCTTTTCCATTACCTCCTCCTGAAGTGCCTTCTCCTTTAGGAGGTTTGGAACTTTCTCCTTGCAACCTGCTATTCCTCTCTTCATATAGGACCTTCACCATCTCTTTCATATCAAAGAAATCCTTTCTGAAGGACTTCTCATCTTTTGTCATGTTTGTAGGTTCTCCTTCATAAGACATGATCTCTGGAGTCTCAACTACAACTTCAGGCTGAACTGGTGTTGGAGACTGTGGCAACCTTTATTTTCTTCACCTTGGCCAACTTCAGGGCTTCCAACCAGCTTTCATTCACCTCTTTTGAGTTTTAACCTTGCAAGCATGACATAAACTTGAAAACAATTAAATGCTTCTTTCACAAAGAAAACCTAGTGCTTTGATACCAAATTGATATGATTTATAATATTATTTTATAGTGCTAAGATCCTCCTCAGATTATAAACAAAATTCTTCATTGTGCTTAAGGATTCATCAATTTTTGCAAGTAAAATGAAGAGTTTTTATGTTAATTTTATGAGCAATTTAACATAAAAAAATAATAAAAAATTGAACAACAACATAAACATGTATAGAACATCATCAAAAACACATTACAACAAGAACATGATAAAGGAGTTCACCCCTCATGGGCTACGTCTCCTTTGTCCAACTTCCAATGGCTTGGGCCTCTTTATTATGCTCAAAAGTGTAAAAATTTGTGTTTACAATGCTCAAATGCTTCTAAAACCTGCTCCAATCAGTCCAAAATACTCAAAAAATGGCTCTCTAGCCTCTTTTTGCATCCAATTTGATGTAAAATTGAAGGAGTTATGACTTCTCCTAGTTTCCCCACTATCTGTTCCACAAAATGCTCCACATTCGGTATGATCCTACAAATTAGCCCCAAAAACACGTTAACTGGGTGAAAATTTCACCGCATGGCAGGCCATAATCTTTCGGTCGAGTCTTATCGCAAATTGAAATCGGCGATTGCGAGGACCGGCGGGCTCAAGTTTTTTGTACGCAGTGGGCGATATTGTGATAGCAAAGTGGTGGACCCAATGGAAGTATTAACCGGAGCCTATAACCTTATCGCGTTCGAGATATTGCAATGAGCAGAAAACCAATGATCTTGGATATGCTGGAATTTGTAGTATTTCAACTTGCGATTGTGATATCACATTGCAACCCTGATCTCGTCAGGGGTCGATTCTGAAGTACTTCACTCCCTTCGCCGATGTGCGATTGCGACTTATCGCATCGCAACCCTTCCCTACTCAAGGGCTAATTCTTTATCACGATCTGCCCGCGACTTACGATATGTGGGGGCCAATGGTGGCCTGCCACTTGGCGCCTCCTCATTCACTGAAGGGTCTTGTCACATCATCCAATCCTGCCATGTGTCCAAGTCAAAACTGAACTTTGACTTGCCCTAAGTTCTGTATACGAGCTCAGATTTGAGTGTCATTTGCACCATTGTATTCAAAATGAAGAGCTCTTCGATCTGAAGCTATGTTTATCAAGATTCTGATACTTTGATTTTTGAGCCTAAATTTGAAAACCTAATCACTATTATTAACAATGATACATATAAATATAGTACATTGGTGTGACCTTTGGATTCATATTCCAAGTGGTCTCTTGGACTCCGGTGGCTGTTCACATTCCACACCAACCCATAGATGATTAGGTGTCCAACATTCGTCCCCTTAGTCTAAAGGGGTACGTATGAGTCCAAGAAGAGAGTTGTAATACAAAATGTACAAAAATGCATGGCAGCACTAGGCTGAATGTGCTCTCTGAAATGTTGGTATAAGGGGGGTGGTTTAAGGATGACCACCAACATTGGGACACTTAGTGCAGTTCTTGAAACTCATCCAAATTTGGCATGGAGCTGAGGTCTTATGCTAGAGGAAGTTCTCCTCTTGTTTTGAAGATGGAAACCTTCAACCTTGAAAGGGAGGTCTCACCTCGCATAAAAAGGGAGAACGTCAACTTGAAAAGGGAGGTCTCAACCTATGATGGTTTAATGATGACCACCAACTCTGGAATTCTTAATGCACTTCCTGGAGCTCTTCCAAAATTGGCAAGAAGTTGAAGTCTTCTTCTAGAGGAAGTGTCCCCAATTCTTTGAAGAGATGTCTCAACCTTTCGTAAATGGTTTAGGGTTGATCATCAACTGAAGGCATGCTCAGGGGCATCTTTGTCTCTCACTACAATTCTGAATCTAGTATGGTAGGTTATGGCTCAGGCTCGTTTGATGTGGCTTTGAAGCTTGTAGATGAACATCACTTCCACCTCTGTTAGATACAAGGTAAGATGATGGAGAAAACTCAACTACAAGATTGTTCAATACTCTAGAACAAGTTCTAACATATGACTAAGATATATTCTTGCATGTTGAAGCCCATTTCCAAGAAGAGATCCATCTAAGATGAATTTGTGTTCTTGCAAGAGGCTTGTTTTTTAAGCATATGTTTGAAGAATGAGTGGTTTTATGACAATATTCACATGGATGAAGATCAGAATAGTGATTTTTTATATGGCTAAATCAGTCACAGCGTTAGCATTTAATAACTTTTGGCTGCGAATGTGGAAGAGAAAAATCTGGAACAGGTGAAGGTGAACCGCCATGAAGAAATCCAACACTCTGAAACTGGATGGGCTTTGATTAATCTGGAATATGAATGGACACATCCTTGTCATATCCAAGACTTGTTATGTGCTTGTTATGGACAAGCTCTTCCCAAGGTCTAATGATTGGCTTCGGAAGTGGAGACTGAATTTCTTCTTTTGCATGCAAATTTTCTCCTGAAATGGGAACTACATCTGCCATTTCTTGTTTCTGATGGGTGTTATGATGCTTATGTTGTTGTAATTCATCTTGCTGAAGCTGGGGTTCAAGCTCCAAAAAATGAATCTTTTTCCCGTGCATTCTGCAGACATGTTTTAATATCACAAAGAGTGTTTTTGCTGATTTTCACTATCTCATCAACAATTGAATGAGTGAGAATATTTAATAACTCTAATACATCCCAATCAGAGCCATTTTAGAAAATAAGTATTAGTTGGCAATCATAATGATTACAAATATTTTCCAATCTCCACTGCAATAAGAACTTTACTCTCTCTGTAGCATAAAATATATATTTATGATACTTGTATAATAGGCAACAAACTAATCCAATTAAATCTCAATACACATACCAATTCAACATTGTGTATGCAAGTGTTTGCAACTTCACAGTGGAGAGAAGGGATATTTAACCATAGGTTCCAGGAGATTTAAGACTGTTCAATGCTCTGACTTACCAATTCAATGCAAATTGTTCACTTCCAGATCCAATTGTTGTTGTTTCTTCTTCAACATTTTGCTGCTATGGCACGCCCTGCACCAAGCATTATTCTAGGAATGAAGTTGGTATTGTTCACTAACATTTTGATATTTTTTGCATAAACATAGCGGTTGCTTCACATGGGGTGCCCTATTCCGATGCTTCTACCTTTACACAATGTCTGCCTTATCCTATTATGTCTCTTTATGGTGGAGGGATTTTTCGAAATCTTAGTTTTGATAATGAAATGAGTAGCTGGAATGGTATTGGCGGCCTCTACAAACTTTGGAAAACTAAGGCAAGATGTCAAGTATAGTCTCTCAGCGTGGGTGCGGGCCAGATCTGGGAGCTCTACTTTAGTTAAAGAAACTATGGGGATGGACGATGTGAGCTTCATATGTGCTGGAATTGTTCATGCAACAAGTGGGTGCTGCTATGTTCTCAAGGGTGGATTCATTCCTGCTTGGTATCCCGCTCACTTTCGACTATACTTCGAGAGTAACAATACAGATGTCGAAGGCATGCATGCTGGAATATGAAGGGACTATGTGTCCTGGAATACGAAGAGACTCACACCAAATGTGAAAAATTCAAGAGGCATAGTCAGCTATTACTTTGGACAAGGTTGAATAGAAACATTCAATCATGTACCAACGTTCAACACATGGCAATGCCCAACTCATAGAATGGAGAAAGGTAGTATGCGCATATATGAATATATCTCACCACATATAACCCAAGAGACTGATATAAGTAATACGCACATAACAAAACAATAGAATGACCCCACTGCTCAACCCACTCACTGTGATTCAACGCATATGGATCAATGCACATACCATGACTTAATTAATGCACAGAGACTCCAGACTCATGTCGTTTCAATGCAGAGAGCATGAATATTGAATGCACTGCACGCCTCAACATAGAGGGACAAATACCAATGCTAAATAAGTTTGCTTGTATGTAGGCCTTCAATATTCCTTGCAACATTATACATTGTTAATTAATATATTTTCCAATGCACGTTTTTCTTGTCTCATTTAAACTGACCATATACTCATCGCATTTTTGTATAGTATAGATTGTAGAGCATCGATTTTGATATTGAACTTGGAAGGAGATAAGACAAACCAAGATACTAGACAATCTCGACCACCTCTCATCAACAATAGGAAGAAGCTCCCCCTTTATCCTCTTTTATACCGCCACGCTGCACCGAATGATCACCATGCATTCCCTTTCATCAAACCCAAACAACCTTCGGACTATGATCGCCGCAGGAAACTCAAATAGTCAATATTTTATTTCGTGATTGGATGTTGCCTCCACAGTGTTGTAGGTAGAGAATCATTTAGTAGAATGGTGTTCAAAGTAATGAAATGGTCTGTCAGGCGAGCTCCCAAGCAAAGCAGAAAAATGTTATGTCTATAACTGACAGTTTCAAGAGAGAAATTAATGGCAGGCAGGTTCTAGAAAGGATACAAAGTTGACATGCTCCTAAAATACACATGCCTCTATTTTTAGATTGTTGGGATGTGCGTTACACTCAGAATCATAGAACCGACAATTATATGAATGTAGAGAGGAGGACATTTAGAGTTGTGAACCATTTCAGCCCATTGAGAGAGAACGATTAGGTCTAAATGTCATAACTGATGGCTAAGAATAATAGAGTGAACCGGTAGAGGCATAGGTGAGGTACAGATGGTGATAATTTAGGCAAGTGCATAGATGTCAGGATCATCAAGGCCAAGTTATACATTTCAAAAGAAGTAACGTTTGAATGTTGAGCTATATGTTACAAAGGAGAATGATTACACAACATTAAACGAGACATAATTCCAGAGAAGTTACAAAGGCAAAGATCTAAGACCTGTGACCTTGCGTATGAGGGAAAAACACTAGTGTTTTTTTTCTATATCAGGACAATAGGTAGAGGTACACGACTGCATGTATAGAAAGGCCATAGAAAAGAAAGCTCACATAAACAATTGGCTCATACTTGAGCAGGGCCAGAGATCACCCATTCTAATACCATGTTAAACATGACAATGTCAAAGACAGAATATGAATGATAAAAATTGAATTGCCTCTATTATTCACAATGACACACACACACACACACACACAGACATATATAGTACATTGGTGTGACCCTTGGATTAATATTCCAAGTGGTCTCTTCGACTCCGGTGGTTGTTCACATTCCACACCAACCCATAGAGGATTAGGTGTCCAACAGGCTTGAGAAATATTCTCTTCGGGAAAATATAAAAATGTTTGGTGCCCTTTCAATACAAACTTAAAATAATCCCCTCCCCTTCAATTTCAAAAGAATCTAAAACATTAAAGAAAAAACGACATTGTTAGTTGGGGAAAAAAGGGAACATGTCAATAAATATTTACAAAAAGTAGAATCTATGATACATGAAATTTTGGAGAATTCCAATCATATTTCCTTGTAAGAAGACAAGAAAAAGGAGTTAAAACTTCTTTAAGATAAAAAGAGAAAAATCCTTCTTGTAAATGAAAAGGAATGGAGATTAAAAAGTAGAGGTCTTTCGCTAGAATTTGGAGATGAAAATTCAAAATATTTCCATAGAATAGCCAATCACAAAAAACAATCAATACAATTAAGGAGATGTCAAAGGAGGATGGATAAAGGTCACATCCTTTGAAGACATAGGAAGGAAAGGATGCAATTACTTTGGCAAAATATTTCGTCAAGATAGTTGAGTTTCAATTGGCAAGATCCTTTAGGTCATAATTCACTTTCCCAACTTCATAAATCATGATGAAAATGAGTCTCTCATGGAAGAAGCATCAAAGCATGAAATGGAAAAGTCTTGCATAGATTCCAAAAGGGTAAAATCCTTGGCCCCAACGACCTTCCCATTGAGTTTTACCTTGATTTCTTTGACTTTATAAGGGAGGATATACTTGGAGTAACTGAATACTCCATATCCAACTAGGAAAATTCAGGTATAACCTTCATTACTCTGATTTCTAAGTTTGATAACCCCACCTCCTTTGATATTTTCCATTCAATCTCCCTCTGCAACATTATTTATAAAATCATCACCAAAACTATAGCCTCTCACTTAAAATTATTTCTAACTAATCATATTGCACAAGACTAATTTGGATTCCTAGATGGTTGTCAAATGCATGGGGTTACAAGCCTAGCTCAAGAAGGTTTGCACTCCATCTATTCTCAATAATATTCAAAGAGGACCTATCAGAAGCCTTTGACAAATTTAATTGGCTCTATATCAAACTTCTTCTTCTTAATTTTGGATTTTGTCACTTAGGTTCTCAATTGTATAAGTTCACTCTCAATGGAAATCCTAATCAACAGGTCGACTTCCCCTTTATTCAACCCCTAAAGGAGCTTGAGACAAGGTTTCCCCCTTTCACCACTCCTTTTCCTTCTTGTAGTTGAAGGTCTTAGTCGCCTTATCGCAAGTGCCAAAGCTCATAATATTTTTGTTGGTATCACTATCTCTCATAATTTCTCCCTATCTCATCTCCTCTTTATTGATGACATTCTTATTTTCTTGGAAGGGGAACTGAACCATATTCTCACTTTAAAGGAAATCCTTGACCTCTTCTCCTTGGCCATAAGCATGATTATTAGTGTAAAGAAATCCTTCGTTTAAGAAAATGGTCTCTCTGATAATGAGAAAGACAACATCTTAAGGAATTTGGCCATTAACCCTAAAATTTTGGAGGGGATTTAAAATATTTTGGTTTCTACTTAAAACCAAACAATTACACCAAAGTAGATTGGAACTAGTTGGTAAAAATTGAGAGGAGAATAAGATCCTGGTGTAATAGATGGTTGTCACAAGATGACAAATTAACACTTTGTAAATCGGTAATTGAAGTGATCCCAACTTACTGGGCCTCCCTATCTTGGATTTCACTTGGCATTCTTCACAAAAAAAAATAGCTCTCCCTATGCTTCTTGTGGGCTAGAAAATGCAAAAAAAACTTTCACTTTCATATCTTGGTCATATATGACATTCCCAAAATCGCTTGGCGAGTGGGGATTAAAAAACTTACACTAGATTTCAAAAGCACTAGTCGCTAAAAGTGTTTAGAAACTCATCCAAGGCATGGGTTTCTAGTCATATGTTATGCTTCTCAAATCTATTTCTCCTATGTTGATCCTAGATTGGATTTGATCCCCATTTAAATCAGCTAAAAAAGGTTTTGTTATTTGGAAAGAAACAGTACATGCCTTTCCACTTATCGGAAAGGGTCTTAGATGGAAAGTAGGCATTGGGTCAAATATTTTCATTGGAAAAGATGCCTAGAGAGTGAGCCATAATTTCCACTTATTATCAAATCCTCTAATACAGAAACTCGATGAAGAAGGCTTTTGTGCTTTAAACCAAGTCTCAATTGGAACTTCCAATAGAGAGTAGCATGCATGACTCTCTTCAAATGAGTTATCATTGGATGGGGCTCTCATTGAAGAATGGGATATCTTATTTGGTTCTTTAAAGACAACCTTGGTAAGCATCAGTATGTATGAAGACCTTTTCATCTGGTCTCCTAGTCCTCATGGAGCTCACTCCCCAAGATTTAGCTACTTGTTGCAGGGCCAAAACTCTGCCCCTTTGGAGCCTCTTTGGTGGGGACAATTATTATGGAAATTTAATAGTCCCCTTAAAACAAAACTATCCATGTGGCTACTTATTCAAAACAAGGCTCCAATTTAGGACATTCTTCAAAAGAGATCATTCCATGGTCCAAGCAAGTACCCTTTATGTTCAAAAGCATTTGAATCTATTGTGCACTTATTCATTACTTGTCCCTTTGCTCAATCATGTTGGTATGAAATACAAACTCAAGAAGGCCCCTCTTATATTTGGAAAGGAATCACTATAGATGATTATTTAAAATCTTGGCTTACAACAAAACACAAGACTTAGCACAGAGCTCTACCCTTGATCTTGGCCCAGGGGATTTGGGTAGAAAGGAAGCATGTTATTTTTGACAATCAAGGGCACTCCTACATAAAAGTTTCCATAAAACACCTGGCCCTACAAAACTCTATGCCTTCATACTCTCATCCGTTTGTTATAGTTCACCCACTTAACATCATAATTCAAAAGGACTCTTTATAGGATTTTTTGAAGGTGCAACACAACTTTCCCCATCTATGGGAGTGGCGAGGGAATGTTTTTTTGAATGAAAACCAATTCATAATTTTCTCCTACCATATTCGGCCAGAAACAAACATCTTCACGGAACTTTTTACTCTCAAACTTCTTCTTCAGTGAACTTTCCTTCAAAGGATTAACAAAATTGACATCTATGGGGAATCACAAGTGGTCATAAATTGGATGAAGGAAAAAATAATTATAAGAAACTATACTCTTCTACCACTCTACCAAGAAATCATGCACTGGGGTACTATTTTCTCTCACATTTCATGTGATCATATCTACAGGTCAAGAAATCATGCACTGGCATACTATTTTCTCTCACATTTCATGTGATCATATCTACAAGTCAAGAAATCTAGAAGGAGACACTCTCTCAAAAACCAGATTGGAATTGGACCAAAGCCTACAAATTTTTTCCTTGATCCTTGGGAATGACTAGATTCACTCATCTCCATTTCACTTTTTGGATTATCAAGCATACACGTGATTGTGAAATGATAGTTTTTTTGTAAAAATGTTTATATATTGGAGGCACACCTTCCATGTCGTAACACACATACTTCACTTTTTTCTTTACCAAATAGACTGATAAGAATGTTTTGCAATTTTGGAAATTATTTTGAAGCTAAGAAAGCCACAAAAATACTTTTTTATTTTATTTTTATTTTTTTAACCTATTATAACTTAATTGTCAAATTAATAGTGGGGACAACCATTATTGGCTACAATTAGCAAATGCAAATTGACTCATCATTGTAAAACCACACCACCTGTAATCACTACTCGAGGTCTGTAAGGGGGCAAGCTTTCATTCTTCTCATATGTTTCTGGATCTTGGGGCCAAGCTTTCACTCTTCTCATATGCCTCTAGATCTTAGGCCGTTAACCTATTTTCTTATGCCTGAAAAAAACAAACTCGTAACTTAGTAAAAACAATTTTCAAACTTATTCTAAACTAAAAAACCACAAAAAAATACTTAAAAACATATATTATTATAATTTTATTTTTATCATAAATAAAAGTGCAGTCACTTAATAAAAAAATTAATCTAGGTGATTACGAAGATTTTGTATTATCATTTTAAGATCAATTTTGGTAGTGACTTCGAAGTCCAGATGAATTCTGTCAATAGATACCTTTATTTGATGAAAAAATAAATATAACAGTATTATTATTTGTTTGCCAGCTTAAATAACACACCAGCGGTAAATTTTGATAAAATTTTAAATTATTTCTGTATGGTGGTGTTCGAGTTGTCCGAGGTTGTTGATACGGACACTGTGGGCTACAGCAAACCATGTTCAAGTGGACACTTAACCATAGCAACTAATATATTATTAATGTAACGGGTGGTATATACGGTTTTCAGCATTAATTGATATAAAACTAGCAATTGTCCCAAAAGGTACAAAGAGAGGCCGATAGGATTATTAATTTGGAATTGTAAAATTTAGTAGCAAATATTGCAAAGGGAAATCCCATGATATTACAGAATGAAATCCCATCCAATTACAAGTAAAATTGAGAAATTTCATATACCACAATGCAAGTAAAACTGAAACCAATCTTGTAGAGTGAAATCCCATCATATTACAAAATGAAATCTCATTATATAGGATTTATTAGGGTCATTACAGAGAAAATTAACATAAGTGGAGAGCTGATTCAGAAGGTATGACATGGACTCTGTAGAGTGAATGCCCTAATCTTGTAGAGTGAATCCCATCATATTACAGAATGAAATAGAAGTCTAAAGGATTTATCAGAGACATTACAAAGAACGCTATCACAGTGGAGAGCTGCTTCACAAGGCAGGACATGGATTCTGCTTATTCACCACAGAAACTCTTGTTGTTGAAGATGAGAAGTTGCACAAAAGTAAGTCATTCCACAACTACTACAAACTTACAACAATATTAACATCCTGCAAATATTCTCATCTATGAGGAGCTTTGGGGGCCTATAGATTACAAGAGAATAGCAAAAATTCTTCACTAAACATGTTAGTAGCGCACTGATCATCTTGGCGGTTGGAGACAGAACTGGTGTTGAAGCTCTCTTTCCTCACAAACCCAGCAGGGGCTTTCTTGTCATAATTCTGAGTACAAAATTTGACTGTCATTTTCTGCATCTTTCTATTTATATACATTGTTTGAACTCCTGTACAAAATTTCCCACAGAAGAGAAACAAAAGATATTACAATCATATTGTAAGAGAAATGATCTGGCTACTAACAAATGAAAACCAACATGAAATGATGATTCAAGCACTACAAAGCTAAATCCTAGTTTTCAAAATACATTTTGTATTAACTACATGTGGGCATCAGACTGTCCTTGTACAGTGACTTAAGCTATTTGGCTAGCAAGAAATGAAAAGAATTCAAAACAAAGATGTTATTCCTAATCAAGTTTGACACAAGAATAGATATATAACAATAGTGTGGAGTTATTTCAACGAGGCTTGTCAAGGTAATCCCAGCTATTGTGGATCATGAGGCATTACTTTAAGAGACAATTACGAGATTAGTTTCAAAGCAGAGCTGTAGGAGATGGATCAAACAACAGAGCAGAACTTTATGCTTTTTGGTAGATTCTGAAAATAGCAATAGAGAAAGGTTTAAATTGTCTACAGGTGATAAGAGATTCCAAACACATTGCAGAGAGGTCAAATGGAAATTTCAATCAGGAAAATTTGCAGCTGGCCCATCATTGGACGGAATCAGAGAAGCAAGGAAAAATTCCATGTCAATATCTTTTCAGCATGTCTGCAAGGGATAAATATGAAGGCTGATATATTGTTCAAGTAAGCACTGAGGATGCAGAACAGATGGATGGAGATGATTGAATACCCCATCTGGACCTTCTCATTCAATCTATTTCTAATCAAGCTATTATAGTAATGAACTTTTGGATGGCTGTTTTGGAAGCAGTGTCAAAACTTAAACATCATACTTACCCTAAAATTATTATAACTGTTTACATGCTTTCCAGGACTTTAATTGCATACCATAGTTACACATAAAAGCCACGACATTAATCACATAACAGTTTGAAATAGTTCAGCATGCCTTCATAACATTGGAGATATTCCAACTGTGTTCATATTTGTCACTAATCCTGGATGACTTTAATTACAGTTCTCAGACCCTCTCCTTTAAGCATGTGATCAAATGCCTTGTTGATGTCAGCAAAAGAAACCTTGTCTGTAACAAATTTATCCAGTTCAAGCTCCTGCAAATTTAACAATCAAGGAAGGAAAGATTAAAACCATAATTATAACTCTAATTAGATATGATAAGCATAGATTGCTCCCGTCATGGTACGGACAAAAAAAAAAAAACTGGGAAATATGACCACACAGTATTATCTACAATTATGGTTTGCAAGTGAGTGATACCTGTGAAAGATTTCAAATAAAATGTGAATATACCCTGCTTTGATGCAACATATCAAAATTTCTCTAGACACTAAACAGGCAACCAAAGTTTTGTGCAAATACCCTGATGAAGGAACCCCGCCAGGCCAGCCAGTGACACCCAAAGAAACGGATAGTGGTAGACTTGTAGCGCTACTTTCTGTTCTGGTTGTCATGGAAGGCAATAAAGCTAAATCTGTTTATACAGCACAAGAAATGACAGAAACAATAAATATGCATTGAAACAAAAGCAATTAAGGAAAATAAGTGAATCCCCGCTAGCAACTTAAAAAGAGCAGATATATTAAGTTACAGAATCCATTTCAATTTTATTGAAATGCATTCCACCTACCAGATCCATCTACTGTCTGATCCATTAAATCTTCCACAGCTTTTTTGGCAACTCCCTCCAGCATTTGTTTATCCACATCCTCCTTTTCCCTCTTGCTCAAATAATCTGTTGGTTCTCCCGTCTCCCCAACTTTCTCATTGTTATTTTGAGTATACCAATCTTTGCATTGCTCATGCCCTGTCTCTACAATAGATTCCTTAGTTTCATCGTAAATTTCGGTATTCTTAGCTTTGGGTACTGGTTCATGATTATCATTATCTTGGTTTGACGATGCATTTTCAATAACTTCTGGAACAGTTATTGAGCCCACCTGCCAATGAATAGATCAGGTAAAGAGCTATATACATCGTAGCATGAAAGTAACACATATGCCACCACAGCTTGCCATCCACATCCAAATGCCACCCCTGCAATCACAATACCTTTATGATGTCAACGAAAATATAACCTAAATATAGCAAACATCAACTACCAGCTTTCTGCTGCAAATAAATTGTTGATACTGAAAATTCCAACCTGAGAGAATAGGTTGGGTGCCATTCAAGAGAACAGATATTGCAAGTAGAGGTATCAATGCATAGACTGCGCGTATAACCACACTGGTGCTTGTGAATGTCATGGCGAGTTCTTTCTTCAGTATCAGAATCCCAATGGCAAGTATGACACTTATTATGAAGCAAGTGACCACCACAACTATAACTGAAAATCTTGCAGTTTTAGGTCTCCTGGCTCCCAGCTCATTACCCACTCTTATACTGCAAATAATATAAATACCACAATAAAGAAAACCAATTTCTAGATACAGCAAATGGGAAAAAAAAGGTATACCATGCTATATAAAACTGCTGAATTTATGTGAATTGCAGTTTTGCCCAATATTGGAGAATCCTACCTCCAGGAGAGGGGTCAATTGTTTGACCCCTCTGGCGATGGTCAGATTTAAAGATATTCCCAAAATCTGCAATAGCCATAAAAATGCCCCAATAAAACAATATATTACTATAAATCATAAATGTATACCTTGCAGCTGTACTGAGACCCAACATTGCCATCAACTCCCAGTTGTAATAATTCATGCTGCATATATGTTCAAAACCTGGCACGTTAGAGATATATTAACTGGCATAGCTATCTAACAAAGTTGGGACAATGCATAGGCATGGAGCTTGTATTTGGCTTTAAATTAGTTAGCTTTAAATGGGAAAGTCTCATACCAAACAGAAATGGAATCCAGAGCGACCTCTGCATTTGGCAGCCAACCCGATACAAGCACCAATACTTCAATGTACCATATTTCCAAACTGCAAAATCAGGTGTGGAACAAAACAAAACTTGTCAAAACAGGCTAAGCTATTATGTAAACACCCAGATATAATTTAGATAGTTTGTGTATCTTCCAAAGAGTATTAAGGCATACGTTAGCATAACAGCCGATGCCAGAGTTAACTTGAAGTATGACCAGAGTCCTGTGAAGGCCTTCAAGGTGAAGCCCGTCCATGTATGCCTACAGTATGGGCTATAGAATATATACAAGGCAGTAGTAATGACCAGAACCCACCAAGTCAAACTCACTATTAGGCTATCCCTAGCAGGCCAAATCCTAGCTTGTCTACTGCCACCCAGGTGATCAATGTATGGAATAGACATGTCCCAACAGCAATATAGGCAATAGGGGCCACTATGTTCTAAGCCTGCAAAAACCTCTGCATGGGGCAATTGAGGGCAAAAGCAAACAACTGAGGAATAAGACCTTTGGCAAAAATACCTCCTGCAGCAGAGATTTCTTTACTCTGCCCTATGGCAATCAATACTGGATCTGCAAAATAGTAGAGGATGCCCAGGAGTATTGCAGTTCCAGTCATTATTATCATGGACCTCTGGCAGATGACTAAACTTCTCCATCCGAGACGCCGCCCTCATGGAATCCACGTCCAGTTCATAAAAGGCCTCCACCGCCTTAGAAATCAAGTGCTCATTTTATAGATATAAGAAAAGTCAATTTATTGATATTGCAAAATTCAACTATTTGATTTGTTTATATTGATTGAATTTTGAAAATATATAATTCAATCTCTAAAATATATCCGCTATCATGAAATAGTTATAAGCTGATATAAACAGAACAGATCCCTCGATGATAGAAAGTTTAGAGTGAAGAAGAAAACGTGTGAAATTTTTTTGTCCAATTTTAATTGGAATGATATTTACAGCCACTATTTTCATGTGAGAGTATATATATATATATATATATATATATTTTCACTATATTTCTTAGAAATAAAAAATTACATATATGTAGTTACATATTTTTAATTTATTTTCTCAATATTTCTATTTTAAAAAGAAAAAAAGATGAACATTTCAACAATTTGGAAAAATCACAAAAAAAAAAGTTTTTCCCTCAAATGAAAGTGTAACTATGACACTTAAATTGATTGGTACAACACATCATAGAAATTTTGAGAATTACAAAAATTAATTTTGAACATTCTTTTAAGAAAAAAGGGCAGATGCATGCAGGGAACTGTAAAAGAAAATTGCAAGGACCTGTAAAATAACGAATAAACCATACAACTTTTAACTCTCATGAAAAAAGTGGTCAAAACAGCTATTTCTAATAGCAAAGAAGCCAAAGACAGCCATCGTCACATAAATACAATTCAATATCCAGGTTGGACACAATTATGTGTACAATATGTCCCAAAAAGAATTCAAAATAGATAATACATGATCAGAAGCTAGAAGATTGTTCCCGGCCTTTCTTAAATTAAACACAAGCAACCCATTTAGGACTGCCCATTTAACTTCCAACACACATGAATATATCCGTAAGTTGCAAAAGCGACTACCCTAAAGCTTACCATCAAATCAATTTCAACTTTTGTAGTACAAGCAACTTCAACTGGGGGTGATGGCATTGATCTGTGAGCAACATGGATAACATTGTTAGAATAGCACATCAGTGGCATTTATGCTAGACCAACATATTCAGAATTACAAAGGCCAGAAATTAAACTTACCTTTCCTCATTTTCAACTTTAGTCATGTCTTCTCTGGCAACAGAGCTCCCAACAACATCCTCGCTCTTGTCAGCAACAGCTACAGATTCTTTGGTACTTGTGTTGTCCACCAGTGCATGGCCACTGACTTCAATTCTATATGATTTTTTATCACTCGTTGCAGAGTTATTGTCCACTGTTTGCAATTGTTTAGTTGGCAAAGATGATACTGGCACAGTAGTTGAGGTAGAGGAGCCAGTTGCCAATGATATCTCTGGGACTACTATTGATCCTGCTGAAGGTATTCTGGTAGACTGTGTCTGTTGCTGAACTTGTTTGGCATCAACAAACTCTGTAGCAACTCCCAATGAAGTGGCCGATATGCATGGGCTAGTAGCAGTTGATGCCACTGGTTTTCCCCCAACCTTCACCTTTGAGCCATGTGGCCGTTTCTTTTTGGGTGCTGCCAATATAGTTAAGTGAAATGAAAGTAGTTAAGTGAAATGAAAGAAGATTTTGGAAGTAAAATAACACAGCTAAAACATAGCTTTGAATGTATCAAGTCCGCACTTGCAGTGTTGGGACCACAGAGCATGGGAATTAAGCTGGGATTATAACCTAATTCAATTAATTGTAGATTAAGAAAGAATTGTCTTCACAATGTGGATTCAGTATCTACAGGAATAAGCATCAAAATCATACCTCCTGAGTGAACAGGAGTCTGAGTTGATGATGGGGAGCTGGCAGCAGCAACAGATGGTCCAAGACCAGATGATGGAGCGTGCTGTATAGATTGAGCTGATGTTGCATCAGATGCAGGAAATAATGAAGTAGCACTTGCTGGTTCAGGTTTCACCTCAGGCTGCCACTCTAGCTTTGGATCCACCTTAACTTCACGAATTGGCTCATTAGGTCTTGCTTGATTTACAAACATCCTTGCAAGATCATATAAAGTTTCTGCAACTTCCACTTCCTGCTTTGATGGGGATATCTGCATGCATTAATCAAACCTTAGCATACAAGCATGATCATGAGCGACAGGCATACCATCTTTTAGTAGTAGAACAAATCATGGTAAGCTTGAGATCCCCCAAGCAGGTAAAAAGGCAGGTTCCCAGTTGTTGAGTATCCACCTATGATGCAAAGGAATATCGACATCACTCATGCCTCTCTACTGGAGGATCCATAAAATTGTCAACATTTGTACAAACAAAAGCAAGTTCTATGTGTTACGCAGAGTATCACGTGTGTAACCTCCAGTCCCACCAATATTCAACTTAATCCTGTGTTGCTTTTGTCTCAACTGTTATGCTTCTATGAGTTTAACAGCTCATAATTAAATAAGGAAATATTTTGGGCATCTCCTCTAATTTTGGTAACTGATCAGTCTTCAAAATCTGGAATTTTTTATGTTGCTAAAGGAGTATTAATCCAAAACATTGATTACCTCATTAGGACTTATCATTTGCTAGACTTGATTCCCTTGACCAGTATGAACCGTTGGGTGGGGATTATAACAGTTCACTGCACAAGCCTATTTGCTGGGTTTCTTTGTCAAGAAGGAAGAAGAAATTAAATTATCTTTGTGCACAAAATGTAGATTGGTTGTCTACACCCCGACATCCAGTTTTAGTCCTTCCAATCAAGTTCATTAGCAGTCACTTTCAATGCAAATACATGATTTTTATTGTGTAAATGGATGAAAGTTAAAATTTCAATCCTTTCCCCTATCATCCACGAATGCCCCAATACAGTAAGCAAATGTTTGATAAGAACAATCAAAAATCAAATGTAGTTAAAGTAAGGCAAAGCACACCTTGGCTATTTTGGCAGCCCTGTGCTTACTGTGATTGCTGGACTTCTGCAAAATACAAGAAAACGGTTTAATGTTGTATTCAATGAATAACAAAGCTGAGAGACCAAAAAAACACAATACGAGAGCAGTTGAATCTACTAACCGCCCTTGGGGTTGCTGATTTGAGAGATGAATCTTCAAAAGATGCCTGCTTTGAATTGGTTGGTGGGAGCCTAATTCTTCCATTGGAGGGCTGCTGCTGCTGCTTCTGCCTCTTCTTGGAGTTGGAACCGCCATCACTCTCATTCGCGTGATGCCAAGGAGGACTCTCCTGGTACCGCTTCTTCATCGCTATTCCAATCCAAATACCAAACCAAAGTAACAGCAGGTACCCCATTCAAATACATCTCTACAAGGCCTGGCAAATCAGTACGAGGCTTATAATTTCCAAAGAAGGTTCCTTTCAACGTTTTCTCGCTCAGAAAATTACAGGATTCGTTTTAAAGACTGCGTCTAAACAAGGGACCCTGTTAAAACGGCTACACCCCAACCCTGCAAAAATAGAACTCTGATATCAAATAGCAGCCAAAAATAAACCCTTCGGATCTGCCAGGCACGACACCGTCATCTAACGTAAATCCGATGCTCAAATCCCATCTATTATACAAATCCAGGCCCTTTCTTTCGTCTCTGTCAAGAAACTGATAGTCTCTGTCAAGAAACGGATAACGGATCTCCAGCAGCTCAGAAAAGATTGTAAGGGAAGGCGTCCAGGGGATGGATGAGGCCGATATTCCTGAACAAAGACGAAGAGCGGCAGGTGTCTGAGGTAGTCGTTTCCTGAACGAAGACTAAGTTCGCCAGGTGTCAACCTATAGTAGTTTCCTGAACAGAGACGAATTTCGCCAGGTGTCAGTGTCAGAAGGAGTAGGACGACGAAAGGTCCCTTTCAAAGAAAGGCCTATCGGCCTAATTATTCATACCTATCCACATCGTCTTTATATAAAATGGAACGTTAATTAAAAAGATATGCAATAGAAATTAAATATGAAAATATAGGTGGAAAAGTAATTGAAACATGAATCCGCGTATTAAAAAAAAAATTAGAAAAATGTGAGCTTTCTTAAATTCTATGATGGACAAAAATTTGGTCTTCTATGTTGTAATGTTGGAAAGCATTAATGTAGAGAGAAACGGAAAAATAACGAGGGTTAGTTAATTAAATCAAACCTTAATAAATGATTAGACAGATGGACAATAATAAAAAATATGATTTTATGGAAGGTGACGTTACGAGGGTAATTAATTGTGAGTAGAGATTGAAGAAAGAATCAAAGAATTTAATTACATATTAAAAATATTAAATAAAAAAATTAATTAAATAAAGTATAAAAGTAAAATTAACTAATTCACTTGTTTAAGTAAATTTAAAATATTAAGCAAAATTAATTAAATATATATATATATATATATATAACTCGCTTGCCCACCCTTGCACCTTATTCTACTAACAAAATGCTCCCCTTTGCCTTCTCACAAGCAACTGTAGCATCCCCTGCTTTGACACTATGCCACACCAAACATCTCGTTCCAGGAGGGGGGTTAGAAATCGTGGTACTCACGGTGACACCCAGGTTCGGAATTAAGCCCAAGCTTCAGCTGATATGTATTGTGAGCACATACCATTGGTTCCCCAACATGGGATTGTTGATATTGAACACGAAACTATGGATGAGAGAAGTGAAGTTTCAAACTCAGAAGTCTTAGAGGAAGTGGTGAATTGGGCTCCAAACTTGGGTACTCCGTGAGCACACCACAGTTAGTATATCCACACCATTGATCTACACTAGCACCTTAGCAATCGTTGGGAAAGGTCCTCTTTGATCGTAGCGGAAGACACGACGAGCTTCTCCTCTGCATGGAAACGTTATGCTTATTCTACCAAATTATGGATGAGTGCATGCAAACAATGGAAGCAATCATATTTCATAATAGAGACATGCCACCTCGAAGCTAGCTTGTGTGTCTTGCTCCAAACAACTAGCTTCAACATGCTCACTGGGTATGTTGCAACCAACAATTATCGTTTTTATTTTTATGATGTCTAGACTTTATGTTTTATGTTCTCAGCTGATACAATTTCATGGCTTTGATGCCTTTTTTTGGTTATGTAATCACCTGTTATGTCATGCACAACAAGTTCATTTTGATAGAATTAGGATTAGGCCTTAATTATTGCATATGGTCTAGTTTCCATACAGACGGATCTAGGCTAATTGAGGTGCCATCCCAACCTATATATTATACATATTTATCCCGTTAATACGATAATTAGATATTACAATTGCCCTTTTACATTTTCATTCCATGTTAAAGGACTCTTTTGTATTATCATAAGAAGTTAAGAATGTGAGACATAACAATTTTATATGATGAGGGGTAGTATAGTGGATCTTAATTGATCTTATAGGAAAAATTAAGTGAACTTCTATATAGGAATTAGGAACCTTAGTTAATAGTTAAGTTTAAGCATATGTTTTACAACAAGATATGTTCATGGTACTAGATTCTTGAATTCAATATTTTACAATGGTGGGATATTTAAGTATAATTATAGAGTTTATGACCATGAAATCCTTCTCAGTTGATTTCAAGCTTACTTCCTTATTGGCCAAGCTCAAGAAGAGGTTAACAATTTTCAAGGATCTCCTTTGATAAGATCCTAAGGGAAAACAATCAATAGGAAAATCCTCTTACAAATGAAGCCAAGATGTTAGAATTTGGGGAGATTAAGGACTAATTGTTCAACAAATTACCAAGTCGTAACATAATTAAACTCTATGCATTACATGGTAAGTATCATTGCATTAATAATCCACATGTCAATCACACACTTGCCTCATTTCCAATGTGAGGTAATAAACATGAAGAGACCCAAGATACCCCTCAAGTACTTGAGCTCATATAAAAATTAGGATTTGGACTCTTGTATGAATTATGTCATAGGCAAGGTGGGACTATGCAGAACTATCAAGTAAGGTGTGAGAGGGACTATGGAATATCTCACCTACTTAGCTACTTTGACAGAATTACTGCTATTTAGAAGTTGGTAACAATCATTCTTGATCTGGTGAAAATGAGGATTGAAGGATTTCAATAGGGTTATTCTTTCTGAGTTATATTAGTACATAGGATATTTTAGCTTTGTAATTTTTTTCCTTGAATTACACCCTATCTTCTTTGGTCTAGATTGCTTAAGCTAGATTAGGCAATCACACTAAGATTTGGGGGGCTATCTCTTTTGTTATTTCATATTATTTGTTCTCAAATTTTGACATTTATAGGGACTTTTGGTGGAGATTTTGTGGACTAGATGGTTTCCCCTATTTCAAGAATTGAATTCCGTCTTCAACCTCGATTTTTTTTCTTTGCAGTTTGACTTTCACCCTTAAGTGTCTTGTTGGCGACTTTAGGGAAGTCATTGGAGTCGTTATATGGGTTTGTTGACTTGTTTGGCTCTCTAGTTTGGTTCTCTATTTTTGGATTAATGTTAATGGAATTCAAAGAGCTACACGAAATTAGAAGAATTCTTTGATCTCCTAAAGAATTGATCCAATGTGACAAAACTTTTATATTCTTGATCACCTCAAAAGTACATGACAATGAACATCAATCCATTTCTCAATTTGTTTCTATTATAGGTACGTTGATATAAAAAAAACAACAAATTGCTACCCTTGAAGCTCACTACAACTTCTTGAGAAATATGGTGGTAAGCCTTTGCAAAGATGCACAATCAAGGCAATCCAACTAGTGAATGTCTGTGAATTCAAGCTAATGGGGAGTTAAAAGGAAATGATATCATACACTAGTTGATTGAAGACATGGAGATAAGGAATTAGGACTTTGTCTCAACAAACATAAACCGAAAAGAGGCTATTAATTGTCACATTTTCTATGAAACTCATGTTTTGTAAAGTTACCAAACACTTAAATATTTGCTATAAATTGTATAATAGTAATTATTAATAATAATAAAATATTGATATATAGAAGTTTTTCATTTCATAAATAAAAATTTATACATATTACTTGAAATTATATATATATATATATATATATATATATATATATATATATATATACAACTTTTGGATAATACAAATTCCTCACTTTTAATTATAGGTATAAATTGAAAATACAAAAACTAAATTATACAAATTATATAAACTATTAATTTATGATTAGGATTTATTTCTAAATTTATTTGTTCAATTATGATTTATTTCTAAATTGTTGTGTTCAGATATGATTTATTGAGCCTAGAGACTCATTCTGCAGCCGAGTATGAAAGAGATGTGTAATTATGTCTATCCCTCTTAAAATAAAAAATAAAATATTATCTAAATAGAAAATCAATGTGGGCTATAATAATAAAAAAAAAAAATGCTATGCATATTTAATTAATTGTCCATATGACCTAATATAATTTCATGTAAAGTCATTAGAAGTAAAAAAAAAATATGAGTAAAATTTTTAACATATAATATCAACTTCATGTATATTTATATATAAAAAAAAAAAAAATGTTAAAACAAAATATTTTAGTGTTGTATAGAATAAAATATTTAATATAAATTAATATTGATATGTACTTAAAAATATATCAATAATAAATTTGATCCCTCTCTGTAATTAAAATAAATATATATTGGTTTCAAAATTTCTTTATTCATATATAACAAAATTTCTTTATTCAAAAACTTAACTGGTGTCCCATTCCATTGATTACTATTTGGTTCATATGGAAGTGGCGGAACAAAAGAATCTTTCAAAATAACAGTGAGCTATTTGGAAGAATTATAGACAAGATTATTCTAGATTATTTCACCTACCAACATATCATGCCTCAACAGAAAAACCTACAGATGGCTTCCTCTGTCCTACAGCCGCTCTTATTTCCAAGAGCACATTTTGATGGTGCAGCAAAGGATGGCACATGCACTTGTGGTGTGTTCATAGCTCTTTCAAATGATCTCCATTTCTCCATTTTCTGGAATGGTGGTAAAGGGACAAATAATAAGGCAGAGGCCATGGCCCTGCATGGTCTGCTCATCTTCTGTTCTTTCATGGATATTGGACCTATAAATGTATATGGGGACTCAAAAATTATCATTGATCATGTGAATGGTAAGCAGAAAATATCAAATGACAGCCTTTCAGGATGGCTGAATAGGATTGCATCTTTATGGAAGTCTGTTACATTTCCTATTGTGCATACAAAGCGAAATCAAAATGTACATGTGGATGCTTTGTCAAAGAAAGGGATGCATGCTCCAATCAGTATATGGCATCGGGTCATCACTATGGATTCCTGCTCATATGAGATTCAGCCCTATGCCCGACATATAATGCTTGCAGTTTTCTGTTTTGCTATAAGGCCTATATTTTCGGATATATCTATCTCCGACAGTCCGCCGAATATCTGGATAGTCCTAAATTTTGCTATGTTTTTTGTTGCCCCAAGTGATGATGATGTTCTATACATCTCCCTCTGATATCGAGGACATAATCGGGATTTATGGTCCACCAATATCTATATATCAGTGTACTGTAATTTTCAAATACATAATATAATCCATACACTGCTTTTTCTTCTTAAAAATATATATATATATATATATAATAGCATCTTATATATAAATCTTTGGTGTTCTATTTTTCTAAATTATTCTATAAAAGATCTAAATCTTTGGTGTTCTATTTTTCTAAATTATTCTATAAAAGATCATTGCCTTAGTTAGCTTCGCAAATGGATATCATAATTTTTAATTTCTATTTGTGTTGGTTTATAATGAACTCAGGTGTTTTATTTAGTTATTATGTTGAAAATGTGATATTTTTTATTTATTATTTTCTTGGCCGGCTGAAAAATGTTTTATTTTGTTATTCTTCCATGAAAAGATCATTTACTGTTACGTAAGAAATCATTATTAGCCTTTTCAAAAAGTTGAACAAAATACAAACAACTAATTTTAGATAAAATAAAAGAAAACGAAACAAATCATGAGTATGATGAGTATGGTGAGTTAGGATGGTAAATAATAAAATTAAATTGAAATATATATTTGTTATAATAAAAAAATATATATAAATTATATTATATTATATGTAATTTTTAAGGTTATACGGTAGTTAGTTTTTTTCGTTTAATTTAAATATAGTTAAATTAAAGTAGAAAACAATAAAAACATAAAAAAATTAAATTTTAAAATGTTATAATTAAAATTTTAAAGGGGTTCTTGATTATTAGGTTTCTGTAGTATTATTTTCTTTCATTTATTTTTCTCTCTACTTCAACCTTCGTTTGGTTAAGATGAATAATGACCCGCAATTTGTGAATTGATGATCTAGAGACTCTCTTAGACCACTCCAACCTCCTCTTTTACTCACTGCAAAATAGAGTAGAATTAATGTTTTAATTCACAAGCATGTTACAAGTTAGATTTATGATTCTCAAGCAAATGTAAAAGTAGATCAATGATACATGCAAGTAGGTAATTGATTTGATGAAATGTACAAAATAGAGTAGCTTCACTTATGCATATAAACTAGCCCTTCTTCTCTCATGTAATGTTAATTAACATCTACAATTTGAATGAATGGCATTTTCATTTTTAGGGTTAAAATCAGTTTCATCAGGAGTTTTCACTATAGTTAAGCTGGAGGAATGATCTTTGAACACCTCAATCTGATGTCGTGACTGAGGATGGCATGAGTAGAACCTAACCTATTGTTCATACAACATTGTTACCTCTAAGTTTTATGAACCCCAAGTTGATAATTTAAGTTGAGAAGCCCTTGGGAGTTGCAACACTCTTGGTGCAATACTAGGGCCCACCAGTATGTAGCTATTTTAGGAGTATTTTGGTGAATGTATGGGCTCTATTAGATTAGCATTGTTTTAGGTAGCCAAACCAAGAGGAAAGAAAGTCTTTTTTTGGATGTTCTTAAACATTCTTGATGAAGCTCTTACTAAAGATGTAAAGGTTCTGGCCTTCAAACCAGACAACTATTAATAGAAATCATAACCGTTTCTTTAAAAAAGAAATTGCACTGAACCATTTTTTGTTGTGGAAAATGTCTGTTTTTATATTTAGAAAAATAGAAGATAAGACCTGATCTTCCATTTTAGCACTTATTTCATTGGCTCTAGCTGTCTATTTGTTACACATTGGTCTCTTGATTTTAACCCTCATATGAAAATCTCTTCATCCCAATAGGGGTTAAGTTGTCGCACTTTCCTCTAATTTCTTCAAATGATGACATTTTCAAATCCATCAAAGACAAGGTGGGTCGTTATATAACCCATGACAAGTTTAAAGGAAATATCCTTCTCTGTGCTAGGATTTGTGTGCAAATCGAATTTGAAAAAGGAATATCGTAGGTGATTCAACTTAATGTGGAGGGTTGGAGTCATCTTTAGGCTCTCGATTCTGAGTAGATTCCCTTTAAATGTAACTCTTGGCATGAGTATTGAAATTTTTTCAAAAGTTGCCCCAAAGCTGAAGAAATTCAACCAACTTCTAAGCAATCTCTTCATTCTCATAATAATGAAGAGTTTGATTCATTCAAGATAGTTTCAAATGAGGAAGATTCTCTCAAGATCAACACAAAGTGCAAATCTATGCCTCCTCAAAAAATCCAAAAGAATTTAAGAAATTTAGCCACAAATATTGAATATGTGGAACCATAACAAGTGGTTTCGCTTCCATCCAATAAAGTTTTCCCTTCAACTGGGGCATTAGCTGGCCTCCAAAGTAAAAAAGTATGCTTCAAAGGCTGAGAAGTCAGGTGAAGAAAGAGAGGGAGAGGAGGCTGATGTCACTAGGTCTCCCTCCTTTGCGGAAGTTTTATTAAAGGACTCTCATCCTTCTCCTCCATTAACAAGAAGATGAAAAACAAATAAAGAACACAGAGAGAAAGAAGCAGAAACACAAGGCTTAGCAGGCACCCGATAAACATTGGATAATCAAGTGTAAATGTGAGAATTCAACTTAGTAGTTATTTATGTTTTGTTTTCATAGTATATTATGTAATCAATTTGTAAGAATTTATTATTGTACTCATGTAGTAATCTTTAGTATTGGAAAGTCCAAAGTTGGGTTTTTAAACTCAAATTAGAAATTTTGTAATGTTTCAATCAATGTCTAGTTTGATGGTAAACTATCAACTCCAAAGATTGTATATTGCTACTAGTTTACATGCAGCTCCTTTTGATCAATACAAATTTTAGTTTCAATTAATTTAAAAAATATATGGATTCAAATAGATAATCCTAATGCATGATTTTCATAATGTCAACCGTTATATCATTGGGCCGATTTTGAGAGAGATTAATTCTGAAAGTGAAAAGATTGCATTATAATCTTAGTTGCTCATTTTTTCCAAATAGAAGATGAACAAACATTGATTGAGCCTAAAATATGTAGAGACAAAATGGATGAATTTTCTTTATATATTGTGATGGGCAAACAATTGAATCCAACATATGTAGAGGCAAAATGGATGAATTTTCTTTATATGTTATGGCTTTTTAGGCACTTATTAAAGATGAGGGTGTCTACTTATCTTCTAAGGCTCCCTTTTAATGAGCACCTTTCACATATAAGGCACATGGACAAGGTGTACATGTGTTATGACCATATTTAAATCACCTATCACTTATTTTAAGGACACATTACTACTTATGTGTAGTGAAATATACTTAAAATAACTACTAATTTATCTTATTTAATAATATTCATTGAAAATTTACTTTGTTAATTAATAATTCTTTTCAAAATGCATAGTCTAACCTTACGATCCCTTTTACACCCTATTTAAATATATTTTAAATAAAATATAATTAAATAATTTTAATTAATAATTTCTTTTTATAAATTCATATGGTTGAGATCCTCATTTACCTCAGAGACTTTAGTTATCAGTGTTCCCACTCAATTTTTAGATATTTAACCTCAGAGACTTTAGTTATCATTATTCCCACTCAATTTTTAGATATTTATATCCTTCCTATTTTGCCACACCACAATCATATAGATGTGACCAACCTAACCACTCAAGTATGATTTGACATAACCATGCTATCTCCACACTTTAAGTATCATTTCACATGATCATAACCATGCTATCTCCACACTTTAAGTATCATTTCACATGATCATGCCATCACCACACTTTCTAACCACAAAGGTCACTGCCACTCCTTCCTTGTCTTCCGTATTGGTAACAATAAACTTCAATCTCTTTCGAGTGCCATGACCATATAAATATTGCAATGGAACCCACATGAATCCACCATATAAGTAAATTCATACAAGTATTCTCTTTTTTCTTCTGAAACAGTAAAGCTTGCTTTTCCTGTACCTATAAATATCTACTGTACACAACTTTCATTTCTAAAAGCAAACGCAAATTGCGAATACCTTTAAACGCAAATTGTTAATACCTTTGAAAGGTTTTCAAATTTCAAATATGTGGATTGGCCTATACTATAAGCCTGGGCAACGTAACGTTTGAATGTAAATAGAGTGGTAAGGAAATTACAAGGCAACGTAACCCTTTAGCCCAAATAGTATAAAGCAATCAAATTAGTAACTTGCAAGGTTTTTTATGAGCATTAAATAAATTGCTTCATTAATTATTAGATTATGTTATTTATTTAGATTGTATAAGGATTTAAAAAAATAATTATGGATTGGTTTAATGAAAGTGTTAATTTAAAAGTTTTTTTATTTAGAATCGCGGCAAATGAAATTTACTAACTACAAGAGTAATATGATGATGGGCAGGTTCTTTTACAAGAGCAATATGATGATGGGCAGGTTCTTTATACATATAGGGAAAATAATGCCATAGCGGATATGTTATACAAAGACGCTTTGTTATTAGATGTCAGTTTAGTTTCTATTTCAAAAGTGTCTAATGGTAATGTGTTGTTTGTTAGGTTCTTCATACATATAGGAAAAATAATGCCATGGCGGATCTGTTATACAAAGACGCTTCGCTATTAGATGTCCATTTAGTTTCTATCTCAACGTTGTGTAATGGTAATGTGTTGTTTGTTTTTTTCCTTTAATCTGTTTGATCTTATTCAAATAAAATTTAGTTAAGTTTCAAAATATGTTTATTCTCAGCACAGTTTTTTAAGTTATCGAGGATGTTGCTATTGTACTTTTTTATTTCCCATGAAATATCAAAACTACATTTTTTTCTTAAAAAAAAAAAATAATAATCATGGATAAATTTAATTAGTTTTGAGTTTTATAAAATTATCAATTTTAAAGTTAAAAAATATATGTTAATATCCAATAAAAAATAATTGAACAAGTTTATTTACTTAATGACTAGACTTATGACAAAACTTATTGTCAATTTAATAAGAATGCACTTACTCGAGCTTATTGTCAATTTAATAAGAATGCACTCCCTGGAGCTTATTGTCAATTTAATAAGAATGCACTTACTAGAACTAAAAAGGGGCAATGGGCTCCTTAATCATATTGTTTTAAGATGGATCATTCCAAAAATTCAACAAGTTCTTAAGTTGTTGCACTATAATTTACAAAAACAAGTTACACAAGTTATAGTGTCATCATACCATGATAAAGTTCATGAAAGTTCTTAAATTACAATCAATAATACTTTGCTACATTTTTTTCACATAAAAAAAACACTTAAATAAATAATGTTAAAAAATTATATTGAATTTTAATAATAATAATAATAAGTTAAATCATCAATTTCATTATTTTATGTAGTTGGGTAAATCATTATTTTTATCATCCATACCCAAATTTAAATTCACACTAATAACATACTAACTTTAAGTCTTAATAATTATTGTTGTAATGATTTCATAGCATAAGAAAAACACTCTTATATAAATAATGACTGGCTTAATATTCACAACCTAAAAAATTGATTTTTTCTTTAAAAATAAATAAATAAATATTTAAACAAATTTAATAATTAAAAACATATATTTTCCTTTCAAATCCCTAAAACATATATTTCCTCCTTTAAAAAATAACAAATTTTATATCCAAAAAAATAACGTATTTAAACCTCAACCATATTTCCTCTTTAAAAAAAATCACAAGTTCGAATGTGAAGAAGTTAAAAATCAAAAGTTTAAGTGCCTTTCCTCTTTAAAGAAAATCACAAGTTCGAATGTGAAGAAGTTTTATATCCAAAAAAAATAACGTATTTATACCTCAATCATATTTCCTTTTTTAAAAAAATCACAGTTCGAATGTGAAGAAGTTAAATATCAAAAGTTTAAGTGCGTTGAATGCATACCCGTGAAGAATTCCATCCAGTGACATTCAAGAACCCAGGACCCCATGCCTCAGCGCTACGCACTTCATCCTTGAGCAGAAGCAAATCCACATAGGCGCAATACTGTAATAAGTATTGAGAACAGAGTAATTCTAACCTGGTTTTAGGGTTTTAGCCATGCCTGCCCTAGTCTTCTTGACATTCAAAGTTTTTCATGGCTTCCCCGGAGTGTGTTTTTTTGGCTGTTACTGCAGCATTTTTTACAGCGTTTCAGTAGCAATTCTAGGATTCTTCATCAGGGGCCCGGATTGTACAGAAATCTAGGCTCTGTAAACGAACAATGCAGGGGAATAAAAATGTTCGTAAATTCCAACAAACACAGCTGAAATTTTAGCAAAATGCCACTGCTTCCATCGAAGGATTTACCAGAAAATTAGCGCATCCAAACAGTTACAGTTATCGAGGTGTATAGGTCAAAACCCGTGACCAGAGTGAAAACTCAGCTTAGCTTAAAGAGGATGAAAATATGAAGTGTTGCAGAGCCTTTTCTATACAATGGGTATTAAATAAGCGATCTTGTATATGTTTATTTTGCATAATTGATTTGCCAAAATTTAACTGTAGATATATACAGTCCCTCATTTAATGTTTAGCAAGTTACTTATTTTCAGAGTTTTTTTCACATTTTTCTTACAATAAAAGAATGAGAAATTACAAGAAGAATAAATATTTCAATAAAAACAATGTTATGTTAGACTTGGCTCTTTTAATTTGGAGTTGTTGATTTTTTGGATTTTCCGGTGCCAAAATCCGAATCCAGAAAAAAAATTGAAGTAAAATCTTGATTTGTGTTATTTAAACTGGTTTTTTACTCTATATGGATTGCGCAAAGATTATCCATCAAATTTGTGATGTAAATAAATTCCTACTTAATTTTAGAAAAATTATATTAAAAAAATCCATAAAAAACTCCCAAAAAAAATCCATAAAAAACTTCCAAAAAAATCACACTAAAACACACTCGTTTTAATTTTTTTTAATTTATCTATGTCCATATTATGACTTATGTTGAGAGATTTTATTAAAACTAAAAAATAAACTTATATATTTTATTAATTTATTATAAAATTATACACACCTATCCACATAGCTTTTATATAAAATCGAAAGTTAATTTATTAAAAAGATATGCAATAGAAATTAAATATGAAAATATAAGTTGAAAAGTAATTGAGACCTGAATCCGTGTATTAAAAAATATATATTAGAAAAAGGTGAACTTTCTTCAATTTTAAGATTGACGAAAACTTGAATTTAAAAAAAATCAACATAAAAATTAATTACTTAAATTGTCACATTAAACTAAAAATATTAAATATCTTTATTATCTAATTAAATGAAAGATATTGAATAAATAAAAATATATATATTTTATGTTATATTACTTTTTTTTACATGATATTAAATATCTTATTAGTTTATTTAAACAAAAATATTGAATAAATAAAAAATATATATTCTAGGTTCTATTATCCTTTTACATTCCTTCATGGAGGTGTCCTTATGCGTTGTCCCAAACTAATGGCAATGATCAACTTCTCAAGCTTGTGCGAAACAATTGATATTATGCCACTTGGATTCATTTCAGTTGAAGAATGGAAAATATGGTCGAAAAGTTATCAGTTCAAGGTGGGCATGAAGAGCACATCGAATTCACATCATTTGAGCTTTCACCTATGCAATTGCAAGAGCACATCGAATTCACATCATTTGAGCCTTCACCTATGCAATTACATCACATTCAAACCGCAATGATGGAATTGAAGAAAATGAGGGTTGCCATTAATGGCAATTTTTATCCCAACACATACCACGCTAAAACTACAAGAGGTTTTGAAATGTTCCCATTATGGAGAATGATTTATGCAATGAGGAAGAGAAAGGTCGTTGAGCAAGTAAGAAAATGCTTGAGGTATAATCTGAGAGTCACCAATAAAACTAAAGGACCAAGCCCTCTTGGCTTCGTCCCCCCCTCCACTGTCTTTCATTTTCATGTCAACGGTTCTTTTGTCTCAAGAAGAAATTCATCTTGAGTGGGCTCTTATACTCAACGATGCATGCTCAAGCTTGAAGGAGCAAACTCTTCCTCACCATTAGTGTTCTCAAGTATACATTATTGTCATGCATTTGGGTTTCTCAACTGAAGTTTGGTCTTGTTTATGGTTTATCTTTGGTTTAGTTTATTATGTTCAATACTTCCATATTCAAGTCATTGCTAGTTATTCCCTTCTTTCTCTCACTACATCCTTTTTTCCCCCTACTAGCTTGCCCACCCTTGCACCATATCCTACTAACGAAATGCTTTCCTTTGCCTTCTCACAGGCGATTGTAACATCCCTTGCTTTGACATTATGCCACACCAAAGGGCTCGTTCCAGGAGGGAGGTTGGAAGTCGTGGTGCTCAAAGTAACACCTAGGCTCATAATCAAGCCTAAGCTTCAGCTGATAGGTATTGTGAGCACATACCATTGGTTTCCCAACATGAGATTGTTGATATTGAACATGAAACTATGGATGGGAGAAGTGAAGTTTCAAACTCAGAAGTCTTAGAGGAAGTGGTGAATTGGGCTCCAAACTTGGGTACTCTATGAGCACATTACAATTGGTATCTCCACACCATTGATCTATACCAACACCTTAGAAATTGTTTGGAAAGGTCCTCTTTGATCGCAACGAAAGACGCAACAAGCTTCTCCTCTACATGGAAGAGTTATGCTTATTCTACCAAATTATGGATGAGTGCATGTAAAGAATGGAAGCAATCATCATAATAGAGACCTTCCACCTCGAAGCTAGCTTGTGTGTCTTGCTCCAGATAACTGGCTTCAACATGCTCATTGGGTATGTTGCAACCAACAATTATCGTTTTTATTTATATGTTATCTAGTCTTTATGTTTTATGTTCTCAGGTGACACAATTTCATGGCTTTGATGCCATTTTTTTGTGATGTAATCACCTGCTATGTCATGCACAACAAGTTCATTTTGATAAACTTAGGATTAGGTCTCGATTATTGTCTATGGTAAACTTTCCAGATTGATGGATCAGGGCTAATTGAGGCGCCATCCCAACCTATGTATTATACATATTTATTCAGTTAATACAATAATTAGAGCTTACAAAAAAAATTGCCTTTTGACATTGTCATATAGCAAGAAAAAAAGTGTGAGAGTTGATGACATTTTCATTCCATGTTAAAGGAATCTTTTATATTATCATAAAAAGTTAAGAATATGAGAGGTAACAATTTTATATGATGAGGGGTAGTAACTATAGAGGATCTTCATTGATCTTGTAGGAAAAATTAAGTGAACTTCTATATAGGAATTACGAACCTTAGTTACTAGTTAAGTTTAAGCATATGTTTTACATCAAGATATGTTCATGGTTCTAGATTATTGAATTCAATATTTTACAATGGTGGGATATTTAAGCATAATTATAGAGTTGATGACCATGAAAGCCATCTTAGTTGATTTTAAGCTTACTTCTTTATTGGCCAAGCTCACGAAGAGGTCAACAGTTTCCAATGATCTCCTTCGATAAGATCCTAAGGGAAAACAATCAATAGGAAAATCATTACCATGCACGTGCATCTAGCCATCCAAGAGAAAGGCGAACCCTCGATATCGCTGGTGCCTTGCTCGCTTGAGATGGGAGTTGACCGTGACAACTCTTCTGTGTTGATGTGTAGTTGGTGGATCTTCGCTCCTCTTTATCTGTCATGTGGGGGTTGTTGTCCTTGTGGCTAATTGGTTGCCATCTTGTTGGTTGTTGTCTTGCGGGGTGATGTGGGTGATGATATGTTGAAGTTTTAACCCACGGTGTCTTTTTCTTTAATTCACCCCTTACTAGAGCTTGACTGTTATCTGGTGCATGTTGTGGTGCCTGCTGTGGTGTCTTATCTTCTAATATTACTTCAACCACTGAACCCTCATCAGATGTGTCAGCACCAGTAACCTTTTCAGCTTCAGCCTCTGTTTGTCTTTGATTGTCGATAATCAACTGCTCATCATCTGAGATGTCAGTCCCTGGAACATCTCCTGCGTCAACCTTCGTGGACTCTACATGTTTATTAATGGAAATATCCTGTAATGTAATTTTCTTCTTTTTATACCAGAGCTTCAGGAATTTCTTTTGCACATTAATATTGATAGTATCCACTGATTCCATCCAAGGGTATCCCAAAACAACATCCATATTACCCATATCTGAAGTATAAAAATCACCATGAAACACATACTTATCCATAGAAAGCTTCAAATCTCTATAAACTTGCACATCCTGTGTGTTTTCAATGTGTTTTGCTGGCGCTTGTAATTTTTTTGCCAAGTTGACATTTACGAGATTTTGCTTGCAACTTGAATTTATAGACACAATTATTTTCTCCTTCTGAATCAATCCATGAACCTGCAATAAGGAGACACCAATAGAACATAACCCCTGACGTGTCTCATTCATTTTTCTAGCACAAGACCATTTGTCCATAAGGAGTTTTTCAAATTCTTCATCCGAAAATTCGGACCACTGTTTGATGCCAAGTGAGTTCCACCATATGTCAGCCTCTTCTGTCAAATTAAGCCATACTATAGCCTTCCAAAATACCCCATATTTGAACTTTATTCTTTGTATGAATTCTTCAATAGTAGGGCTATCATCTTTCCCTGTAAACTTAGGATCCGCCATGAAAAATATTTTGAAAAAATTTCACTTACTTGGCGAAAATTTAAAATGGCCACAAGTCCGTCAATATTGCTCAGAATCCCTATTATGACCTATTTTTGGAAATGGAACAACCATTCTGCATCTGCCCATGTGATAGGAATCCTAATCCAGGCACTAGAATTTCAGATCTGCACTGCAACTCTCCCGCTGTCACCCAAATTCTGAAAAAAGCGCTGATTTTAAATCACTGATATCTCCCTCATTCGAACTCTGATTCAACTGATTTTTTTTTTTAAATTGGGTATTTTTTCACAAAGAATCCAGATCTGCAATTAGATTTTTCAGATCTTGCATCAGGACATCCAGATCTGTGCCGCAAACTCGCTGCCTCAAAAAATTGTCTGCAACCCCACTGAGTTTTAGATCAGCGATATCTCCTTCATCCGGACTCCGATTCAACCGATTTTTTTTTTGAATCGGGTATTTTTTCACAAAGAATCCAGATCTACAATTAGATTTTGCAGATTTTTCCCCAAAACGTACAGATCTAATCTGCAAACTCGCCACCCCAGAAAGTTCCTGCAATATATATATATATATATATATATATATATATATATATATATATATATATATAGATATAGATATAGATATAGATATAATAAAAAATAAAAAAAATAAAAAAAAAAATATTTCTCCACTTTTGGCCCAAGAAAGTGCTCTGATACCACTTGTTATAGCTCTGATCCCACTTGTTATAGCTCTGATACCACTTGTTATAGATCTAACCCAGAAATATATGATAATAGAAATAAACCCAAGAAATAATAAGGTCTGATATCAAAACCCTTAAGGTAGGGCCACACCATACATTCACTCCTTAAGGAAGGAGAACACTCCACAAGCCATATGCCTGTTCATACAATATTCCTTGACATCTCTCCATGTGGAGTCTCTAGCCTCTATATAGGCCTCATACATATAATACCATGGGTCATTACCATGGTTCCCTCATACCACCGAACTAATACCATGGGCCCATTACATTATTACTAACTACTTGTGGTCCCTTACATGATATGGGTTAACCACCTTATTTATTACTATGGTCCATCCCATTATTACATTATTACCTTGGGTACCTCCCTTTGTACCCCATATTATCCCCCCTAGGTATATAACAAAAATCCTCTTACAAATGAAGCCAAGATGTTAGAAGTTGGGGAGATTAAGGACTAATTGTTCAACAAACTGCCAAGCCATACCATAATTAAACTCTATGCATTACATGGTAAGTATCATTGCATTAATAATCCACATGTCAATCACACACTTGCCTCATTTCCAATGTCAGGCAGTAAACATGAAGAGACCTGAGATACCCCCTCACATGCTTGAGCTCATGGAAAAATTGTGATTTGAACTCTTGTATGAATTATATCATAGGCAAGGTGGGACTATGCAAAAATATCGAGTAAGGTGTCAAAGGGACTATGGAATGTTATCTCACCTACTTAGCTACTTTGACAGAATTACTACTATTTACAAATTGGCAACAATCATTCTTGATCTAGTGAAAATGAGGATTGAAGGATTTCTTTTTTGCTGAAGTAAGAGTCGTACCTTCTATTTTATTGAATCATAAAAACAAATTACATAAATTACAACAGTCCCAAAGGATCTGTGGGCCATAGAAATAACTATTCGCTTAAAGCCTAGGGCACCAAGCCAAAGGCTTAAAAACCGGGCCAAGGGCCCACAAACATAACTACAATACCCTCGAAATACAAACAAAAGCCGAGACCGTTCGATCCGCCTTCAGAGATCTGACAGATGAGGCTCATATCGGGGCGAAAACAAGCAAACACTTTAAAACTAGAATCAGACCCGATGAGGAAATAGGGACCACTCTATAAGGATTTTGGGTCTGAATGGGGGGATAACCCTCGAGCATGTAGTCCGCCTGAAATCCACCGATTCCCACCTTGAAGCGAAACAAGCACGGAAGATAACACCTCACCCGGACCCAAAGTCAAATAAAGCCATCATTTAATTTAAGTTCGTGTCACACAGGCACGGTAACCACCTTGCAAGTTGCCTTGCGAAATCCCTGGGATTGCAGCAAATCTGCCTAACTGCGAGCACGTTAAACCATCACCCGACAAAGCTGATTCTTCTTTAGGGAATTTAGTTTTCATGAAGAGTTTTGGGTTCAAAAAGACTACCACCCGATAACTTTGGGGATGAAGAATTCAGGGTGCAAATTCCCTCCCAAAGACCTGTTATCCATGCACTGCTTCACCATAAAAAATCAGAATTCCCCTGTTTCCTTTAGTCAAATCCTTTTAGTTTCCCCTGTTTTGATAGAGCTCCCTGTCCGCGCTAGCCTGTCTGAGACATTCTTCCCTCAATCTGCCTTGGGGTGTCTCTATCCAATCATAAATTTTATTACTCTTGGCCCAGCGCACGCCTTCATTAGCTAGAATGTCTGCTACTTTGTTGGCAGTACGGCGCACATGAGTAAAACTAAGGGTTCTCATGTTCTGCAGGTGAGATTGAATCCATTGATAAACTTGCAGAAGCCGCCAGTGTCTCGAGACTTTATCTGGAGCAGAGCCATAGCAAATTTTCCTGACCAAATTAATAATCAATTCGGAATCAGCTTCAATTATGGCATTATGAAGATTTAAGTCCTTCAAGATTTCTAGACTTTTCTCAAGGGCCATAAGCTCTGCCATATTGTTAGTGGCTTTACCCAAATGGCTATGAAAGATGGTTTTTATGTAACCATTTTCATCTCTTATTACTCCTCCATACCCCGCCATACCCAGGTTACCTTTAGAGGCCCCATCTATATTGCATTTTAAAATCCCTGAGGGGGTGGTTGCCAGAAATCCTTATCAGTAATTATATGACTTACATTCTTGTTTTTGCCCTATGGGGCAAGCCCCTGAAGACCCAAGTGTCGTAGTATCTATACATCCTTACTCTTTAGGTTGGTCCTCTGGGGGGTTTTTAATGAGGGTCCCTATTGTCTCCTTGAGCTGTCTTAAAATCTGAGCCATGATGTTCTAGGGAGAACCTTTTCTGTTCTTGAAAATTCTGTTGTTGCGTTCTTTCCAGACATCCCATATTAGAAAGCCTGGAACTAATGCCCAAGCTTTGTTGATTATTTCATTGTCAGAGAAATTTTTCCTCCATTTCTTCAGAGTACTGGTAATGCTGCTCAAGTCCCTATCTATTTGTCTGAATATTGAAGCTACCCCGTCCCACAAGGTGGAAGTGAATGGGCAGAGGTTGAGTAGATGATCCATGGTTTCTTCTTGTAATTCACATAGCTGGCATCTAGATGGACCGTGTACCCCTCTTTTCCTAAGATTTTCCCAGGTCATAATACTTTTATGCTGCACTAACCACATGAACAGTTTGATTTTCATCCAACTTTGGTTCTGCCATAGGTCCTTCCATACCCCATCAAGGTTAGGGTAGTCAAGTCCGCGGGCTATGTGCTTGGCCTCTTTGAGGTTAAAGTTACCTTCATTGTTATTGCCCCATCTCAGCTGGTCTAAATCTGTTGATGTTCCAAGATGTCCATTAAAGCTTCTGCATGTGCCTTTAACGGGGAGTCATCACTGTAAACTAGGTTCTTCCATAATCTCCATTTTTCTTCTCTTCGTTCTTGATCCCAGAAGTCCTTTACCTTGTGTAACCCTTTGTTGTCAGTATCGTTCTTGAGATTGATGAATTCTTCTCTTAACAGTTTAGGTTCCTGTTGCCAATTATCTTCCTAGAACCAAGCAAGGTTACCATCTCTTATTTCCCAGAAACTGTGTTTCTGCACAATGGCTCTATTCTCCCAAGCTTTGTTCCACTACAACAAAATAGACAATTTGCGCCAGATTTAGCACCAGATATTAGTGCATTTTTTTCTCAATTGGGATGAGCAACCTAGCGCTAAATCTGGCTCTATTGTATAATTTTTAAAGCGTCATTTTTTGCACCAAATTTTGCATCTTTTTTACGCCAAATTTTCCATCATTTTTTGCATCATATTTTGCACCAAGATTTTCATTTGGTTTTACAACAGGTTTTGCTTCTAGTCTTGTGCCATTTTTTGCTTCTATTTTTGCATCATTTTTTTCTTCCTCTTTTGTGGCATTATTTTCTTCTAGTTTTGTGTCATAATTTGCATCGAGTTTTACACCATCTTTGGCATCTGATTTAGTGCATTTTTTACATCCAGTTTGTGCCAATTTTTGCATATCGTCTTATGCCATTTTTTGCTTCTAATTTTGTACTTATTTTTACATCTATTTTTGCGCCAGTTTTTGTCTTTTTTTACACCATTTTTTCCATCCAATTTTGCACCATATGTTGAATTTGATTTAGTGCCATATTTTGCATGCATTTTTGCATCCACTTTTGCATTTTATTTATCTCCCTTTTTTGCATCTTATTTTGCACCATATTTTTCATCTAATTTTGCATCATTTGTTGCATCCAATTTAGCATCATTTTTCACACCATTTCTTGGATCCAATTTTGCATCCTTTTGAGCATCTAAATTTGCATCCTATGTTGAACCCTATGTTGCATCCACCTTTGCATCCCATTTTGTGTCTATTGTTACGTTCAATTTTGAGCGATTTTTTTTGTCTACTTTTTCATTTGTTTTTGCACCAAGTTTTGAATTATTTGTTGCACCTCATTCTACATCCAATGTTGCATCTCAATTTGCATCCAAATTTGAGCCATTTTTATGCCCATTTTTGCACCATTTTTTCTTTTTTTGTGTCCAATTTTGCACCATTTTTTATGTCCAAATTTTCATCCTTTTTGGTATCTAATTTTGCATCCTTTTTGGCATCCAAATTTGCATCATTTTTCCTGCCACATTTTGTGTCCACGTTTGCATCTCATTTTGCACCTAGATTTTAGTTTGAATTTTCATCTAGTTATGCATCATTTTTTACATCCTTGGTTTCACCCTTTTTTAGTCCCATTTTGCATCTTGTTTTGTGTATTTTATTACATCCTTTTTGCACCCAATTTTGCATCCTAATTTTACACCATTCTTTCTATCCTCATTTTGGTGTCCATTTTTGCATCCTTGTTTGCACCCATTTTGGTATCCTTTCATATGCCCTATTTTGTTCCCTTCTTTGTGTCTAGTGTTGCACCCTTTTTTAATTTTACTTTAAAACCCTTTTTGTGTCATTGTTTGCATCTTGTTTTGATGGCTAGTTTCACATCCAATTCTACTCCCAATTTTGCATTGATGGTTAAATCTACTTTTTGCCTATTGTTTAGAGTTTTACTTTTATTTCCATTTATGACCCCCTCTATGGGTTCATTTTAATAATTTCATTTACATAGTGAAATATATTAAAGTTTCTAAATATTATTTTGCTGTAGGATTTAATGCACGGTTAAATGAACATAAAACCCTCTCAGTTTATCCCAGAAACCTAGGACAGACCAATTAAGAGAAAGGTTGTTCTAAGGCTCAGGATTCTTAATAGAACAAGATGTAGAGTATAGATTAATAAAAAGAGAAGGAATTCTTGTGAGTCCTCGCATGCAAGTCTTCCTGGAGTTTTTACTATAGCTAGGAAGCACTCCTAGCTAGCTCTAAAGCTTGGTCCCACACATAAGAGAGAAAATAAAGCAATATTCATAGCATAATATCTTGATAATTGAAACTATCATAAACATATAAATATTATTGAATAAATAAATATAAACCAAAATCCCGTACATTCATTAGTTAAACAAAATAAGTAAAGAATGAATAGAAACATATGGAAGGAAGACAACTGATCGATATTAATAAAGGAGTTGGAGGAAAGTTACAACAATCAGATGTAGCTGCAGCAGCACCTCCCCCAACTCCTAGCTCCAAAACTCTCCCTTTCAAGATAGATCTGAGCAGCGTGACAATACAAGAATTCCCATCATTTTTTCAATGGCCAAGCCTCCAATATATAGGAAAGTGAAGGCTATGAAGATTTCCCAAATTCATCATTAGTTCAATTTGGGCAAAATCTTTTGGGTGAATAATATTTCTTCATATAAAAATGGCCTTTTCCTCTTTTTAGATGCTTTTGTGCTTAAAAAAAAGCTTCCCCATGGTTTATGGCTCTTTCCCACTTTTGTATGCTTTTATTTTTTAGGAAAAAGCTAAAGATGAGGATAAAGAGATCACATTCCACCATATGAGTTTCCGAAAGTGAACAAGAGTGTCAAATTCAAATTCTAGTTTGCTTATGTTTTTGTTTTTTTTAAATATATATTTAGTTTTAGTTATTTTTTATTTTCTAAAAAAATATATTTAGTTTTTGGTATTTTTTTTCTATAAGAAAAATTATATTTTGTTTTTATAAAAATGGATTTTAAACATTCCATTCATGCTAAATTTGTGATTTTATGAAAATAGTTTAAATTATGTATAAAAAAAGTAACTTAATGCCATGTGTTGTGTCACTGAGATGGGTATTATACATCTCTTCCTTGATAAGTTATAGAATGTGCTTGGGTTTTCTTAATGCAATAAAACTAATTATGTTCTTCATTATATCTTGAAATGTTCATCTTGAACCTAATAAAACAATAAAGTTAAAATAGGTTTGCCTTTTTCCTTTGTAAATCTTTGTCCTCATTAATCTTGGTCTTAATAGATTAGTTGTCTTATGGTGGCCTTGAGTCGTCACTTCCATTAGTTGCATGCTTTATAGTTTTCTGTTAGTGACATTTTTTAGGCTTGATAATATGTTATTTAATTTATCAAAATGTGTTATTGTCCACATTATTGTTAAATATTAATATTAAATATGTTGGTTTTTTAGCATGGTTTAGCAAAACATTCCCAGAAGGTTTATAGATTGCATTTTATAATGCAACGATTCATTGCTTGATGAAATTGTTTTGGATATTTTTTTTTTTATGATTCATTGATTGATGAAATTTTTATGGATATTTTTTTTAATATATTGAATTGTATGTGATAAAGTCAAAAGTCACCTCTTTTTTAGATTTTCATTTGAGCAATTTCCCTTAAGGCCATCAAGTTCACCATTCAATCCCAGGTTAAGGAAATATAGGAGTCATGAAGTGGAATTGTCCAAGCACTTAAATCTTGAGACATGTTTTTTTTAGTCACATTATACTTCCTTTCTGTGTAAATTCTCGATGAAAATAGTCTCATGGAACATGAGGGGCCTCAATAGTAAAGGAAAACAAAGAATCCTCAAAGAAAAATGGTACGCAAAACACCCATCAATAATGTTGATATAAGAAACAAAAATATTAAGTGAGGTTCTACCTCATATAATTAGCAAATGGGGGAGGAATTTCCAAGTAGTAGCGATTGATGCTTAGAGATACTTGGGTGGAATAGTTATTATTTGAAATGATCAAGACATCAAGGTTACCAATATGTTTACCTCTTTTCGCATTATGACAATACAATTTTAGTTAATTGACATCGAGGACTACTACCATGTATCCAATGTCTATGACTCCAATATCGCGAATGGAAAACCTCTATTTCCCAATTCTATTTCTAGCACAAATAATTTATACTCCCCATCTCCATGGATTATTGGGAGTGACTTAAATATTATCAAGTGTCTCGAGGAAAAGAAAGGATGAATCACAATGTTTAACAAGATCTTTTGTAAACCATTAAAGCCAAAAAGTAATCTCTATTAAAGTTGTCAAGCAATGAGTCTCCAACTCACACATGTGGATCAATGAGATGTAATACATGTGTGTGTGGTGACTAACTTAATACACTGTTCTAATAACTCCACAAACTTATGTATTTCACTCCATCACATAAATTGACAGTAGTGTGACATAAGTAAACCAGGAGTAGACATGAAACCCTTAGGCAACAAACGTTCCCTAGATCCTCAATTAGGTGCTTAAATGATGAAGTTAAAATGCAAGGGGAAAAGAGGACTTCATTATCTAACCATCACAAACATGTGATAAAGTGTGACTAGGAGTGTATATATTCATATATTTTCCAAAGAGGGAGTGAATACATGAGTTACCATTCATTGGACCTTATTTTTCTTTCTTTTCTTTCTCTTGTGTATAGGACATAGGGAATAAGGTTTTCATAATTTTGGCACAGCTCATAGATATAACATTTACATGAATTTTCACTTCAATCTTAGAGCTTAGACTTAGATAAATCAGTATAATGTATCTTTAATGATTTTGGCTTTCACTTTTTGATTTTATTTCATCACAAATGACAAAGGGGAAATATTTTGCCACAAATCTATGAATGCTTAATCATAAAGGCATCATGTGATGAAAACAAATTAATTATGTTATTCTCTATTAAAATGATGGGTATTCTTAAGAAAATCTTATGCTTGTGGATGTTTCCTTTCTGGTTGAGAGGGAGTGAGGGTAAACACCATATTATCCATGTGTCATGTACTATGGCCAAGACTAATAGTCGTAAGACTAGTAAAGACACCAGTAGGGAGAATGGTGGATTGGATAAACATCTGGGACCAATATTCTTTGAGAATTTGGACTTTGACTAGGACTAACTGCCATAAGTCAAGTACATTAATCCAAGATAAGAATAGTCATGAGGATTGACATTTCTTGGTGTCAAATATTATGATAATGGATTAGGAAATGATCATGTGAGGACATACCTGGTGAACATCGTGGTGGGGTAAGTGCCTAGAGAGGCAATGGTGTCCAAATTTATGCCTCCCAACCTTGTGCTCTGATCTAATGGAGAGATAAACTTGTTAGTCAAGGCCTTGCTATCTGGACAATGTTGGCTATGATGATGTAAATCATCATTGATGCTTATCAATCCAGATCCCTTCTTATATGAATATTTCAACTTGAGAGTACTTTTTTGTCTCATTATCAGTACCTCCCTAATTTAGAGGGAGGGTCATCATCTTCATTATTGCCATCATCACCACCATCACCGTCATCATTATTGTCAGCATTTCATTATCATCATAATCACCATTCATGTCATCATCATCATCATCATCATTATAGACATTATCGTCAATTTTTCATAATTATAGGTATCGTAAGAAATATCATCAACCCAAAAAATGTTACGAGTGCTCGAAAATGGTTGTTAGGACACATGATATATGCAAGAGAAATAACAACTTTATTTTTTAGAGATGATCGATGATAATCTGACATCATCATCACTACCATTATCATCATCATTATAATTGTCATCATCCCCATCATCATAACTAATATAATTTTTATCATAATTGTTTTTCATCTTCATCATGAACATCATAATCATCATTCATGTCATTATTGTTGTTGATGATGACCAAGATGAAAATAATGATAATGATGATTAGATGATGATGACTTGAAAGACGACACTTGACAACATTTAAAAATTGGGAAGAATGGCCAAGGTCATTAGCATCGTCATCATCATTTTCGTTGTAACCCCCAACGTCTTTATAATCATTGTCATTATCATAGCAATCACAATTCATGTCATTGTTATCATCATCATTAGAATTATTAACATTGTCATCAGTTGTTCATAATTTTCAATGTCATAAGAAATATCATCAATGCAAAAAATATGATGTGTGTTGGAAAAGGGATGCAAAAGTGAACAAAAAAAATGGGGGTAAAAATAGACATAAAATTGGATGAAGAGTGGACACAACATAAGTAGATGCAAAACAAGACAAAAAATTTGACACAAAAGTGGATGAAAAAGTAGATGCAATAGTTGATGCAAACTTGAACACAAAATAGGATTCAAACATGGATGAAAAAGTGGAAGAAAACATGGGAACAATAGTAGGCATAAAACTTAGCATGAATTGTGGTGAAACAAATGTGGATACAAAAATGAATGTAAAAAAAAAAGACACAAACTTGAATGCAAAAAGGAGGAAAACTTGGATGCAAAAAGGGATGTAAACATGGGCCAAACATGGGTGCAATAGTGGACACAAAATTAGTTGCAAAATTGGACGAATCAAAAGTGGATGTAAAAGTAGATTCAAAATGGGATGCAAAAAACATAAACAATATTTGATGCAAACTTGGACACAAAAGAGGATGCAATAGTGGAAGAAAATGTGGGTTGCAATGATAGGAAGAATATATGGCACAAATCATAGCACAACAAAAGTGGATGAGAAAGTGGACGTAATAATAGACACAAAAAAGGATGCAAACTTAGATGCAAGACAAGATGCTATAAGGGATGTACAAGTGGATGCAAACACGAGTGCAACAAAAGAAACAAAATTGGATGCAAAATATGGATGCAATGGAAGTACATGCAAAAGAAGATACAAAATGAGACGCAAAACCCAAAGCAAAAGTAGATTCAAAAATATATGCAATATTTTATGCAAAAGAGGATGTGAAGATGGATGCAAAATTGGAAGCAAACGAGGGTACAACAATAAGTACAAAACATGGCACAAATTGTGTCACAACAAAAGTGGATGTAATGATAGATGCAAAAAAAGAAGAAAATGAAGATGCAAAATAAGATGCAAAAAGGGATGTAAAAGTGGGCGTAAACATGGGTGCAACAATGGATGTAAAATAGGATGCAAAAGTTGATGCAACAAAATTCGATGCAAAAGTAGATGCAATATGAGACACAAAACCTGATGCAAATCTTGACACAAAAGTGGATATAAAAAGGGATGCAAAAATAGATGTAAAATTTGATGAAAACCTAGATGTATATGAGGATGAAATCATGCATGAAAATTTAGAAACAAAAAAGGGTGCAAAGGGAGGTGTCAAACTAGGTGCAAATTCTGGCACAAGAAAAATGGATGCAATAGTGGACACAATAACAGATGAAAAAGAGGATGTAAATATGGATGCAAAACAAGATGTAAAAGTCAATGCAACAAAAGTAGATGCAAAATTAGATGCAAAACTAGACACAAACCTCGATGCAAAACTTGGAAAAAAGGGGATGCAAAGAATTATTTACAAAATGATGCAAAAATTGATGCAAGTGTAGACGCAAAAAGTGGATGCAATAGAGGATTCAAAAGTTGGTGAAACAAAATTAGGTGCCAAACTTGATGCAAAACATGGTGCAAAGGATGACACAAAACTTGGTATAAAACCTGGCGTAAAAATTGGTGTAAAATCTGGTGCAAAACCTATTACAATACTTGGTGCTAAACTTGATGTAAGACTTGGTGCAAACTTTGCATCAAGTTTTGCACCATATTTGATAAATGGACACAAAAAGCACCAAAAATGGTCTCTAGACGCAAAAAGGAAGCAAAAAGGGATGCTAATCATAGGGTTTTGTTGTAGTGTTCTGTATGTGGGAGCCTTTAATGAGCCCAAACATTCTAATGTGGTCCTTGTCTTGCCAATTGATTGCATATTTCTGTTTCCAAATTTGGGCCCAAGGGGAAGCTGAATTTTTTAGCCATCTCCACCATAGTTTAGCCCCCAAAACTTTGTTTAGCATTTCAGGATCATCCAGTCCCAAACCTCCATGTGTCTTGGGTTTACAGATCTTCTCCCAAGCCACCAAGGCCCATTTTCTTTTCTCTTCCCCTTTGCCCCAAAGAAAATCTCTTTGGATATTTCTGCATTGCTGCATGACTCCTTTAGGAGCTGGAAGGGATGAAAACATAAAAATGGGGATAGTTTGTAGGATAGCTTTTGTGAGCACTAGCCGACCTGCTAAGTTCAAAGACCTATTTTTCCATTTCCGAATTTTGTCTTGTAGCTTATTGGTCATTGAATCCCAAATTGTCTTGCTCGGGGATTTTTCTATTAGTGGTACTCCCAAATATTTGGAGGGTAACATGTCTCTTTGAAAGCCTAGAATTCTAGATATATTTCTCTAGATAGCAGTGTCAGTGTTAAAAAAGAAAATATTTGATTTGGTAAGGCTTACCTTTGTGCCTGCAACCATTGCAAAATTTTTCAGGATTTGTTTATAGGCTAGAGCTTCTCTGACCATAGGTATACCCTGCAGCATGGTATCGTCCACAAATTGTTGATGGGTCAAAGCATCTCCGTTCATGGTAAGTTTGAGACCCTAGATTTTGCCTTCTGCTTTGGCCGAATTGATAGCTTTGCCAAGCCCTTCCATCATGAGAATAAAGAGGAAGGGTGAGAGTGGATCTCCTTGTCTGAGACCTCTCGTAGGGTTAAAGGGTTTGGATGGTGAGCCATTTAACAGGATTGAAAAACTCGAGGTAGTTACAAGGGCCATTACCCATCTTACCCAATTATGGTCAAAGCCATAAGCTATCAGAACTCTCCTGATGTAAGTCCAACTTAGCTTATCATAAGCCTTTTCTAGGTCAAGTTGCATAATCATACCTACCTGCCTCTTGCTCTTAAGTGAGTGAACCACCTCGTGAGCTTGAATGATGTTGTCAAGAATTTGCCTGCCTTCCACATACCCAGTTTGTTCCGCCGAAATGAGAGTAGGAAGAAGGGGCTTAAGCCTGTTGGCTATTATTTTGGAAATAATTTTGTACACCACATTGCATAATGCTATTGGTCTGAATCTGTCTGGTGTCATAGCATTATCCTGCTTAGGGATCAAGGATATGAAAGAGGTATTGAGGGCCTTCAAAACAGTTCTGTTTTTCCTTGAGTCCTCCACCACATCGAGGATATCCCGCTTGACAATTCCCCAACATGCTTTGAAGAAGTCAACATTGAAACCATCTGGACCAGGTGCCTTCCCATTTTGCATCTCTTTGATGACTTCGCTGACCTCCTCTTCATTCATAGGCCTGTTTAGATTGTAATTGTCTTCTTTTGTCACAAGCTTAGGAATGTGCTTTGTAAAGTCATTGATGAATTGTGATCTATCTAATAGAGGTTCCTCGAAAATGCCTTGGAAGTGTTGAACCAGTGTTGCTTCTATTTCTTTGTGGGTATTGAGTTGCTTTCCTTGAGCATCTTTAATGACTGAGATCCTGTTATGAGACCTGTGATCCATGGTGGATTTGTGAAAAAACCTTGTGTTCCTTTCTCCTTCTTTTAACCATTGTACCCTTGATTTCTGTTTCCAGAATATCTCCTCTTGCTTGCATAATTCCTCCCATTCCTGTTGATGGTGTTCAGCTTGTTTCTTGCTTCCCTCGTTGAAGCCATCTGTGATGAGGATTTGGTTAATCTCATGTAGCCTCCGTTCAACAACTTTTTTGGCTTCAAAAATGTTGCCAAATTCATTCTTATTCCAATCTTTAAGCCTGAGTTTGATATGTTTCAATCTTTTATGCAGGAGGAACATTTTAGTGCCCTGAACATGCATATCCTCTGTCCACCATTTTTCAATATTGCTGATAAAGTCCGAATGGGTGAGCCAAATGTTTTCAAACCTGAAAGGTCTGTTTCTTGGAGTTCCTATAAAGGATGCTTCAAGTTGAACAGGCCAATGATCCGAGCCACCAAAAGGGAGTATCCTTGCTGACAGGTCAAGGCCTGTAAGGATAAGGTCCTCCGAGATGATAAATCTGTCGAGTTTTGAAGCCACCTGGGACTCTCCTCCCCTTTTATTATTCCAGGTAAAGATTCCATTACTTGTCTCTGTGTCTACTAGCCTCATATTGTTTATAAAATTATGAAATTCTATGGAATCTCTGCCTAGTGATCTAGTTCCACCTTTTTTTTCCGAAAGGGATCTGATCATATTAAAGTCCCCTCCCAAAATCTAGGGGATGTCCGAATGTCTGTTTCTTAGATCCTCAAGTGAGGTAAGAAGCCTGAGTTTGTCTTCAGGCTTCTGTGGACCATAAACATTTGTGGTCAAATAAACTTCCTTGTCCCCCAAAGGTTGAATAACCATTGAAAGGTAGTTTTTGGATGCTTCAGCATCAATGATTCCTAGTTTCAGAGGGTTCCAAAGTGTAAGAATTCCTCCTGCTATTTTATCTGCTTTAACTTCTAGATATTCATATTTAATCAGCCATTTGTTGTGTATTTCTCTTATTTTTCCAACTGAACATTTTGTTTCCTAGATGAAAATCATATCTAGATTTTCCTCTTTCATTCTATTGCTAAGATTTCTTTGTTTCTTTCTACTTCCTAGACCCCTGATATTCCATGTTGTGAGCTTCATTAAGAAAGATTTGTAAATGAGTAACTAGTTAGGTCTTTCATCTTACCTGAATCAATCATAAGTTTTCCACACTCTAGCAACAGCTCATTCTATTTTTTCCTACCTCTTTTTCTGCCTGGGTTCCTAGGAGCTAGTCCCGAAGTTGCTTTCATTGCTTTTACCCTTCATTGTTCTGACTATCATGGTTTCTTTTGACTCCCAAACCTTTCGCCTGGGTTCTCCATAGGAATAGTTGTTGTACTCTATTGAACTCCTCTTGTGGTAGCGAATCCATTCCTTTGGTAGTTCCTTGCTCCAGAAACTTTTCCAGATCTAGATGCTCCCTTTCAAGAATATCTTGCAGTTCATGATCCTCTGTACCCACCTCACTAGGGGTCATCTCTTGGTCCCTATCCAGTTCCATAGTGTTCAGCAGATCCTTCTTTTGCTGGTTGTTTTCATGTGTTTCCTCCATGCTATCTTCCTTTTCCTTCTCTACAGGGTTGTCCTCCAGAGCCTGGTTTGCTTTATCTTGCTCCTCTTCTTCTTCTAATACCTTGTACCTATTCTGATTCAGCTGCTTTTCCTCATTGATTTTTTTTTGGTACCTTCTCACTCCTTTACCTTTATTCCCCACTTTGTTAAAGCTTTCAGTTTCTTTCCTTGAGGTAGCTTTAGTCCTGTTTTCCATTTTGTTTAAGGGGAAATCTCTGAATAGATGCCCATGTTCATGGCATTTGCGGCATCTGAAAGGGACATGCTCATAGTCCACCGCTTGCACCCATTCTTCATCAAAGACTTCCAGAATTACTTCATCCGGTAGAGCTCTAGAGAGGTCCATTTCTACACATATACAGGCAAAGGAGGTATACTTCCCCCGCATAGTGGCCTCTGATATTTTAACAAAATGCCCTAGTTTATTTCCTATTGCTTTCAATGATTCTGGCTACCAATAATCTAGTGGTAGGGAGTAGAGCCTTACCCACACCGGGACCGATGTGAATGTCTCATGCTCCAGGACAAAATTCATTACCCAAGGCCGCATATAGAGGCCTGCAGCTGCATAGAAGTAGGTCCCTCCTTCAAACACCCTGTCTTTATCCTCAATGTTTGCAAAAACTACAATGAAGAAACCCTTGGATCCAAGGTGCAGATCTATATCCCCCTTAGGTTTCCAATGATTCTTCATCCATGCCTGTAAAGCCTTCTCCGTAGGCCATAACCCCATGAATTTACAAATGACTGCATAAGTCGCCATGTGTTCCCGATGCGCCTGTAGCACTGGATCACTTAACACCACTCGGGGTATGATGGTTGCCCTAGGCTTACAAGGTCCAGTCCGCTTTCTGGTGTCAGCTTTCTGATTCTCTCCTTCTATTCGTTTTTCTCTACTGGCTTCTTCCTGCGTATTTTCCTGCCCCTGTGTGCCTCTGTTTTCCTGTTTCCCTTCTTCTGAAACCCCTGTTTCTGCCTCCAGAGGTTTCTTGAATCTATTAGATACTGCCTGATTGTAGGAGGGAGTGGAACTCCCCCCTCTCGTCTCTCCATGGTGCCCAACCCTGCTCTTCTGCTGCAAACCCTAGCTCTCAATATCACCCAAAAATCTCGAAGATTGAAGGATTTCAATAGGGTTATTCTCTCTGATTTATATTAGTACATGGGAGATTTTAGCTTTGCATTTTTTTTTTCTTGAATTACACCTTATCTTCTTTGGTCTAGATTTCTTCAACTAGATTAATCACACTAAGATTTGGGGGGTTATCTCTTTTGTTATTTCATCTTTTTTGTTTAGAATCTTGAAGCTTCTTCATTCTCAAATTTTGACATTTGTGGGGACTTTTGGTGGAGATTTTGTGGACTAGATGGTTTCCCCTATTTCAAGAATTGAATTTCGTCTACAACCTCGATTTTATTTTTTCTTTGCAATTTGAATTTCACTCTTAATTTTCTTGTTGGCAACTTTAGGGAAGTCATTAGAGTCATTCTATGGGTTTTTTGGATTGTTTGACGCTCTAGTTTGGTTCTCTAGTTTTAAATTAGTGTTAATGGAATTCAAAGAGCTACAAGAAATTAGAAGAATTATTTGATCTCATAAAGAATTAATCCAATGTGGCAAAACTTCTATATTCTCGATCACCTCAAAAGTACATGACAATGAACATCAATCCATTTCTCAATTTGTTTCTATTATAGTTACACTTACATAAAAAAAGAACAATTTGCTAGCCTTGAAGCTCACTACAACTTGTTAAGAAATATGGTGGTAAGCTTGTGCAAAGATGCACAATCAAGGCAATCCAACTAGTGAATGTTTGTGAATTCAAGCTAATGGGGAATTAAAGGAAAATGATATCATGCACTAGTTGATTGAAGACATGGAGATAAGGAATTAGGACTTTGTCTCAACCAACATAAACCTCAAAGAGGCTATCAATTATCATATTTTCTATTAAATTCATGTTTTGTAAAGTTACCAAACTCTTAAATATTTACTATAAAATTTATAATGGTAATTATTAATAATAATAAAATCATTGATATATAGAAGTTTTGCATGTCATAAATAAAAATTTATAGATTTTACTTGAAAAACATATTTTATGATGATGATGATGATGGTTAACGTCCACTGAGACCAAACAATGGTCTATCGGACCTAAAGAAACAAATTATTTATTTTGATTTAAGATTTTATTCCTATGCTCAAAAAGCTTGGAGAGAAGCCTCCCGAGCTGACTATAATTTTGACATTGTAAAGAGCTAGGAAGGTCAGTATTGTAACAAAGATTGTGAAACTGATATCTAATGTGGTTATACGCGGTGCACTCTAAGAGGAAGTGGTTTTCATCCTCGATGTTCCTATTCTCACATAGATGGCAGATCCTTTCCATCCATGGTGTTTTAGGAACTGCCCAACGACCTATTTCACTATGGAGCTCATGAGAATTCGTTCTAATCTTTGCTATATTAATTTTCTTCTTTGAGCTAGTTAAAATAAAGAGATAGTTTTGATCTTCTAGGGTGGGGTTGATGACCTTCTTGTAGTAACTTAATTTTCTTTTAGCTGCTAAATCTTTCTCACACCACATTTTTTCTTTGAACTTAGAAGTAACAATATCTTTAATGTTATTAATGTTTTGCAATGCATCATTCTCGTTGATCTCCCAATAGTTTAACCAGGCCCTTGTGTCTTTATGCCACCCCCGTTTGAGCCTTAGGTGGTTTTGGCTGGAATTTAATGCTAGCTTAGGAAGTCTATGATCGCCTATGTTATTGAGTTTGTGCTTGTACAGCAGAAACCTATTCATAGCTAGGCTCTCAATAGGGGAAAGACCTGCTTCTATAAGGAGAATAGGATAGGGTGTATTACTTTTAATTTTCAGGTTATACGTTATAAAACGCTTCTGGATTTGCTCAATCTTTCTCCACGATTCTCTAGAGATGCTGCAACCCCAAACCTCACAGCCATATAAGATAACAGGAGTGACTAAAGTTTCGAAGAGAATACAGCCATATATATATTATACAACTTTTGGATAATACAAATTCTTCACTTTTAACTTTATGTATAAATTGCATAATTGAAAATACATAAACTAAATTACACAAACTATTAATTTATGAATATGATTTATTTCTAAATTTATTTGTTCATATATGATTTATTTCTAATTTTTTGTGTTCATATATGATTTATTGAGAGGCTCATTCCACAGCCTAGTGTAAAAGCGATGTGTAAGCATGTCTATTCCTCTTAAAATAAAAATAAAATATTCTCTAAATAGAAAAGCAATGTAGGCTATAATAAAAAAAGAAAAGAAAAAATGCTATGCATATTTAATTAGTTGTCCATATGACCTAATATAATGAACATATAATTTATTTATTTTTTGGTCAAGTAAGAGCAGAGCCTTCTATTAACCGCAAGAAATATTACATATATTACATGTCTTTACAAGTGTAAAGATCAACAAGGGCTAACCCGATGAAGATTAACCCGAAACAACCCAAAACCTTATACCTAAATCTTACATCTAAACCTCTGCCCATTATCCAACCCGATGGCCATTCGATAAGACCCCCAGTGATCCAACAGTCATTAAAGAAATCACTTTGGAGATATGTGTGCCCTTTACCAGCTTTACGGAGCCGACATGGTAAATAAACTATCAATGTATAAAACTTCGGGTCTGTTCTTGGACTTTACCTCCTCCCATGTTGAAACATGATATCCAAATCCCGTAAGATCTGAGGATCACGTACACTATCGCCTTGGCAACATGCGCCCCTTTTACCCAGTTCACGGATCTGATAAGGATTATGAACCATTGGTTTATAAATTTTTGGGTCTGGTCTAAGACTTAACCTTCGATTACTTTTAGAACCTGATATCCATACAATTAGGCCCCTGTGGATCTGACGGTCCTTCGAGATATCAGATTGGAAACTTGCATGATATTTACCCTCTTTACGGACCCGACGAATATTATGAACTGCTAATCTAAAAATCTTTGGGTCCGCTTGAATAGTTAACCTTCGATCACTTTCCCACCCGATAACCATTCGATGATGAAGGCTGTCAAGATTTGTGGTCAACGACCTTCTAAGAAGTTTGTTGTTTACCAAGTGCCCCTCCCGTGTAGAAATCTCTGTTTTAAGCATTTTTTAGGAATCAACGATTAAGAATGACTTTCACTTCTGCTTACTCTTGCTTCCACCAGTCTTCCTTCTTGTTCATTCCTAATAGTCTGGAAGTACTCCATGTTCATTCCTAATAGTCTGGAAGTACTCCATGTCTGTGGTCGCCTATCTTTGACAATCCTCATGCAATTTCCTTGATGGTGTCAGATCCCAAGCATACCTGCTATAACTTTCTTTTCAAAACACTCCTTCGTTCGCCAAACGATCAGCGAGCATATTGGCTTTTCTTCGCACATGAACGAAGCTGACCGTTTTCAGCTTTTGTAGGTGGGAATGAATGCGCTAAAAGACCTGCAAAATTCGCCAATGTTTTGAAACTTTTCCAGGTGCTTTTCCATTACATATCTTCTTGGCTGCACTAATAACCAATTCAGAGTCTGCTTCAATGATGGCATTATGTAAATTTGACTCAATCAGTATTTCCAGGCACTGCTCTAAGGCCATGAGCTCCGCCATGTTATTAGTGGCAGTCCCCAAATGACTGTGAAAGATATCCTTAATGCACCCCTGCTCATCTCTGATGACCCCTCCAAAACCAACCATCCCTGGGTTACCTTTAGAGGCTCCATCTATATTGAATTTCAAGAAACCATAAGGAGGAGGTTGCCAGAAGTATTTACTAGCATTTATCTGGCTCACACCCTTGTTTATGCTTTGGGGAACTAGCGAATGGAGACCCAATTGCAGCAGTATATGAGCGTCTTGGGGCAGAGTAGGGTCCTCAAGAGGTCTCCCTAAAAGGCCGATGTTCCTTTTAGGAGGGCAGAATCAAAGTATAGTGTTGAACACAGTGTCTTTGAGTTGTCTTAATATTTGTGCAATAATGTTATGGGTTGAGCCAGTTTTATTCTTGAAAATCTTGCCATTGCGTTCTTTCCAGACATCCCAGATTAAGAAGCTTGGAACTAGAGTCCAAGATTTTTTGATGATTTCATTGCCTGAGAAGTCTTTTCTCCAATTCTTCAAAGTGTTGGTAATACTGATTATGTCCCTGTCAGTCTACCTGAAGACTGAGGCCACCCAATCCCACAAGGTAGAGGTGAATGGGCAGAGGTTGAGTAAGTGTTCCATTGTCTCCTCTTGTGAACCACATAGATGGCATTTGGATGGGCCAACAAAACCCCTTTTCAGAAGATTTTCCCAAGTTAGAATTTTCTTTTGTTGAACCAACCACATAAACAGCTTTATTTTCATCCAATGCTAGTGCTGCCAAAGGTCCTTCCATACCTTATCAAGGTTTTGATAATCAAACCCTAGGGCTATTCGTTTAGCTTCTTTGAGGTTAAAGTTACCTTCTGTGTTTCTTCCCCATCTCAGTTGGTCAGACGAGGATGATACCAAAATCTTCCTCTATTCCAAGTCCAGAGCAAGAGAGTCTGCCTGAGCTTTCAAAGGGCTCTCTTCACTATAGCCCAGATCCTTCCATATTCTCCATTTACCATTGTTCCTTACCTGATCCCAGAAGTCACTTACCATGCATAAACCTTTGTTGTCAGTGTCATTCTTGAGAGTGGTTAGTTCTTCCCTAAACAAGTTTGGTTCCTGCTGCCAGTTGTCCTCCCAGAATCTTGCCAGGTTCCCAGCTCGGATCTCCCAGAAGTTGTGCTGCTGGACAATGGCTCTGTTTTCCCAAGCAAGATTCCAAATGTGGGAGCCCTTAATAAGCCCAGACATTCGGATATGATCCCTCTCCTGCCAATTATTTGCATATTTCTGTTTCCAAATCTTGGCCCAAGGGGTTCCCGATTCCTTAAGCCACCTCCACCAAAGTTTTGCACCCGAAACTCTACTAAGGGCAAACCACCATGGGCCTTAGGTTTGCAGAGCTTGTCCCAAGCTACCAAAGCCCATTTCTTTTTCTCTTCCCCTTTGCCCCAAAGAAATTCTCTTTGAATTTTCATGATCTGTTGCATAACTCCTATAGGAGCACGAAGAGCTGACATCACGAAAATGGGTATCGCCTGCAAGACAGCCTTTGTAAGCACAAGGCGCCCTGCCAAATTCAAAGATTTGCATGTCCACTTCCTGATCCTATCCTGAAGTTTGTTAATTACCAACTCCCACACTCCCCTGCTTAGAGGTTTGTCCGTAAGAGGCATTCCAAGGTACTTAGAAGGTAACTAATCCCTTTGAAACCCTAGAATTCTGGTGAGGTTTCTCTGAATAGCAATGTCAGTGTTAAAAAAGAAAACTTTTGATTTGTCAAGGCTTACCTCTGTACCAGCAGCCATAGCAAAGTTGTTCAAGATTTGTTTAAAAGATTTGGCTTCCTTGACCGTGGGAATGCCCTGCAACATAGTGTCATCCACAAATTGTTGGTGAGTTGAAGCAGCTCCATCTATGGTAAGTTTTAGTCCCTGGATTCTTCCTTCAACACTTGCACTTTTTATCGCTCTGCCTAGTCCTTCCATCATGAGCACAAAGAGGAAGGGGGAGAGTGGATCTCCTTGTTTGAGACCCCTAGAAGGCATAAAGGTTCTTGAGGGCGAGCCATTAAGCAGGATTGAAAAACTAGCTGTGGATACAAGGGCCATAACCCATCTAATCTAGTTGTGGTCGAAACCATAAGCTCTCAGCACTGCCCTGATGTAAGACCAGCTTAGCTTGTCATAAGCTTTCGCTAGGTCAAGCTATATGATCATACCAGCTTGCTTATTTCTCTTAAGAGAGTGTACCACCTCATGAGCTTGTATGATGTTATTGAGAATCTGTCTTCCTTCCACATAACCAGTTTGCTCCTCTAAGACAAGAGCTGGAAGAAGGGGCTTGAGTCTGTTAGTGATCACTTTGGAAATAATTTTGTACACCACATTACATAAAGCTATGGGTCTGAATCTGTCCAGTGTCATAGCTTTTTCCTGCTTTGGAATCAAAGCTATGAAAGAGGCATTGAGAGCCTTCAAAACCGTTCTAGATCTTCTGGAGTCTTCCACTACATCAAGGATGTCTTGTTTGATTGTTTTCTAGCATGCTTTGAAGAAGTCCACATTGAATCCATCCAGGCCAGGAGCTTTCCCATTTTGCATCCATTGATAACTTCACTGAACTCATCTTCAGACATTGGCCTGTTAAGTCTTCCCTTGTTACAAGCTTGGGAATGTACTTTGTGAAATTGTTAACGAACCATGACCTGTCTAAGAGAGGATCCTTTGCAATGCTAAGGAAGTGTTGTACTAGGATAGATTCCATTTCTTTGTGGGAGACGAGCTCTTTCCCTTGAAAATCTCTGAGTTTTGAAATTCTGTTATGTGACCTGTGATCCAAAGTTGATTTATGAAAAAACTTTCTGTTTTTTTCCCCTTCTCTAATCCACTGCACTCTCGATGTCTGTCTCCATAATATCTCCTCTTGAATGCACCTATCTTCCCATTCCTTCTGAAGAGAATCAGCTTGAGTTTTCTTTTCCTCGGTAAAACCATCTGTGATTATGATCTGACTAATCCCTTGGAGTTTCTGTTCAACTTCTTTTTTGGCTTTAAAAATATTACCAAACTCTTTTTTGTTCCAATATTTGAGTCTAGATTTGATGTGTTTAAGTCTTTGTTGTAGCATGAACATTTTAGTGCCTTGAATGGGAAAATATTCCATCCACCATTTGTCAATATTGTTGGTGAAGTCAAGGTGAGAGAGCCAGATATTTTCAAACCTAAATGGTATGTTCCTCGGTGTACCCATAAAAGTGGCTTCAAGCTGGACAGGCCAGTGGTCCGAGCCTCCAAAGGGAAGGATTAGAGCTGACATGTCAAGGCCTGTGAGAAGGAGGTCCTATGAGATTATGAATCTATCTAGTTTAGAGGCAACTTGAAAAACCCCTCCTCTCTTGTTGTTCTAGGTGAAAGTGCCATTTATTGTTTTAGCATCCACTAGTCTCATTTTATTTATGAAGTTCTGGAAGGCAATGGAGTCTCTGCCTAGTGTTTTGGTGCCACCTTTTTTCTCTGTAAGAGATTTGATCATATTGAAATCCCCTGCCAGAATCCAGGGCATATCAGGATATCTCTCTCTCAGCTCCTCAAGGGAGGTGAGAAGCTTGAGTTTGTCTTCTAGTTTTTGAGGACCATAGACATTTGTAATCATGTAAGTCTCCCTATCACCCAAAGGTTGAATCACCAACAATAGATAGTTCCTAGATGCTTCCGCATCCAGGATTCCAAGTTTCTGGGGATCCCAAAGCGTAAGAATCCCTCCTGCCGAGTTATCTGCCTTAGCCTCTAGATACTCATACTTGCTTAACCATTTGCTATGTATTTCTCTAATCTTGTCCATCGAACACTTAGTTTCCTAAATAAAAACCATATTTGGTTTTCTTATTTTATTCTACTGCTAAGATTTATTTGTTTCCTTTTACTTCCTAGGCCACTAATGTTCCAGGTTGTAAGCTTCATTAAGAAAGGTTTGTAAAGGAGTAACTAGTGAGATCTCTCATCTTACCTGAGTTAATCATGAGTTTTCCACATTCGGTCAGCAGCTCATTCTGTCTTTTTCTTCCTCTTTTCCTACCCAGATTCTTGGAAGAGTGCCCCGGTGTTTCCTCCATTGTTTTCATCCCTCTATTCTCCTGGTTGTCATGGTTTCTTTTGACTCTAGAACCCTTCGATTGGGATCTCCAGAGGAAGAGTTGTTGAACCTTGTCAAACTCGTCCTTTGGCAGGGAGTCAACCCCTTTGGCAATACCCTACTCCATAAACTTTTCTAGATCTAAGTTCTCCCTCTCAAGAATCTCCTGCAATTCATGGTCCTCCATTCCCGCCTCACTTGGGGTCATCTCATGGTCCCTACTGAGCTCAACAATGCTTGGTAGATCATCCTTTTGTTGGTTATTCTTTGGTATATTCTCCATGCTAGCATCCCTAAACTTCTCATTGGTATTAGTCTCTGATTCCTGGTTTGCCCCATTGTTTCCAACTTCTTCTTCTAAGATTTTGAAACTATTGTGTCTCGGTTTCTCGTCCTCGTTGATTTTCTTTTGGTACCGCTTTCCTCCTTTCCCTTTACCCCCCACCTTAGTGAAACCCTCAGGATCTTTGCTTGTGGTGGTTTTTGTGTTGCTCTCCAGTTTGTTTGATGGGCAGTCTTTGTATAGGTGCTCGTGTTCATGGCACTTATGACACCTAAATGGGACATGTTCATAGTCCACCACCTGCACCCATTCTTCATCATACACTTCTAAAATGATCTCGTCCAGAAGTGCCCCAGATAAGTCCATTTCCACACAAATCCGAGCGAATGAAGTGTATTTACCTCTTAGAGTCGCATCTGATATCTTTATAAAATTCCCTAGTTTGTTGCCGATAGCCTTTAGAGACTCCGACAACCAATAATCTAAAGGAAGGGAGTATAGTCTTATCCATACCGGTACTGAAGTGAACGTTTCTCGTTCTAGGACAAAATTCATCACCCATGGTCGCATGTAAAGGCTTGCAGCAGCGTAAAAATAGGGTCCTCCCTCGAACACTCTGTCTTTATCTTCTAAGCTTGTGAACACCACTGTAAAGAAGCCCTTGGATCCAAGGTGAAGGTTTATTTCCCCTTTGGTTTCCAGTGGTTCCTTATCCATGTGTGTAAGGCCTTCTTCGTCGGCCAAATCCCCATAAATTTGCATATAACTGCGTGTTCCGCCATGTGATCTCTGTGCACCTGTAGTGCTGGGTCACTTAAAACGACCCAAGGAATAATGGTCAACTTGGGTTTACAAACCCCTGTCGCACTCATAGGTGCAGCTTTCTAACTGCTAGCCTCTTTCCTCTTCTCTCTGCTATCTTCCTCATGATTTTCTTTCTGTCCGTGAGGTTTGATATTTCCTGTATTAATATCCTCATTTATCACCTTCGTTGGTTTCTTGAAGCGATGCAAACCAGTTCCCTTGCTTCTGTTCACAACTATTTGACTGCAGGAGGAAGTAGAACTCCCTCCTCCACGACCCACCATGGTTACCAGCAGCCAAACCCTAGTTCAGATTGTAGAGCCACCAGTCGTCCAACCGCTCGACTTAGTACTCTCACTTGAAGGTGTACATTCACTGAAAATATAATTTCATGTAAAGTAATTAGAAGTAAAAAAAATTGCGAGTAAGATTTTTAACATGTAATATCAACTTCATATATATCTATATATAGAAAAAGAATTTCAAAATAAAAAAAAATTAATGTTGTATAGAATAAAATATTAATGTGGGTTATGTATAAAATATTTTAATATAAGTTAATATTGACGTATACTTACAAATATATCAATAACAAAAAAACAGTTTAATGTGAATTGATAAAATGGCTCAATGCACATGATGTAATATTTAGAACATTCTAAAATGCAATTTCAGCAATAAAAAGATACACATTGTTTTTTCCACTCTAAAATAAATTCGCACTTGAAGAAATTTAATCTCAGCTGAAATTATATTTGTGATTAAAATAAATATATACTAGTTTCTAAATTTCATATATAAATCTTTAATGTTCTCATTTTTTTTAATTATTCTATAATAGATCATTACACTACTTAGGTTCACAAATGGATATCATAATTTTTAATTTTTATTTATGTTTGTTCATAATGAACTTAGGTGTTTTATTTAGTTATTATGTTGAAATTATTATATTTATTATTTCTTATTTTCCTGGCTGGCCATGAAAAGTGTTTTACTTTGTCATTATTCTAAGAAAAGATCATTGAGTGTTATGCACGCATGTTATGAAATCATTAACACCATTTTCAAAAATCCGACCAAAATACAAATAACCACTTTAGTATATTTTAAATAAAATAAAATAAAAAATAAAAAACAAATTATGAGTATGGTGAGTTGGATTGTAACCGATAAAATTTAATTGAAATATACATGTGCTATAATAAAAAAATAAGCATAAATCATATCATATGCAATTTTTAATGAGAAATATGTGCTTGTGTATTTTAAATTTGTAAAAACAATCTGATTTATATTTCTTTTTAGATTTAATATTCAACTAATAAAGTGTTGTGAAAAGGACTTGCACTAACTGTAGACTAATCATTAGTAACTTATTATATGGAAACCTTTAAAGGTGTCTATTTAGTCTTTTGAAATTATTATACTATTGTACTTGAGTTACAAATTTTTTTTAATTTTTAATGGTGCTTCTTTTTTATTATTATATAGTGTGGAAAATTTGGTGGAAATTTTGAATTATATTTTTTATATTTTAAATAATTTAACAAAAAAAATAATTTTTTAAATTATTATTATTATTAATTAAAAATTATTTTGTAAATTTTAAAATTTTTGAATTAAAAAAAATTAAGTAATGAAATTAATATTTAAAATTTATAAAAATTAGTTCATGGTGTGTATAATGAATGGTGATGGGGTGTATTGTTAAGTCACTCTATGATGTGGGGTGTATTGTTAAGTCATTCTATGATGTGAAGGTGAACCCTTGGAAATTCCACGGGCAAAAATCTAGCCATGTTATGATTTTGAATACTTAACTCTCTCGGAAAAAATCTAGCCATGTTATGATTTTGACTACTTAACTCCGTGGGAGTTTCCTCCAACTAAGAAATTTCAAATCTCTAAAAATATGTTGTAACTGAAATGTTTGTGGCATTTAAAAAATAGCAACAATTTTTTCAAAGTTATGATTCTCAAAAAAATATTACTTTGGCTAATCATAATAATAATAATAAATTTTAAGCCGACAGGGCTTTGGATTGACGGTGAATGGGTGCACTGTTAAGGCACTCCTTGCGATAGGTCACTGGTTCAAATCCCCCATGGGTGCTTACCCACCCAAAAATAAATAATAATGATAATAATAAATTTTAAAATAACTACAAAGTAAGATATCAAATTTTAATGCATTATAATTGACACATACCCATATAATATGCATATCCATGGATTTGCAAATTATAATTTACCCACACAAAATGAATATAGTCACCTCATTTGGGCATAGAGAAATTCCAAACAACCTTGTTATTTATGTTAATCCATCAACTAGGCTGAGGATTGCGAAACACGCATGGGCTCTCTACTACTTTGTAGATTTTGAAATTATAAAACTAATTTAAATTGGCAAGCCAAGCTATATGACTTTGAGAAACCATTGTGAATAGAACAAGTGTTGTATCTAGTTAGTCTCTGTCGTTTAGTTTAAATATAATTAAATTAATGATTAGTAGCTTTACGATATTACTTTATATGGTGAGTAACACAGGGTATCAAAGTCCTGCTTAGAGTTAGAGACTGCAGTTGTGTTCTATAGTGTTTTGAATTTAGATTGTTTGTGTGGTAAGGCTTGATATTATATCATGTTGCAATTGATAATGTTTAAAAAAAAATAAAAAATGCATTCCTTAAGTTAGGATCTAGGTGAATTCGAAAATATTGATTGCTTTGTCATTAATATTCATTAATCACTTGACTTAAAAATCATGTCATTGGAGTAGCCAAAATTATAAAAATATTATAAAGAACTATAAAAATAAATATTATTTTCACATACACAAAAAAAAACATATTTACATTTATTAATATTAATAATGATTTATGATAGTTAAAATATTTTAATAAACTAATAGTTTTGAAAAAATATTTCAACCACATAATAAATTAGGAGTCAAAAATTTAACAACCTTCTAAAATATGAAAATGATAAATACAAATTGTTAATCAAATCTCTTAACCATAAACAAATTCTACCTCAAATAATTAATAATAATAATTATAAATATAATCACTCACTAAATAAATTAAACTTACCTATTCAAGATATACCAACAATATATTTATAATGTAAATCTATTATCATTTAAATTTTATAACACAATATCATTTAAATTTTATATTGTTCTATTTTTCTATACTCAAAACAGAATCTTGGAAACTTTCCTCTCACCACATATATTTTGTTTATTTTGTATAGACGTTATTATTTATTACTTATAAGAAGAACCTTAACACGAAAATCCAATTTTTAAAGTGATCATAACATCACTTTAAAAATTATGCGTAGGAAAACCCCTTTACATGGTACATGTATTAAAAAACAGTTACTAGCCATAGACTTTAATACCATATAAAGAAGAAGATTGTGTTGAGGTGGTATGTATAATCTACAACATGTTATATATTAGGTTTTTTATAATTAGGTTTTTTATAATTGTTGTTAGGCTAAGAGTGATGGGACCTTTGTATTGTTGGTTAGTAAATTTATGCAATGAGCAATAAGATGTTAAATTTCATAATCAACCAACTTAAAAATAAATAAATTTGATTATTTTTTAAAAATAATAAATTTTAAGCTATAATGTTAAACTATAGAAGTTTTGTTATTTTTTTGGCCAAACCCCAATCTAATATGAGTTGGACCAAAAACCTAATACAATATCTATTGCTTGTGGCAGAGGTTTTTTATAATTAGGTTTTTTATAATTGTTGTTAGGCTAAGAGTGATGGGACCTTTGTATTGTTGGTTAGTAAATTTATGCAATGAGCAATAAGATGTTAAACTTCATAATCAACCAACTTAAAATAAATAAATTTGATTATTTTTTAAAAATAATAAATTTTAAGCTATAATGTTAAAATATAGAAGTTTTGTTATTTTTTTGGCCAAACCCCAATCTAATATGAGTTGGACCAAAAACCTAATACAATATCTATTGCTTGTGGCAGAGATAATAATTTAAAAATGAAAAGTAAAGATGTAATATGATTATAAATTACTCTTTTACCAAGACACTAAAAAGTGGGCCATGACTCGATGTGTTAATGAAAGTAATATCAGGTATTTAATGCCTTATAATTCACATCCTCACTGTAAGTTCTTCACACCACATTGGTCATAAGGAATTTACATATTGGCCACAAGTTCTGTAAACCCTAGCTATGAGGGCTATCAAAATCTCTAATATGGAGCATTTTGAATAAGAGAAACATCACATATTCAAAGGCTTCAAAATCATATGATAAGATACGACAATAAGGATATCATAAGTGTAATAAGAAGATCTATGAAAAGAGCAAAAAGTGATCCTGAATCCCTTAGCAATCATAACTCTAGCAAGCTAGCTCATATATCTTACATTCAAGTTGTCACTAATACAATTGTGAAGGACTTGAGAAGGAATGAGATCACAACCTCTTTCGATCTATTAGTGGAAACCACTAAGCAGAAAATGAGATCCATCAAAGACACCCTCAACCATCATTAGTGCAAGCGGGTTTATAAGGTTGAGTGCTCATGTGGCAGATGTTACTTTGGAGAAATTGGGTGTCAATTCCAAGTTAGAATTAAAGAGCACCGAGTTGATATCAAGGATAAGCATGTCCATAGTTCAATGCTAATAAAACATTCCCTTGTAATTAAGCACCATATGTGCTTGGAAGGCACAAAATGGTAACAAAAGAGGATCAATATATTGTAATCAATTTGTAAGAATTTATTCTTGCACTCATGAAGTAGTAATCTTTAGTATTGGAAAGTCCACGGTTAGGTTTTTAAAGTCAAATTGGAAATTTTGTAACGTTTCAATCAATGTCTAGTTTGATGGTAAACTACCAACTCCAAAGATTGTATATTTCTACTAGTCTACATGCACCTGCTTTTGATCAATACAAATTTTAGTTTCAATTAATTTAAAAAATATATGGATTCAAATATATAATCCTAATGCATGATTTTCATAATGTCAACCTTTATATCATTAGGCTGATTTTGAGAGAGATTAATTTTGAAAGTGAAAGATTGCATCAGAATCTTAGTTCCTTATTTTTCCAAATAGAAGATGAACAAACAATTGAGCCTAATATATGTAGAGACAAAATGAATGAATTTTATTTATATATTGTGGTGGGCAAACAATTGAATCTAACATATGTAAAGGCAAAATGAGTGAATTTTCTTTATATATTCTAGTTTTTTAGACACTTATTTAAGATGAGGGTCTCTACTTGACTTCTAAGGCTCCCTTTTAAGGAGCACCTTTCACATATGAGGCACATGGATGAGGTGTAAATGTGTTATGACCATATTCAAATCAGCCATCACTATTTTAGAAATACATTACTACTTATGTGTAATGAAATATACATAGAATAACTACTAATTTATCATATTTAATAATATTCATTTTTTTTTCAAAAGGAAAAATCGTAATCTTTCATTAAGTTGAAAAATTACATATAGTAGATGCCCAAGGCATATGCATAATTGTTGGCCCAAGGCCAGTACTAGATACATATCAGAAGATAAATTATGGCGAGCGCCATTTCCAAAAATAGAAGTTGTACAAATCACCTCGCAGGGTGTTCAAAAAAGGCTTGATAAGCATAGATAGATATGTACATAGAATATACAGTGGTAATAAAAACAACTAATATATAACATGTGAAAATTTTTAGGGCCTGCCCGCCCTTTGATATGCTTGATCAATATATGGGCGATGGTAATATTGGTATTATTTAGCACCGTCCTGCTCCTCGATCATCCACAAGCCTCGGGGTAGTATCAGGGCCTCCTTGGAAATCCTGTCGGCACTCTCGTTATATTCCTTGTAAATGTGTTGACATGAAATAGTGTTAAATATCGCTTTGAAGGTGACAACTTCGTCCAATATATTCCTAAGAGTATGTGCATGACAGAGATTGGTGTTGTTGAACCAGTTTATAGTGATTTTAGAGTCCTTGAAAATCTGAATGTTTGTGCATGCATGTGCTAAAGAAAAATGCAGAAGATGTCTGAGTGTAATAATTTCAGCAAAATTGTTAGTTCCCTCCCCCAATCCTAGCTGGACTTTGTATGAATGATGCTCTTTTAGATGTAGGATAAAGCCACCTCCACAACCATGGACTTGGGCAGCACCATCGAAGAAAGACCATGGGATGGTTCTGTTAATAGGTCCCAGGGAGAGAGTGCACTAAGGGGGGGGATGGGAAACCTCCGGAATATCATGGTATGCTGTCACAATCTTTGTAATGATGAGATGCCATCGAATCATGGCTCCATTGAAGATGATGTTATTGCGAGTAAGCCATATTGTCCAACACAAGAGGAGAGGTAGACATATAGATTTGGTACCATGGAAAGCGGTAGACCAAGAATTCCAGGCATGTTTAATCATGGCTCCATGCCACCTGCCCTGTATGGATAATCGACTGCCATAGATGAACAGTTGTACGAAATTGTAGGAATAAGTGCTCATTTGTTTCAGTTTCCTGTTTGCACAGCACACACTAGTGCGGCCCATAGAAAGATCTGTGTGTGATGTTGGGTTGTGTTATATTCTTTCCACGACTAACCCACGTAGTGAACCGGGGGGTTAGAGGGGGGGCGAAGCCTGCCCTTCGTTGTGCCGATTGTGCAGCGGGGGGGTCACAGGGGAGCGGCAGCCCCCCCTGTCTGGGGGGTTTGAGGGGGGCGGGTAGCCCCCCTCTACGGGTTCCTAAGCAGTGCCCCAGGAAAAAAAATTTGGACCCTATATTAGGTTGGGCGGACCTACCTATGGTTTTCGGTCCATGGTATTGGATGCTTCGGCATGTATAAATATTTATTGTAACATTGAAAGGAATATAATGAAAAATCAAGCTGGTAGTCCCGGTTTTGGGATCCAGGGGAAAATCTCTGTGTATATGTGTTTTATGTGTTATGCTCTCGCATTGTTTATTTTTCTGTGATTTAGAATTCGTATGCAGGTAATTTCTGTACGGGGTTAAAACCTACATTTGGTATTAGAGTTGTTTTGGCTTCAAGGGGACGCCTTTGTTGCTGAGGGGTTTCTCTCGGGCCTGTGGTAGACCCTGTTTAGTGGGAGATCTATGAGATCGATTTTGGTGGTGAAAGAAGATGGCGAGCAGCGGAAAGATAGAGATCGAGAAGTTCAATGGTCAGAGTTTTGAGTTGTGGAAACTCAAGATGGAGATCTGTTGGTGGATAAAGATCAGTGGATCGCGGTAGATCCACGTACTAAACCAACGGGAGTGACCGATGAAGAATGGAAGAAGTTGGATCAGAAGGCAAAGAGCACAATACGATTATGTGTCTTAGATTCAGTATTGTTGAATGTATCAGGGGAAGCTACGGCGAAGGCTTTGTGGGACAAGTTAGGGACTTTGTACCAATCTAAGTCTCTGGTGAATAAACTGTTCCTGCAGAAAATATAACCTGAGGATGAAAGATGGAGACTCGGTGACAGAGCATCTGAATGCATTTAATATTGTGGTAAGTCAGTTAGCGTCTGTTGATATTAAAATTTCAGATGAAGATAAGTGCATCAGTTTGTTGTGTTCTCTACCAGATTCGTGGGATAGTCTGGTTATTGCAATAGGTAGCAATGCAACTGCTTTGCAGTTTGATGAAATAGTCTCAGCCTTGCTGACGGATGAGATGAGACGGAAAAATATGGAGAGCCAGAATGGTGATGCCTTTTCTGTACGAGGATGGTCCCAGAATAGAAACAAAAATAAGTCATCGAGTGGGAGATCTAAATCTAGAGGGAGATCTAAATATCCAGGAAAACCTGTAAAGGTGGTGTGCTGGAAATGTGGAAAGGAATGGCACTTCAAAAGGGACTGTAAATCTAAAGCTCCTGATAAAGGAAAGGGATCTGATGATGCTCCTTCTGCAGAGGCAAAAACCACCTCAGATGAAGGTGGGGATGTGTACTTGGCTTCTTCAAGTACACATGTAGATCATGAGGCATGGTTGATTGACTCAGGTGCATCCTTTCACTTCACTCCCCATAGAGAGTGGTTCTACGAGTATGAGAAATACAATGGTGGTGATGTCTTCTTAGGAGATGATAGGAAGGCTAGAATCATTGGTCGCGGAAAAGTAAAGTTGAAGTTGCAAGGTGGAAGGGTTAGAACACTTCCGGGTGTTCTGCATATTCCTGCATTGGCCAGAAATCTGATTTATGTAAGCAAGTTGGATGATGCAGGTGTAAAAAAAGTGTTCGAGAAGGATACCGGCAAGACGGTTCGAGGAGCACTGGTATTGATGCGGGGAGTTTGGACTAGAACTCTGTACAAGCTGCAAGGTAGCACTGTTGTTGATGGGTGCAACAGTTCTATGGTTCCTGAAAGTGGAGCTGAAAATCTAGTGGTCTCTGGAGAGAAGACCATGTTGTGGCATCAAAGACTTTGACATATTGGAGAGAAGGGCCTTCGAATACTTCATGGTAAAGGTATGGTAGAAGGTATGAGTAATAGCTTTTTGGATTTTGATTTCTATGAAAATTGTGTATATGGGAAGCAGAATCGAGTGAGTTTCCCCTCTGGTGCTAAGAGGGCGAAACAGATATTAGCGCTTGTGCACAGTGATATGTTTGGACCTGTGAAAGTTCCATTACTGGGTAAGTCTGTGTACTATGTATCATTTATAGATGACTTCTCAAGGAATACATGGATATATTTCCTTAAGAAGAAATCTGAAGTCTTTGACAGGTTTAAAGAATTTAAGGTTCTGGTGGAAAATCAGACAGAGAAGAAGATAAAGGTGCTGAGGACAGATAATGGTGGAGAGTTTTGCAGCAAGGAATTTGAAGAATTCTGTAAGAAGTGTGGTATAGCACGGCAGAAGACTACTCCATATACACCTCAGCAAAATGGAGTCGCAGAAAGAATGAACAAGACGTTGATGGAAAGGGCAAGAAGCATGCTGAGTGGTGCCGGGTTAGGACAGGAATTCTGGGCAGAGGCGGTGGATACTGCATGTTACTTGGTCAACAGGTCACCTTCATCAGTGTTGGAGGATAATACTCCACAAGAAGTATGGACTGGTAAGAAACCCTCTCTTTCACATTTGAGGGTATTTGGATGTGATGCATATGTACATGTTCCAAAGGAGAAACGAACCAAGTTGGATAGTAATTTGAAAAGTGCATATTTATTGGGTATAAGGATGGTTTAAAAGGTTATAAGCTTTGGAACCCAGCCACACGGAAGGTTGTGTACAGCCGAGATGTGGTGTTCAGAGAGGTAAAAGATGTTATTAAACATGAAGTCGAACTTGAGAAGATAGAGTTTGAGCTAAAGGAGGAAGAATCAGACTCTGCAGCAGAGGAGGAATCAGAAGATGAAGAGCCACAAACTCCGGCTGTGAGAAGATCAGTTCAAGAAAGAAGGCAGCCAGAAAGGTATAGTCCTTCTGCTTTCTGTTCAAATTTTTCTTTGTCTATTACTGATGATGATCCCAGAACTGTGAAGGAAGCAGTAGATTCAGAGGATGGAAAACTCTGGAAAGAGGCCATGGTTGATGAAATGGCATCTTTGCACAAAAATGAGGCTTGGGATCTGGTGGAGTTGCCGACTGGAAGGAAACCCATTGGCAGCAAATGGGTTTTCAAAAAGAAGACAAATGCAGAAGGGGAGGTGGAGAAAGACAAAGCTCGGTTGGTAGCAAAAGGATATTCCCAAGTGCTGGGAATTGATTTTGGTGATATTTTTTCTCCTGTTTCCAAGGTAACTTCTATTAGATTACTTTTATCTGTTGCTGCTGCTTTTGATTTTGAGGTAGAATAGATGGATGTGAAGACAGCATTTCTTCACGGGGATTTGGAAGAGGAAATCTACATGAAGCAACATGAAGGCTTTGCGGTGAAGGGTAAGAAAGAACTGGTATGCAAGTTAAAGAAGTCTCTGTATGGGTTAAAACAGTCACCAAGGATGTGGTACCAGAAATTTGATACATTTATACAGGGACTTGGCTTCACCAGAAGCAAATCAGATCACTGTGTGTATTTTAAATCGATTGGTGAGCGTGTTATTTATCTGGTCTTGTATGTGGATGATATGTTGCTGGTTGGAAATGAAAAAGAAATTATCCAGGATTTGAAGACCCAATTGTCCTCCAAATTTGACATGAAAGATCTTGGTGCTGCAAACTATATTTTGGGCATGGAAATTAAAAGAGATCGGGCAAAGAGGAAGCTCTGGTTAAATCAGAGGAAGTATGTCGAGACAATACTGCAGAGGTTTAATATGCAGGATATTAAACCGGTGAAGGTTCCTATTTCTGTAGGTGTGAGGTTATCTGTTGAACAGTGTCCCAAGACACAAGAAGAGAAAGAGGACATGTCTCGTGTTCCATATGCGAGTGCAGTCGGTAGCCTGATGTATGCAATGGTCTGTACTAGACCAGACATTGCACATGTAGTGGGAGTATTGAGCAAGTTTATGTCAAAACCAGGGAAGGAGCACTGGACAGCAGTGAAGCGGGTTTTCAGGTATTTGCGTGGCACTAGTGATTATGGTTTGTGCTACCAAGGAAGACTAGGATTGGACAAAGTGTTGGATATTCGTGGCTTTGTTGATGCAGACTGGGCTGGAGATCTGGATCAGAGAAGATCTACAAGTAGGTATGTGTTTAACCTATTTGGAGGTGCAGTCAGTTGGATGAGTAAGAAACAATCTGTAGTGGCACTATCAACTACAGAGGCAGAATACATGGTAGCCACTCATGCAAGCAAGGAAGCAGTTTGGCTGCAGAGATTGTGTTCAAGTATGGGGTTAGTATAGGGAGCTATAAGAATAGACTGTGACAGCCAAAGTGCAATTTTCTTGGCAAAGAACCCTGCTTATCATTCAAAGACAAAGCACATTGATGTTCAGTATCACTTTGTGAGGGATATGATAGAAGACAAAAAGGTGTTGCTGGTAAAGGTGGACACTTTGAAGAATACTGCAGATGCATTGACAAAATTTGTGAGCTCTGAGAAGTTCTCTTGGTGTAGAGAAACAATGGGCATTTCAGGGCTGGAAAAATGACTAAGCTCTCCTGTGGCCCCCTGTGGAAAGAAAACAACAAGTGGGAGATTGTTGGGTTGTGTTATATTCTTTCCACGACTAACCCACGTAGTGAACCGGGGGGTTTGAGGGGGGCGAGTAGCCCCCCTCTACGGGGTCTGGGGCAGCACCCCGGGAAATTTTTTTTTGGACCCTATATTAGGTTGGGCAAACCTACCTATGGTTTTCGGTCCATGGTTTTAGACGCGATGGTTTTCGGTCCATGGTATTGGATGCTTCGGCATGTATAAATATGTATTGTAACATTGAAAGGAATATAATGAAAAATCAAGCTGGTAGTCCCGGTTTTGGGATCCAGGGGAAAATCTCTGTGTATATGTGTTTTATGTGTTATGCTCTCGCATTGTTTATTTTTCTGTGATTTAGAATTCGTATGCAGGTAATTTCTGTACGGGGTTAAAACCTACAAGTGAGATATTCTCCCATGGGCATTTTGTTGTTTAGTACACTCCATATAAACAAGCGTGCCCGAGGAGGAGCTTTCCTCTTCCATAGAAGGCCCCAACAGTCCTGTAGTTCCACTGGTTTACGATCCATTAGTAGAGAGAGGTATCCTATTTTAGGGGTGTATTTGCCATGTTCTGCTGGGGTCCAAATGAGCTCATCCGGGCCTTCTTTAATTCTGCATGCAAGGCTAGATCTGATAAAAGGCAAGGAATGCAGGATCGCCTTCCAAACAATAGAAATCCCTGTGCACAGCCAGGTTGGCAGTCGGACCCAATCCATAAGCTGTTGAGGCCATACATACTTGTGGTATATGATAGTAGTCCAAAGATTCTGAGATGTGAGTAGAGTCCATCCCATCTTAGTTGCTAAGGCTTGTGTGAAAACATACAAATCTTTAATACCCCATCCACCCCATCTTTTTGGGAGAGCTAAATTTTTCCAACCAACCCAAGCAAAATTTTTCCCCTCTTTTTGGCCATTCGAGAGGTATCTGCAGCATATCTTCTGGATGCGAGCAAGAATTCCTCGAGGGATCTAGGCCAGTGACATCCAGTACATGGGTGTGGCCTCCAGAACAGAGTTGATGAGGACAAGGCGTCCGACTCTAGATAAGACTCTATGGTTCCAATTTGTCGATCTATTTTCTATTTTGATCACAAGCCAAATGCAGTATGCAATCCTGTAACAATGCGGTTTGATCCAAAACCCCAGATATTTGAGGCCATTCGCCAGAGGATGCAGTTGGTAGGGGAAAAGTTGAAGGGCAGATCTTTCTTCTTGAGGGGAGGTATGAGACAAAGTGATAGTGGACTTGGCATGATTTGATTCCATTCATGTGACAAGTGCAGATAGAGATAGGATGTCGAAAAAAGTAGCGGTGTCTCGGATGTTGCCATCAAGAAAAATAAGGACGTCGTCTACAAACAAGAGATGGGTGAGATAGCAGAGATCACTCATTTTCAGCCCTTGGAACCTACCTTCCCTTGTGGTTGTTGCGATGAGCCTGTTGAGGCCCTCCATAACAAGCAAGAACAGAAGAGGAGAGAGGGGACATCCTTGTCTAAGGCCACGCTCCACATGGAAAAAATGTGAAGCTGATCCATTAATGAGAACGCTGAAGGATGCCAAGGTGATACAACGCATGGCCCAGTTCATGAAGGATGATGGGAAGCCCAGATGGATGAGAATCATTTTTATATAGAGACAACTAACCCTGTCGAATTCCTTTGCTAGATCAATCTTTAGGATAATGCCCTTTAGATTCTTAATTTTGATAGAGTGTAATGCTTCCTGTGTCGTGCCAATGGCCTTGTGGATCTGATGGTCATGTAGGAAGGAAAATTGTTCAGTGGTGGGAGAGGATAGGGCGGAGCCTGCTAGCAATGATCTTTGCAGTAATTTTGTAAAGGTAGTTGCAGAGAGAGATAGGGTGAAAATCATTGAAGGATGATGGGGAATCGGTTTTAGGGATCAGGGCAATAAAAGTGGTGTTGATGGCCTCATACATTCTGCTGGTGGTCTTGCATTATTCAACCACTTTGAGAAGATCTTGTCCAATGAGCTCGTAGAAAGCCAGGTAGAATTCGATAGACCAACCATCCAGTCCAGGGCTTCTACATTTTTTGAACCATTTCAGGGTCCCTTTGAGCTCTGCAGGGGAGATTGGGGCAGTAAGCTCTTCTATTGTGTCCATATCAACGAAACTGGGGAAGTGTCCCACAGTTCGAACAATTTCCGAAAGATTTACACCAGGCGGTGCCTTGTAGAGGCATTGAAAATGAGAGTTCCCCCGTTGTTAAAGTTGAATGAAGGTGTTAACCAAACCTCCATCCTGCATGGGCATATTCCAAATGGTGTTGGAGACTTTCTGCCCCTTTTCATAATCCTAAAAGAACTCAGTATTCTTGCCTTCGGCTTGTAGCCAGGTCACTCAGCGCTTGAGTTGCCAGGTTTCCTCCCTCTCCTTCAGGATTTTGGATCGTTGATTTTCCAGGTCGATAAGGAGGGACTTTTCCTCAGCTGATATGAAGCCCCTATTCCGGTCATCCAAGAGTGAGGCTAGTGATGACTCGACAATGGCTAGGGTGTTGTCATCCTTCAAGGCTTTTTCCTTAGCCCATTGAATAGATAATCGTTTGAGCTAAGAGAGGTTGTAGCAGAATCCTTCTACCAGGGAGCGACCCCTAGAAGGTGGGTTGGCCCACCAGAAATCAGTGATTAATTTGATATAGGTCGGGTCTTGTAGCCAGGTCGAATTGAATTTATAGGGCGCCCTGGGTTTTTTTGGAGGACCAGAGATTTCCAAGAAGATAGGGGAGTGGTCTGAGATGCCTCCCAAGCCAACCCATTGTCTATAAAGAGATAATTTTTGTAACAATGGGACCTTGATCAAGAATCTGTCCAATCTCCTAGCTAAAGCCACCTCCCCCACTCTCCAATTTCTCCAGGTGGGTAATGGTTTATTCATGGGGATATCAATCCTATGGAATTGTTCCAGTAGTGCTTCCATGGTATCAGAGAGCGGGTCCACCTATGAACATGAGCCCCAAGACTCGCCATACCCTAAGGGGAAATTTAGGTCACCCCCGATGATGAGATTGTCCATAGAGGTAATATATAGGCTAAAGAGATGATTCCAGAAAGCCTCTCGCCTTTGACAGGGCCCATATACATTGATGACCCGGAGGTCCATCCCAATATCAGCAGAGAAAACATCCATACTAATGAAACCCTCACTGCCCCATGTAGATCTCAGGTTAATGGAATGAGGGTTATATCCCAAAGCCAAACCCCCAAATCGCCCAAATGCATCAAGGGAGAGGAAGGTCCAACCAAGTTTCAATGATCCAAGGGTTCGGGTGATATGATCCTCCTCGCCAAGGGTTTCTTGAGGAAAGATGATGTCGACAAGCTCAGATTCAAAGAGTCTTCGGAGGGCTAGCTTTTTGGGCAAGCCAGCCATGCCCCTACAGTTGAAAGAGAGCCACTTCATGGAGGTAGCTGGGCTTGGGTGTTCAAAGCTCTAAGAACTCAGTCAAGAGATGATTATCTGCCAGAGACCACTTCAGCCCTAGGTTGTAGGATAGCTTTAGAGAGAAAAGATTTGCGGCCGCCGGGGGGCTTGTGGGATAGAAGGGGGAGGGTAAGACCCAATCCAGAGTGGGAGGGGGAAGATTCAGATGAGTGAGAGTGGGGATGAAGGTTGTAGGGATGGGGGGGATCAGATGGGGCTGAGGGAGGAGAAGGAGGGGTAGAGGAGGTATCAAGGGGGAAGGATGGGGGGGTAGTGGAGAAGACAGACTGATGGGAGGTCAGAGAGCAAGGGCTGGAAGAATGTGAGCATGACTATTCCATTTCAGATGCATTGTGCAGATGCAATGCAGTGCAAGCAATAGAAGATGAAAAAATAGGGTGGGAAAAAAGAGGATTACTCGAGGAGCATGCAGCCTCTGCAACAGCCCTTCATTTGGTCATCGACGAGGAAGGTGGACGGGGGGCGCTGACGGGAACCAGCTGAGTTGTAGAATCCTTTCCGATTGACGGCGTTGCTGCTATTGGTGTCTGCTTGGGTATTGCCGCAATAATCTTACCCATCGCTCAATCAGAGCCCAACAGAGGGTCGAGAGTTCTTCTTACCAGTGGGCATTCTTTGTATAGATGCCCCACTTTTTGGCACCAACAACACCTAAATGGCACTCCTTCATAATCTAAGATTTGGATCCTTGTGAAATTTCGCCATTGCAAGGTTATTTTCTCCTCCAACCCTTCACGAGTATCCAGGTGCACTAGGATGCAAGACAAAGTACGATTCTTTGTTTGAATGTAGGACTTATCATAGTCCAAGTAGGTGCCCAGGGTATTTCCAATATGAACGAAGACATCCTCAGACCAATATTGTATAGGTAAACTAGGCAATCTTACCCATAGGGGTCTTGCCCCAAGCTACTCTCTTTCTGGGTCGAAGAGCGGACTCCATCATTTCAAAAAGGTCGGGGCCATTTCAATGTGCCAATACTTGGCGAGCACCATGTTAGTGTACTCTTATAAGGGGAAGTGGAGCGCGAACCATCCACGAGGCAGCATCTGCACATCAGGTAACTATTTGAAGATGTTACCCCATATTTCTTTTACCCAGAGCTCGAGTCGATTCGCAAAGTAGGCTCGTCCACGAACCCTACCCACCAGAACCTTACCAGCCATGTCTGCAACTTCCCCCATGGATAAACCTTCCCCAAATTTGATAGTGAAATCTTTCCCAGAGGCCTTCACACACTTAATTTTCCTTTTCCCAATTTTGGGCGTGGTTGGATTGTCCTGCAATGGATCATTTGGGCTCTAGTTCTCCTGTTGTAACTATTGCGTCGCGGTCTGAACCTTGATGACTGGAGTTTCAAAACACCCGGATGGAGAAGCCAAGGAATTCACCGTCGTAGTAACAAAGGGGGTGTCGGGTACTGGGGACTGATGCCTAGGCTCTTCAGGAAGGTCAGGACCTGGGGGAGAGGAAGGGTTTGCCGTAAAGAGATGGTCTGTAGCTGGCTCGGGTTCGAAAGACAGGGAAGGGGGCGAACAAGGGGCGAAAAGTTGTAGGGTTCCAGGTGAGAGGGGGGAGAGTTGAGGGTCGGGGAATCAATGGAGAGGGACACAATATGGAGTGAGGATACAGATGACCCAGGAAGGGTAACCACCGGAGATGAGATCGAAAGTGACGAAGCAACAGAAAAGCGTCGAGTAGCTAGGGCTGATGTAGGGTTTGGGTGCCAAAAAATAGGCTGGTCGGGGTAAGGGTCCAGTGAATAGTCAATCGCCTCGAGGTCCATATCATCCATCCTGTAGCTGGAAAAAGGGGACCGTAACCGTCGGAAAGCGAATGCAGAGGGCGCGGGCAGAGGGCAATTGGTAGGAGAGGGAGCCAATGAAGAGTCAGCGAGAGGTTACGATTGTCTATAGTAATTCCAGGTTAACCGTATCCCTTGCTAGGGTAATTTTCCTGGAACTCCATTGCCTCTCCTTAAGTTATTTTATCAAAGTGTGGTTTCTCGCCCACATTTGAATATTAAATATATGCTTACAAACATTTTTAATAATATTCATTAAAAAAATTACTTTGTTAATTAATAATTTTTTCATATAACATAATTTAACATTATATTATAGTTTTATTTTAACAAAAATTTCATTATCAACTTATCTTCAATAATATTATTTTTATCATTTAATTTTACATAAAAAAAAAATAACATTATTATTACTCTTTACATCACTTTTTATAAAAATAATAATAATAACCCTCGTGTGGTCGAGATCCTCATTTATGTAGAGATCCTCATTTACGTGGGAGACTTTGGTTATCATTATTCCCACTCAATTTTTAGGTGTTTATATCCCTCCTATTTTGCTACACCACAATCATCATCATATAGATGTGACCATCCTAACCACTCAAGCATGATTTGACATGACCATGCTATCACCACACGTATGCTTCACTTTCTAAGCGCGAAGGTCACTGTCACTCCTTCCTTATCTTTCTTGTGGGTAACAATAAACTTCAATCTCATTTCATTGCCATAACCATATAATTTGCAAGGAACCCACATGAATCCACCATATAATTATATTCATATAAGTATTTTATTTTTTCTTATCAAACACATTGAAGCTTCCTTCCTTTTGCTATTATATCTATAAATATCTACTATACACAACTTTCACTTCTAAAAGCAAACGCAAATTGCGAATGCCTTTAAACGCAAATTGTTAATTCCTATTGTTAATTGAATGATGTTATATATTCAAATTATATGAATCCGGGGATTCGAAAGTTAGTGTGGATAGGTTTAATGATAGAGGTTTTTTTAGAATGGTTGTAAAGGAAAATTTGTTAGGTATAAGAGTAATATGATGATGTTTAGGTTCTTCATATATATATAAGGAAAGTAATGTTACAACGGATACGTTATATAAGGAAGTTTTGTTATTAGATGTTGTTTTAGTTTTTATCTCAAAAGTGCCTCATGATAATGCGTTGTTTGTTTTTTTTTAATATCTTTGATCTTATTCAAATAAAATTTAATTAAGTTTCAAGATATATCTCGAATTTTATTCTTAACATAGTTTTCTAAGTTATCAAGTATGTTGTTATTGTATTTTTTTTTATTTCCCATGAAATATCAGAACTACATTTTTTCTTTAAAAAAATATTTTTAATAATCATGGATAAATTTAATTAGTTTTGAGTTTTATGAAATTATAAATTTTAAAGTAAAAAAGTATATATAAATTAGTATCTAATAAAAAAATTGAACACGTTTATTTACTTAATGACTAGACTTATGACACCCGGATGCGGGTGACTATCGAGTTCATTAATGGTGTCAATTGGGAATGGCGGCGCTCGGCCCTACCAGCTGCTGGCCTACACTTATTTCAATGTCACGACTCGGCACTTGATGGCTCACCTTAGGCGAGAGCAGGTCTGCCTGCAGATTGAATTAAATGCACACTCCGGCCGAGACAAGGCCGCTACTAGTTTAAGCATGGCACATTCGGCCCTCAACTCCAATGTTCACACCCCGTCCTCTAGCCTTTGTCCGCCCTTTACTAGAATCCCTTGCAGCATAACGGTTTTTGGCACCTATTATTCGCTCCTGTTGGCTCTGGAATGTGAAATTGGGTCTCCTTCTTCCCCTCCCCAGCCTTGCTCGTTGAAGCCTAATCAGGTTCCCTCTGTGCTCTCTCATCCTCCTGTCAAAGAATCCCATTTCTCTGAGCATCCCCTGTGCAGCCTTGCCATGGTTCAGCACCGTATGAGAAGCCGCCATGGCGGGAGTCGTTGTGGCCGCGCGTGTTCTCAAGCTCCTCAATCCGTTCAGCAGCCTCCCCTCCCTGCTTCTCCACCTTCATCTCGTGCCAATTCTCCCCCGTCCAATCCGTCTCGCAGACCCTTCCTGCACAATGCTTTCCAGTCGACTCATTTTAAGTTTCACAGTAACCTAAACAAGGCCATTATCACGGCCAATATCACCATCATTTTCTCTGAAGAAGAGGCCCAACCTCATGCTCCTGCGCGTATCTCGGCAGAGCTCTCTCAGGGCGCTCGTAGAATTGCAGGTAGGCATGGCTCGGTGCAGAACCTGGCTGAAGAAGGTAAGGCGGATGAGCGTGGCGGTCAGCATGAGGAGGGTGACATTCCAGACGACACGCGGCCACCTGGTGGCAGTTCTCATGGCACCACTGTTGCGGTGGACATTGCGGGCAGCTCAAGCGGCACCCGCCCTACGATGGTTACTCCAGGAGGCAGCGGAGCTGGTGACGTGGCGCGGGATGGTGAAATCTGGTATGGTAATGCTTGCCCTGTCGTTGAGGAGCCTCTGGACCCGGACATCCCCATGTGATGCCACCTGGACCCCCTCGCGACTTCTCAGAGTGTTTTGTTTCACTGCTCACTGGTTAGGTTCGGCTGTTCTTGGTCTGATGGTTCTGGTTAAATTTTTTGTGGATTGGCAGTCTGTGGTTTCTTTTGTTGGTGTGTACAACATTTCTGTAATTTTGGTTCTGTCGATGTATTCTCACTCCTATGTAAGGTTTTTTGTTCTCTATAACTGGTTTTCCCAATTTTGGGACAGTTTTGGTGTCTTGAAGGCACCCAGTTGCTCTCGGCTGAGGCTTCTGCCTCTTTGTAATTTCATTCTTCTTTCCTTCTAATAGAATTAGTCTTTACCCAAAAAAAAAAAAAAAAGAAGAAAGAAAAAAGACGACTAGACTTATGACAAAGCTTATTGTCAATTTAATAAGAATGCACTCACTAGAGCTTATTGTCAATTTAATAAAAATGCACTCACTAGAGCTTATTGTCAATTTAATAAGAATGCACTTACAAGAGCTTATTGTTAATTTAATAAGAATGCACTTATTGGAGCTTATTGTCAATTTAATGAGAATGCACTTAATAGAACCAAGAAGAGGCAGTGGGTTCCTTGATCATATTGTTATAAGATAGATCATTCCAAAAGCCCAACAAGTTCTTAAGTTGTTGCACTATAATTTATAAAGTCAAGTTACACAAGTTATAGTGTCATGATACCATAATAAAGTTCAGAAAAGTTCTTTATAATAAGTAATATTTTGTTATTTTTTCACATAAAAAACACTTAAATAAATAATTTAAAAATTATATTGAATTTTAATAATAATAATAATAGAAGATTAAATAATCAATTTCATTATTTTGTGTCGTTGGGTAAATGATTATTTTTATCATCCATACCCAAATTTAAATCCCCACTAATAAGATAATAACTTTAGGTTTTAATAATAATTATTATAATAGCTTCATAACATGAAAAAAAACACTCTTATATAAATATATTAACCACTTAAAAACATTAACTTTTTCTTAAAAATAAATTAATTAATAAACAATTATTTAAATAAATTTAATAATTAAAAACCTCTATTTTCTCTTCAAATCCCGAAAACATATATTTCCTCCTTAAAAAATAACAAATTCATATCCAAAAAATAACGTATTTAAACCTCAATCATATTTCCTCTTTAAAAAAATCACAAGTTCGAACTTGCAGAAGTTAAATATCAAAAGTTTAAGAGCAATGGAGCATTATAGATAATGTCAGTGAGAGGCGTAATAAGTGCGTTGAATGCATACCCGTGAAGAATTCCATCCAGTGACCTCCTCTCAGCCATTCAAGAACCCAGGACCCAATGCCTCAGCGCTACCCACTTCATCCTTGAGCAGAAGCAAATCCACATAGAAAACAAAGTAATTCTAACCTGGTTTTAGGGTTTTAGCCATGCTTGCTCTAGTCTTCTTTTTTCAGAGCGAAAAAAGCTATATTGTATTATATAAGGAATATAATGGGTCCAAAAAAAGATACATATTCATATGATTCTGAGATATAACCATATCTGTCCAGAGAGAGAAACATATCACACATATAAAAACAAGTCATCAAGACAATGCCATCCATGTCCCTGGGATAGAATAGATTGCACTGTTAAAGCCACCTATCTAAAGATACAAGATCCGCAAATATCTTCAAAACAGAAAATAAGAAACGCTTAAGATCAAAGCATATCTGAGGAACTGCTAAGCGAAATTAGAACACTGGTGGAGAAAATTCCTGTATCATGAAAATATCCTCCTCAGACAGAACCTGCACAAACCATAAACCTGGAGATGATACGAGACCCCTTTTGGATAAAGAGTCTGCCATCAGATTTTGAGCCCTGCAGATGTGATTTATAGAGGACTCATTCATATCATCCCAAAGAGACCTGATCCTGTTCAGCCAGCCAACGAGGTGAGGCTTTGAAATATTGATTTTCTTATTCACAAAGTCCACCATTACCTTTGAGTCTCCAAAGATCGATACGGGCCGGATGTCTAGAAGGGAGCAAAAATATAATAGGCCAGCAAGTGCCATGGCTTCCGCTTTTGAGTTTGATCCCTTTCCTCCATTCTAATGGATACTGAAATGACAGGAATCACTTATCAGAATGAAAACCCCACAGCCACAGATGCCTCTCTGTTCAGCACCGTCGAAGAACGCGCATGGGAAAGTTGGACTCCCCTGAGGACCTGAAGGAAGTTCATCTCCTTTAATCTTTGGCGCCTTCATAGGGAGGCTTTCATAAATCGACACAACCTTAGAGAAAATATCCAAAGATGAGCAATTTTTGCTATTGAAAATGGAGTTGTTTCTCGCCTTCCAGATGCTCCATAGGCAGATAATAAACAAAGGCCTCCAGTTCACTTTTTGCTGGCTCCACCAAAGAAACGCATCAGAGATAGAGGAGTGAGACACATGTTGAACACCGAACCAATTCTCCACAGATAGCCAAAGATGCTGAGCTATATGACAATTTAGAAATAAATGCCAATTGCTTTCCTCATCTGATCTGCACATAGGACAACACCCCGGACCCTGCCAACCCCGCTTCTTCAAATTTTCCCAGGTAAGATTTCTGTTGCGGAACAACAGCCAGGCAAAGAAAATCATTTTCGATGGGCATTCAGATTTCCAAAAAAACATAGGAAAAATAGGATTGAGCTGGGGACCCATCTTGCCAATTAAAATCTGATAAACATCTTTAACTCTGACAATATTCAGCGACTTTGAATTTTTCCAAATAATGTCATCAGATACCTCCGAGCGAAAAATTCCACAGGATCTGAGACTCGTCCTAATGGGCTCCCAAATCTTAGCAATAGAGTCCGGCATCTGTAGAAGACCAGCATCTTTCCACAGAGGGATCGACCCATGCCAACCAGCGATTAAACTTTCCCAGAAAAAGAACCCTTTCCTGTGAAAAAAGTTTAATAATGCTTCTGGCACAATTATTTCCTCGTCTCCACTCAGAAACTGATCATAACCGATCAGGATTTTACTACCTGTTTGAAACCGCCATATTAAGTTTTCCAAGAAAAACCCTTCCATCCTATGCAAACTTAGCCAGATTGACGAACCATATGAGGGGCCAATCCTTCCCTCCCTGAACCATAAAGAAAAATCCTTTCCGCCCAGATATTTTTTTTTAATTCTCATGCTCCAGGAACCTTCTCCAAAAATACACCTCCACAACGTTTTGCATAATAGAGCCTTGCCAAACTGCGAAGGTTCAGCAGACCCCAACCTCCCATGCTCTTTGGAATAGAGATATTTGATAATTTTGAGAGATGGAATTTCCTTCTTTCTGCTTGTCCTCCCCAGATGAAGTTCACTGTAATCTTTTCCATTTTTTGAATAACGCTCACAGGAAGGAAGAACAAGTGGGCCCAGTATACTGCAAGCTGGTTCAACACAGATTGTGCCAAGATTACTCTACCCGCCAGAGAAAGACATCTGAATTCCCATAATGAAATCTTCTTGTAATATCTATCAATAACCCACTGCCAATCCTTTTTAGAATAACCATTTGCTTTAAGCTGGAACCCCAAATATTTAATTCCTTGTTTAATCGATTGGGACTTTACGCCAAACAGAGCTGATAACCAGTCCACCGCTTCTTGGCTGATTTCATTATGATAAATTATTGATTTTTCCCTGTTTATTTGCAGACCAGAAGCCTTCTGAAAATTTCTTAAGATATCATGAAAACAGAGCCAGGTAAGCCTACATAACATACCAAACAAAATAATATCATCTACAAAAAGGTTATGAGAGATAGATGTATTCCTGCATATTTTTAAAGGGCGGCATCTGTTTTCCTTTACCGCTTTGTTGATATGGAGGCTGAGCGAGTTCATCGCCAGAATGAATATCAGAGGCGATAAGGGGCACCCCTGGCGAAGACCCCTGGCTGCCGGGAAGAAGGATGAAGGGATTCCATTTATAATAATAGCATAGTTCACCCCTTCGACACAAGCCATAACCCAGTTAATCATATTGGGTCTCAACCCAATCTTAGCAAGTAAACATCTAATAAAGCTCCATTCCAGGCAGTCATATGCCTTACGAAGATCAATTTTGAAGATGACATCTTCACTCTTTTTTGAGTGAATGGCAAACAAACCTTCCTGAGTAGATGCAACCGCGTCCATAATGTTCCTCCCCCTAAGGAAGGCGTGTTGATCCTTTGATATAAACTCTGAAAGAGTTTCTTTGATTCTTTCTGCAATAATTTTAGAGACTATTTTGAAGGAAATATTGCACAATGAAATCGGCCTATAGTCCAGAAGGGAAACAACATCATCCTTCTTTGGAATCAACGCTATAAGAGTGGATGAGGTTTTATTGTTTATGCTGCCAGACATTCTTGTAGCCTCCACCATCCTTAGAAGATCACCTTTTATCAGATCAAAAAAGTGGATTAAGAATTCAACCGTCCAGCCGTCTGGACCTGGACTTTTGTCCCTTTTAAAAGACTTCATTGTTGCCAAGAGCTCCTCCTGCGATACCGGCTGAAATTTTTTTTCATTTAATTCCTCATCAAACATCTGAGGGAATAATTCTATGCCCCACATAATATCCTGAATCCTGCAATTTTCAGATTTCTTGTACTGATTTTCAAAGAATCTCACGGCCTCGTTTGTTATATCCTGTTGGGCGTATAAGAAAATTCCATTTTCATCCTTTAACTTCCATATAGAATTTTTTGCCCGTCTGGCGCTCGCATATTTATGAAAGAATTTTGTATTCTTATCTCCCTCCCTAAGCCAGGTCGCCCTACTCTTCAGTCTCCAAAAAGCTTCCTCCTGCTTCAAAATCTTTTGCTTTTTCATCTGAAGCTCCTTAATCTGGCATCTCATCTCAAAAGAGGGCTGATGGACATCCATGGAGCCCATAACTTTGTCCAACTCTATTTGAACCTCCCGGAGAGTCTTTCTGCTCATTTGTCTTTTTTGAAACTGCCACTCCTTTACCACTTTTCGAATTGCATCCATTTTTTCCCTGAAGGTCATTAAACATGGAATAGATTTATCTGATGACAGCTCATTCCAAAACTGTGTTATCACCTCATTAAAGACCGGATCCTCTAGACATGTTCTATTGAATTTGAAAGAGTACCCCTTTCTAAAGCCCTTCTCTCTCCAACCTAGAAGAATCGGCCTGTGATCAGAGATATAAACATTCTCAATTGTTGAGAAAGGCATGCCCATCTCATCAATTAAGCTATCATGAAGAATAAATCTATCCAGCCTTTTTGCTATATAAGCACTCTCAATTCTTCCATTTTCCCATGTCGGCAGCATTTTTGGTGGAAGAATGTCAATCAAATTCCTGCATAAAAGCTCATTTTTTATTCTATCTGCAATCGGGTCTATAATTTTCCTAGCGCCCCATATTTCCTCCATACTCAACGAGACATTTAGATCTCCTGCAATCAGCAAAAAATCAATGTCAAGAATTTCTGACTCGAACAGTTTATCCCAAAATGGCCATCTGTTCTTGTAAGGCGCATACATATTCAGAATGTTAATTGGATTTCTATGACCCCTTAGATGAGCTGCGATGAGAATGCCAGCCATACACCTGTATGCCTTTGCCTGAATCCAATCGGGATCCCATAACACCGCCAGGCCTCCCGAGAGGCCAATTGCATCTATGGCCGTTATGTGCCATAAAGGAAACATTTTCCTAAAATAGGAAATTGCAACAGATGAGTCATGCATGGTCTCCTGAATCAAAATGATTTTGGGATTTACTGAACGGAAAAGATCCTTTAAAGCCAAAAAAATTTGGTCTGCCCCCAGACCTCTTATATTCATAGATAGAGCAAAATTCATTTTGGAGACTTTCCGGCCATGCTTGCTCTAAGGGGCCTTTCTCCTGTCATATCAATAACCGGGACATCTATGAGGGACAAGTTCCGAAAACCCCTGCCAGCTCCATCGCCCCTTCCCCTGAAGTGTCTGCTGCCCCTATTGTTCTTCCTTCTCACTGTAATATTGCAAGCAGAGTCTGGGCTTATACGGGGAGACGAGGGATTACCAGGCTTATGGATAGTTAGCGGTCTAAGGTCCATCAGATTTTTATGTAAAAGATAGTCTAAATCATGTCCTATAGAATTTGTCGGAGAAGATGACGGGGTGTTTACGGGAGTAGTTGGGATCATTGGTTCCTTCCCTTTACCTCCCGGAGAGAATTTCTTTTTTGGAGACGGGGATGAGGATGTAACAACAAGGATTTCCTTGTTTGGGGAGACGAAGGGGTGAGGATCAGGGGGGGGAAGAGGAACTTCAAAGTCAAAGGCCGGCTCCAACAGTGGCATAGAAGGAGAAATGGCATCCAAGGGGGACGAAATTTTGGGATGAGTAGGGGAGAGATGATAACCTTCGAGAGAGATCCTTCTCTGGTCATTTTGCATAGGAGGAGACAGGCTTTTTTCAGTTGATAAGTTCTCCGATTCTGGGGAAGGAGATTTTCTCCTGTAATATTTTTTCCCAAAATGATAAGAGCCCTGCTGCTTTCGGCCTTTTGAAAGAACTCTCGGGCAATTCTTTATTAAATGTCCAGTCCGGTGACAGGCTGAGCATCTAAAGGGGACTCCCCAGAAATCCAGCCTCTGACAGATTTTAAAGTCCCTCCAGGAAATGTCAATATGGTCTGGGAATCCACCTCTGAAAGACTTGTCTATAAGAATCCAAGCAACACGCTTATCTCTCTCACCTAAACATCTCGGATCAACATACACACACCTTCCAATAGCATTTCCTATCTCCGCTAGAGTTTCTTTTGACCATAACTCCAGAGGAAGACCTGGCAGCTTTACCCATATTAAGTTGTTGGAGGGTGTATTTTTTAGCGGATTGTATCCCATATACCACCTGTGTAAAGCCAGGAAGCTTCTCCCCGAGACCCATTGCTGGTTAAGAATGGATTCTAGATTAGAAGAGCTAAGGAAATGGAAACAGTACCACTCCTTAAGCAATCTAGCAACGATAGGAACATATCCTATCAAGGGCTTCCAATGCTTTTCAATCCAAACTCTCATCTTGGAGTCCTCCATTTTCGGGAAGTGCCAACGTCCAACTAGAGCAAAATCTTGTAGACTTTCAATGCGCTCGGACAAGAACACACTTTCTAGCTTAATAGCTGCAGGAGGAGGAGCCAGTTTAACAGGTTTTGTATTTTTCAGTGAACAATTCAAAGAAGCAGAGAGAGCCTTTCCCTTTGATTTGAAATTTAGGTTGCCATCTCGAAGACCTCCCGCATCTTGTGGGACCAATGGGTGAATAAACATATCCTCCAGCGTGGAGCGCCACTCATTAGACAGCTTGGCATTGTCTCAAATAGACTCCGCCTGAATGGCCGCGTGGACCATGGCTTCCATGGCTGATGAGTCGGATGGGAACTCCATTCCCGAAGAGCCACTTAAACTCTAATTAGAAGTACTATAAGATCCCCAAGGATATTTGTCGGACCATACGGTCAGTCAAGAACTGAATAAAATACCCGGAGAAGATGGATTCAAGGCGCGGAGGTTTAGAATTACTGACAGAGGAAGACTCGGGAAAACAACCAGCATTATATCCAAAAGGAGATATTTTAAAAAGGAGTCCACCTATCCACCACCTTTAAGGAAAGCTGACGATAGAATGAGCTAAAGGTTGACAGGGAAGGGGAGAATTTTAAAAAGTGACGGCTTCCTTTAATCCGGAAATAACTCTTGGCAAGGGCTAACGAGCCTGCCATAGGGCATTAAATGCCCGCTCAGCTGCAAGCTCGTTAGCCATATCTAACACGCGCGCCCGGTGACTTTCCGAACACTCTGTCCCCACCTCGTGTTATATGGCTAACGAGCTTGCAGCTGAGCGGGCATTTAATGCCCTATGGCAGGCTCGTTAGCCCTTGCCCTCTTGCCCCATACCGGAATTAATATTCTGAGCAGAATTAAATAAATATTGATTCCCGGAATTAAAGCTTGTACCTCAAACCATCTTCCGAAAACCCGGAAAAACCAGAGATCTAGGATTCGCTAATTCCTAGCTTCAGAAAGAGAAATACAAAAAGAATTCCCGGAAAAATCCTTTACAAGATTTAAGGATAAGCTGAATGGCCAAGGCATCAGAATTCACTTACGAAGGATCCTCTGGGCAAACTAAACAACAGCAAAATATCTCGCAGACACACCACCAGGGCCCCAATTTAAAACGAAAGTTTGAGCAAGGCTTGGAAATGACAATATATTCATTTAGCTTTAAGCCTACCAGCCATGACCAGTTTGAGGATGTTTTATGGGACATGAGGACTTATAATACAACATCAGAAACTAGCAACCATTATAAACCATTCTCTGCTTTCCTTTTTTTCACATCCATTAAACCCTTATCAAAACTGAAAACAGGAAGAAATTTTACTCAAAGCCTCATTTAGCTTTAAGCCTACCAGCCATGACCAGTTTGAGGATGTTTTATGGGACATGAGGACTTATAATACAACATCAGAAATTAGCAACCATTATAAACCATTCTCTGCTTTCCTTTTTTTCACATCCATTAAACCCTTACCAAAACTGAAAACAGGAAGAAATTTTACTCAAAGCCTATGCTCTGCAATCTGCTTTCCATGTAAACAAAACTCTTTTTGAAAAATAAAGAAAATAAGAGGACGGAAAATACCAACCTGGAGCCGCAGACATGCCGAGTGCAGGGTGCAGGTGGTGGACAGAGAAAGAACTCCTTATCCAACAAGGCCAGGCCAGCCAAACAAAGCTCCAAAGGACAAAAGAGGAGAACAACAGAGGGAGTTCAAATTCTGGAAAAGAAAAACCACTGTGTAAGGAGTACACATGGAGAAGATGAAGGGTGAAAGTCTAGAAAAAAGCTCGTTCACTGGGATAAGAGTTCCTTTAGACAGAAAGCTAGGAGACCACTGGGAAAGAGTACGCAGCGGGATGCGAAGAGTTCAGATAGAACCCCATCCGCAGAAGGTAAGACTAACCCGAAAACAAAAGCTCATCAACAGAAGCTGAGACTGGATCGAAAGCATGCAGGCAGTTCTAAAGACAAATGTCGGCTATGGAAGGTGTCCGAAAACATGCGTCTGAAGACGCGGAACAGGACATGCATTGGACGAAATTACCTGCTCTTTAGCTGATAGGCCGGGCGACCTCCAACATCCCTCCCTGGTTGGCGGACACTACCGGCACACCTGCTCTCGACAGCTACGCTCCTCTCATTTCCAAATCCCTGCTGTAGTCTTCTTTACATTGAAAGGTTTTCATGGCTTCCTCGTAGTGTGTCTTTTTTTGCTGTTACGGCAGCATTTTTTACAGCGTTTCAGCAGCAATTCTTGTACAGAAATCTAGGCCATGCAGGGGATTAATGGAGCCGAAATGTTCGGAAATTCCAACAAACACAGCTGAAATTTTAGCAAAATGCCACTGACTTTCATCGAAGAATTTACCAGCAAATTACCGCATGCAAACAGTTACAGTTGTCAAAACCCGTGACCAGAGTGAAAACTCAGCTTAAAGAGCATGAAAATATGGAGTTGCAGAGCGTCCGGGATTTTCCAAAAGCGATTTTTCTTTCGGCAAGAAATAGGAGTTGTTTTTATTGTGATTTTTTAGAGTTTTTCTGGTAGAAAGGTGAAATATTTAAATTAGTTTTTCGGGTAGAAAGCTGAAATATTTAAATTAGTTTTTTTTTTTTTTTTTTTGGGTAGAAAAGTGATTGTATTTATGGTTTAAATAAGTTTTTTTGATTATATATATGGATTTAGAATTATGAAAATTGTTGGGTATTTTTGTTGTGCAGAGGTTACCTATCAAGCTTGTAATTTCAATGAATTCTGGTTGCATTTTAGAGAAATTAGAGTGAAAAAATCCACTAGAAAAGATTGCAAAAATTCTCCCAAAAACAACTTTGAAAAAATATACAACCTGCTAATAGACATTAAATAAACCCAGCATGTATATGCTTACTCTTCGATAACTGACCTGCCAAATTTCAATAATAAAATATATACAACATTGCTCATTTAATGTCCATTAACAAATTACTTATTTTCATTTTCCATATTATTTTTCATCTTTTTCCTGCGGTAAACTAATCAAAAATTACAGAAAATAGTAAATATTTCTCCAACCAAAAACGATGCTGGTTAGACTACGGCATTTCAATTTTTCTTTTTAATTTTTCTTGGTCGATATTATGACTTATGTTCAGAGATTTTATTAAAAAAGAAAAAAGGAAATTTACATTTTTATTAATTTATTATAAAATTATACATACCTATCCACATGGCTTTTATATAAAATCGAAAGTTAATTAAAAAGATACGCCATAGAAATTAAATATGAAAATATAAGTTGCAAAGTAATTGAAACCTGAATCGTCGTATTAACCGAAAAAAAAAAATAGAAAAATGTGAGCTTTCTTCCATTTTAAGATGAACAAAAATTTACGGTAATGATGGAAAGCATTAATGTACGGTCGCGAGGTAGAGAGAGAAACGGAAAATAACGAGGGTTAGTTAATTAAGTCAAAACTTAATAAATGATTAAACAGATGGACAATAATAAAAAATATGATGGAAGAAAGAATCAAATAATTTAATTAATGATCAGATATTAAATAAAAAAATATTTTGAAAAAAAATAAAAAAAAATTAAACAAAGTATAGAAGTAAAATTAACTAACTCAATTGTTTAATTAAATTGAAAATATTATGCAAAATTTAAAATGAAATTAACATAAAAGTTAATTACCTAAATTGTTTAATTAAACCAAAGATATTAAATATTTTTATTATCTAATTAAATCAAAGATATTCTATTATCTAATTAAATCAAAGATATTGAATAAATAAAAAATATATATTCTATATTATATTATTTTTTTACATGATATTAAATATATCATTAGTCTATATTTAAATAAAGATATTGCCACCATTGAAGCTCACTACAACTTGTTAAGAAATATGGTGGCAAGCTTGTGCAAAGATGCACAATCAAGGCAATCCAACTAGTGAATGTTTGTGAATTCAAGCTAATGGGGAATTCAAAGAAAATGATATCATGCGCACTAGTTGATTGAAGATAGGGAGATAAGGAATTAAGATTTTGTCTCAACCAACATAAACCTCAAAGAGGCTATCAATTATCATATTTTCTATTAAATTCATGTTTTGTAAAGTTACCAAACTCTTAAATACTTGCTATAAAATTTATAATGGTAATTATTAATAAGCCCCAAGTGTTAGCTCAACTGGTCAAATAAGTGCCTCGCCGATCGGGAGGTCACAGGGTCAATCCTCCCCTAAGCCCTTGGGGTTAGGCCTAGGTATTGGTTGTGGGGCTTGTTACCCTTGATCTATTGATTGTGGGGCTTGATACCCTTGATCTATTGGCTGCGGGGCGTGATACCCCTGATCTTGATCTATTGGTTGCGGGGCTTGATACCCGTGATCTATTAGTTGCGGGGCTTGATACCCTTGATCTATTAGTTGCGGGGCTTGATACACTTGATCTTTTGGTTGCGGGGCTTGATACCCTTGATCTATTGGCTGCGGGGCTTGCCGGGCTTGATACCCTTGATCAAGCTCAGATATTTTCTTAGACGTAGTGCCCTGATCAAGCTCAGATATTGCGGCCACCCAATTACGTGGCCGCCCAGTGACCATGAGTGTCCATAAACCACCAGAGAGAAAAGAAAATATATATATAAATACAAAATAAATAAAATACCCTTGATCTATTAGTTGCGGGGCTTGATACACTTGATCTTTTGGTTGCGGGGCTTGATACCCTTGATCTATTGGCTGCGGGGCTTGCCGGGCTTGATACCCTTGATCAAGCTCAGATATTTTCTTGGACGTAGTGCCTTGATCAAGCTCAGATATTGCGGCCACCCAATTACGTGGCCGCCCAGTGACCATGAGTGTCCATAAACCACCAGAAAGAAAAAATATATATATATATATATAAATACAAAATAAATAAAATAAAAATAAAATGGTAATTATTAATATTAATACAATTATTGATATAGAAGTTTTGCATTTCATAAATAAAAATTTATATATTTTACTTGAAAAAATATTATATTATATATATATATATATATATATAAATATATAATATATATAATATAATATAATATAATATAAAAATGGTAATTATTAATAATAATACAATTATTAATATATAGCAGTTTTGCATCTCATAAATAAAAATTTATACATTTTACTTGAAAAAAATATTATATATATATATATATTTATTTATTTATTTATTTATTTATTGTACAACTTTTAGATAATATAAATTCCTCATTTTTAATTTTATGTATAAATTGTAAAATTGAAAATACATAAACTAAATTACATAAATTATTAATTTATGAATATGATTTATTTCTAAATTTCTTTGTTCATAGATGATTTATTTCTAGTTTTTTTGTGTTCATATATGATTTATTGAGAGGTTCATTCCACAACCTAGTGTGGAAGCGGTGTGTAAGTATGTCTATCCCTCTTAAAATAAAAATAATATATTCTCTTAATAAAATAAATAAATAAATAAATAAAATGCTATGTATATTTAATTAGTTGTCCTAACGAACATATAATTTCATGTAAAATAATTAGAAGTAAAAAAGATTTTTAACGTGTAATATCAACTTCATATATATCTATATATAGAAAAGAATGTTAAAAAATAAATAAATAAATAATGTTGTATGGAATAAAATATCCAATGTGAGTTATGAATAAAATATTTTAATATAAATTAATATTGACGTATACTTACAAATATATCAATAACAAAAAACCAATTTAATGTGAGTTGATAAAATGACTCAATGCACATGTTATGTAATCTCTATAATATTCTAAAATATAATTTTAGCAATAAAAAATACACATTATTTTTTTCACTCTAAAATAAGTTTACACTTGAAGAAATTTGATCTCTCGTTTTAAATTATATTTTTAACTAAAATGAATATATACTAGTTTTTAAATTTAATATGTAAATCTTATATATATATATATATATAAATTATTCTATAAAAGATCATTACATTTTTTTTTTCTTTTCTATGTTAAGACTAACCTAAGTACCCACGGGGGATTTGAACCGGTGACCTATCGCAAGGAGTGCCTTAACAAGGCACCCATTCACCGTCCAAAGCCCCGTGGGCTATAAAAGATCATTACATTAGTTAAATGTTATAATTTTTAATTTTTAATTATGGTTGTTCATAATGAACTTAGGTGTTTTATTTGTTATTAAGTTGAAAATATTATATTTATTATTTATTATTTCCTCGGCTGGTAGTGAAAAGTGTTTTATTTTGTTATTATTATTCTATGAAAAAATCATCGAGTGTTAGGCACGAATGTTATGAAATCATGAACACCATTTTCAAAAATCTGACCAAAATACAAACAATTAATTTGGTATATTTTAGATAAAATAAAATAAAAGTTAGATGTTATAATTTTTAATTTTTAATTATGTTTGTTCATAATGAACTTAGGTGTTTTATTTAGTTATTAAGTTGAAAATATTATATTTATTATTTATTATTTTCCTCGCTGCTAGTGAAAAGTGTTTTATTTTGTTATTATTATTCTATGAAAAAATCATCGAGTGTTAGGCACGAAAGTTATGAAATCATTAACACCATTTTCAGAAATCTGACCAAAATACAAACAATTAATTTGGTATATTTTAGATAAAATAAAATAAAAAACCAAACAAATTATGAGTATGGTGAGTTGGATTATAACCGATAAAATTTAATTGAAATATATATGTTATAATAAAAAAATAAACATAAATCATATCATATGCAATTTTTAATAAGAAATATGTGCTTCTGTATTTTAAATTTGTAAAAACAATCTGATTTATATTTCCTTATCTGAAAAGGTATGGATTTAATATTCACCTAATAAAGTGTTGCGAAAAGGAGTTGTTGCACTAAGTGTAGACTAATCATTAGTAACTTATTATATGGAACCTTCCAAGGTGTCCATTTCAGCGCCTCCGTATTTAGTCTTTTGAAATTATTATACTTTGAGTTACAATTTTTTTACATTTTTAATGGTGCTTCTTTTTTATTATTATTATATAGTGTGGAAAAATTGGTGGAAATTTAGAGTTATATTTTTTATATTTTAAATAATTTATTTAACAAAAATTAATATATTTTTAAATTAGTTATTATTATTAATAGTTACAAAAATATTTTTGTAAATTTAAAATTTTTTGAATTAAAAATAATTCAAGTAATGAAATTAATATTTAAAATTTATAAAAATTACTTTATAGTGTGTATAATGGATGGTAATGGGGTGTATTGTTAAGTCACTTTATGATGTGGGGTGCATTGTTAAGTCACTCCATGATGTGAAGGTCACCCCTTGGAAATTCCATGGGCAAAGATCTAGCCATGTTATGATTTTGACTACTTAATTCTTTGGGAAAAAATCTAGCCATGTTACGATTTGATTACTTAACTCTGTGGGAAAAAATCTAGCCATGTTATGATTTTCACGGGTTTGATGCCCCTTAGTGGCGGTTTCTCAAGCCACGGGTTAAGCTTGAAGTAATCACTAGAGAACTAGGACAAACTGACAAACAATTTTTTCTATAAAAATCTATAATAATAATAGTCCAAGGATTTTACCTCGATTAGTTTGGTAAATAATTTGTTTCCTCCAACTAAGTAGTTTCAAATCTCTGAAAATATGTTGTAACTCAAATGTCTGCGGCATTTAAAAAATAGTTATGTTTGGTGTAACATAGCAAACATTTTTTTCAAAGTTATGATTCTCAAAAAAATATTGCTTTGGTTAATAATAATAATAATAATAAATTTTAAGATACCTGCAAACTAAGATATCAAATTTTAATACATTATAATTGACACATACCCATATAATATGCATGTCCATAGATTTGGAAGTTATAATTTAATCATACAACATGGAATGATCACATTTTCGCTAAAGCTAGCCAATCTCCTCTCCATTCAGAAATTAGTAAAATCTGTGCTGAACTTAACCTATTAAATAAAAAAAAATTGACGTACACTTAAGTTTATCTAACCACATTGATCCAGTGCTCTGGTCTAGAATAGATGTCTGCTCAACACTAAAATCCCTTAAAATTGAAGAACAAAGGTGCTTAAAATAAGCTCTAAAATTTGATAAATTGAACAAGAAATAAATCATTTCTCCAGCTCTATGTCAGCGTCCGACGAACCACTATCTCTCTCCAAAATAAATTCTACGCAGATTTCCTTTCTGAATTCGCTCATTGTGGATGAACCTAGGCCACATCCTAATACCCCTCACAACTTGTTGGAAGAACGAATTATCTCGCAGGTAACTACCGCTGTCTCTCAAACAAATATAACCAATAACCAATGTTGTAGTTGCCACAAAACAAAGAGACTTTTCTCCCAACTCTATGACAGCATCCGACGAACCTCTTTCCTTTCCGAATTCGCTCATTCTCGATGAACCTAGGCCATAGCCTAATACCCCTCACAACTTGTCGGAAACACCAGTTCCTTTGTCAAAGATTCCAATCACTTCATTAATGAGATCAAACAGATAAAACTAGACCAGAATGACATCTTGGTTAGTTTTGATGTAAAATCTCTTTATACTAACATTCTCATAGATGAAGCCATGGAAGTCGTCCATAAAATCATTGATCTTGACACAGCCAAATTAGTTGAAATTGGTCTAGAATCAACCTTTTTTAGTTTTAAAGATAATATATATGAATAGACTTGCGGTGTCGCTATGGGTTCACCTTTATCTCCCATCATTGCCAATATGTTTATGGAATATTTTGAAACTAAATCCACTGAGTCCTCCCCATTGAAACCTAAAACTTTGGAAAAATTTTGTCAATGACATTTATATTATTTGGCCTCATGGAAAAGAAAAATTAGACATTTTTCTGAAACACCTTAACAATCAATCTAATTCTATCAAGTTTACAATGGAAGTGGAAGAGAATGGCAGTCTTCCCTTTCTTGACATCCTGATCAAAAGAAACCAATATGGTTCCATATCTCACTAGGTCTATCATAAGAAAACCCACACAGAACATTACCTTCATGCCAACTCTCACAATCATCCTGCTCAAAAACTTGGGGTTCTCAACACTCTAGCAACTAGGGTTATTCACATTTATGATCATGATCATTTTGAACAGGAAAAGAACCATCTCATGAAAAGAATGGATATAAAAGACACCAAGGAATCAAAGCTTTCAAGAAGGCGGATAATCCTAAAAACAAACAACCAATGGATGATTATGCTGGTAAGGTTCACCTCCCCTACATATTGGGCAAAACTGATAAAATTTCTTATATTTTAAAAAAGAACAATATAAAAACCACCTTCAAACCTATGAACACCATTAGCAGATGCCTAAAATCGGTAAAAGATCCCATTGATCCTAAATGTCACAAAGGGGTTTATTCAGTTCCTTGTTCTTGTGGCAAAACCTACATTGGTGAGACCGGTCGATCAATCTTAACTAGGATTCAAGAGCATGTCGCTGACATTAAGCATAACCGTTCCAAAACCTCAACTTTGGCCGAGCACTCCAGTAAAACCAATCATCATATTTGTATTGAAAACTCTTGTGTTGTGGCCAAAATTGATCATTATCACCATAGGAAATTTAGAGAAGCTATCGAAATAGGAAAACACCCTAACAACCTTAACCGCGACGATGGTTGGAAAATAAGTGATAATTGGATTCCCACTCTAACCTCCGACTCCACCTTCTCCTAGCTACTCCCTGCCCTCTTAACACCAAAAAAGACCTTTCAATGTCTTCCTTATAAGGTTTATATTTACCAACCCTAAAATCTATATTAAAATATTTTAATAAAAAATAATAATTAAAAATAAAATTTTATAATTATTTTCAAATTAATTTAATTTTAATCATTAGATTCAATTTTAAAAGTTTTATTTTTAAAATTTAATTAATTATTTAATGAAATAATAATTTTTATAAACATTTATACTTTGGAAAATCATTTATTAATATTAGTTAATAAATACTATTAATTAAAATTTAAAAAAAAAAATTATAAATTTCAAATTAAATTCTAACCCAAAAAAATAAATTATTTCATTTCAAAACATTAAATTCAAAAAGAATTTTTAATTTCAAATCTTAATAATTAATAATAATAAGGAATAATAAGTTTAATTCATTATCATTATTAATTATCATTTCATTTTAATCATTCATCATAAAAATAATAATAATAATAATTTAGACAACCTATTAAATACTATGATTAAACATTAGTTACTACAATCACTTATTAAACATCATGAATTATCAATAAACAAAAAATTATTTATTAACAACTAATTTGTGATTTGGCTTGCATAAAAATTTTAAAGAATTTTTATTAATCTTTAGAAGAAAACTAAAGATTAAAATTAAAACTAATACTAAATTAAAATCATTATAAAATTAAAACTAAATCTGAATTAAATCATTATCAATTAGTTTGTGCTTCTTCCTTCAGAACTTGTTGGTTGTCATTCATCCCCATCCTAGCTCTCACCTTTATTTATTCCCATCCTAGCCCTCACCTTTATTTATTGACGTTATTGATTTCTAACTTATTTACTCATGGATCTATCTTGTTGATGAACCACAGAGGATGGTTCGAAACGTCGATTCCAAAAATATGAATGTGATGACTCGGAAGACAAAACCACACAACATGAATATAGTCACCTCATTTGGGCATAGAGAAATTCCAAACAACCATGTCATTTATGTTAATCCATCAACTAGGTTGAGGATTGGCAAAACACACGATGGGCTCTCTACTACTTTGTAGATTTTGAAATTATAAAACTAATCTAAATTGGCAAGTCAAACTATATGATTTTGAGAAACCATTGTGAATAGAACAAGTGCTACATAGTAGTTGGTCTCTGTCGTTTAGTCTAAATATAATTAAATTAATGATTAGTAGCTTTGCGATATTGCTTTATATGGTGTGTAATACACGGTATCAAAGTTTTTCTCAGAGTTAGAGACTGCAATTGTGTTATATAGTATTTTGAATTTAGATTGTTTGTGTGGTAAGGCTTGATACTATATCATACCACAATTGATAATGCTTAAAAAAATAAAAAAATGCATTCCTTAAGTTAGGATCTAGGTTAATATGTGAATTGGAAAATATTGATTGTTTTGTCATTAATATTCATTAATCGCTTGACATAAAAATCATGTCATTAAAGTAGCCATAATTATAAACATATTATAGAGAAATAGAAGGTTTCACATACAAAAAAAAAAAAAAACAAACAAAACAAAAAAAACAAAAACAAAACAAAACAAAACATATTTACATTTATTCATATCAATAATGTTATATATAAATATGTAAATCTTTAGTTTATGATAGATAGAGTATCTTAATGAACTAATCATTTTTTGAGAGAATTTTTCAACCACAATAAATTAAGAGTCAACTAGTTACACAAAATCTAATATCTAACTAGATTTAACGACCTTCTAAAATATAAAAATGATAAACACAAACTCTTAACCAAATCTCTTAACCATAAATAAATTATACCTCAAATAATTAATAATAATAACAATTATAAATATAATCACTCACTAAATAAATTAAACTTACCCATTCAACATATACCAACCATATATATTTATAATGTAAATTTATTATCATTTAAATTTTATAACACAATATCATTTAAATTTTATATTGTTCTATTTTTCTATACTCAAAAACAATATCTTGGAAACTTTCCTCCACCACATATATCCACATATATTTTGTTTGTTTTGTATAGTAAGTTATTACTTGTAAGAAAAACCTTAAAACGAAAATCCAATCTTTAAAGTGATCATAAGATCACTTTAAAAAATATGCGCAGGAAAACCCCTTTACATGTATTAAAAAACGGTTACTAGCAATATACTTTAATACAATATAAAGAAGATTGTGTTGAGGTGGTGTGTATAATCTACAACATGTCATATATTAAAATTTTCATAACTCTTGTCATATAAGAGTGACGCTGTCATGTAGGAGTGATGGGACCTTTGTATTATTAGTTAGTAAATTCATGTAATGAGCATTAAGATGTTAAATTTTATAATCAACCAGGTTAAAATAAATAAATAAATATAAGTATTTTTAAAAAATAATAAATTTCAAACTATAATGTTAAACTATAGAATTTTTGTAATTTTTTTTGGTCAAACCTAATTTAATATGAGTTTGACCGAAAACCTAATACAATATCTAATAATTGCGGTAGAGATAATAATTTAAAAAATGAAAAGTAAAGATGTGATATGAATATAAATTACTCTTTTACCAAGACACTAAAAAGTGGGCCATGACCAGGTGTATTAATGAAAGTAATATCAAGTATTTAATGCTTATAATTCACATCCTCACTGTGAGTTCTTCACACCACTTTGGTCATGAGGACTTTACATCTTGGCCACGAGTTTTGTAAACCCTAGCTATGAGGGTTATCAAAATCTCTAACACAAAGCATTTTGAATAAGAGAAACATCATTTATTCAAAGGCTTCAAAAGCATAGGATAAGATACAACAATAAGGATATCATAAGTGTAATAAGAAGATCTATGAAAAGAGCAAAACGTGGTTCTTAATCCCTTAGCAATCATAACTCTAGCAAGTTAGCTCATCTAGCTTACATTCAAGTTGTCACTAATACACTTGTGAAGGACTTGAGAAGGAATGAGATCACAACCTCTTTCGATCTACTAGTGGAAACCACTAAGCAGAAAATGAGATCCATCAAAGACACCCTCGACCATCATTAGGGCAAAGGGGTTTATAAGGTTGAGTGCTCATGTGGCAGATGTTACTTTGGAGAAATTGGATGTCAATTCCAAGTTAGAATTAAAGAGGGTCGAGTTGGTATCAAGGATATGCATGTCCACAGTTCAACACTAATAAAACATTCCCTTGTAATTAAGCACCATATGTGCTTGAAAGGCACAAAAATTCTAAAAAAAGAGGATCATTATTTCAAGCCTCGAATCAAAGAAGCATGGAAATTATAAGCAACCTCACAACCTTAATAGAGATTGGGGTTTGGAGATTAAGAAGAATGTAACCGCCCTCCTCTCACATCTACCCAAGTAATCAACCAACCGAGGTAAACATGCAATGAAAGAGGCCACTATAAAGGGATTCAACCTCCTTGGTGACCTTAAGGAAATGGAATTGACGAAACACATCAACCATACCTTCCACATCAGCAACAACATCCCAAGGAGACATCTCAGACATCCTGCCCCTAGGTCCCACTGATATTTTAGACCTCTTGACCTATGAATGCTCTCATGATATAAGCATGCCAGTGTCCAGGGACCTTTGGACGCTCTCATGGCCTGTAAGCCAACGTCCAGGAAATTTTCCCAACATACATGTGCCAGCGTTCGCGGAATTCAAGGCACTTTTCTAGCCCAAAATTCCAACCACTGCCCAAAACTTGTTACAACTTTCAAAATCCATCAAAGACATGATGACAAGACTACTAAACCAAAATCAACCTCAGGACTAGGCTTGACCATCCCCAACTAGGATTGACATTCTGTCAAACACTTGACATCAATGCAACCTATAGGTCTAGGATATAAGACAGAGCATGAATGACTGAAAACTCTTATGAAACATGACAAGAAGGATCACCACCTTCTCCCTTGAACTGTTATGACATCAATTAGGTCTTGCATCCATCATTTTAACAATTACAAGTAAATACATGAAATGACCATGACATGAACTAGTCAATTAACCATGCTTATAACCAACATAAAACCATGTAAATAACAAAGATATAAAAACCATTAAATCCACATATAAACAAGTGCAAAAGCAAGAGAACTTAGCTTTCATTAATCATAGGCAAATCTGACCAGGTTCGGGACTTCCATGTACCACCCGACTGTAGACATGGTTGAACCAAATCTTTCTTTCAGCCAGTCACCCCCGTGTCATATTCCAAGCATGAATGTGGGATCTCATGGATAAACCAATCCAAAAACAACCAAGGGAATCTAGAGGTTAAACCACCTCCACCCTCACCAAACCGTGATCACACCAAAACCGGTGCTCTGATCACAACCAAACCAAACTTGGAATGCTAGATGGAATCCATCACTATCCTTGAGGAATTTTCCGTCTCCTTGTCTCTCAGGTTTTAGTGTAATCCAATAACGGATTACTAGGCCCTAAACCGAGACCAGTCTCTCAGAATTTACAGCAATCCAAAGCGGATCACTAGGCCCTAAACCGAGACTCCTCCCTCAGTATATACTGTGTATCCTGGCAAAACCAGTCAAGGGATTCTTAGGCCTTTGGGAATGAACTTGAGACCACCTCCGCCTCGGATTTTGAAATCCATCTAGCAAAATAAAGCTCAAAACCCGATATAAACATCCCAACATACCATGGAATCTAAAAAAGGAAAGGTTAGGTTGAAAACCGCTGTCATAACTCGGCAAAACCATGCCACCGTTAGCACGAGAACCGTACACCAGCATGCAAATCCATGCATGTCAAAACCAACTAGGAAATCACACATGCAATATGTTACCTGCAACTATTCCTGCTGAAGTTATTGATCCTACTCTTCCTTCCTTGATCCTTGCTTTCCTTCCTTTCCCTTTGCTTGATTTTCCTTAATTGATCCAAAGCTAGAGTGCTCCAAGAAAAATCTAAGTGATCAAGAGTGAGAGAGAGAATAATGAGCGAGCTCCAAAACTTGGACTGGCAAAAGGTTACCAACTGATCCTCATAATCCTTTTTATTAATGGGGCCTCTATTTTCTTCATTTTCCATTATTTTCGTTTAATTTCTTCCTCACATGCAACCAGTGACCTTTCACCTTATTTTTCTCCCAATTTCCTTTATTTTCATAAATAAATGTGCCCAAAATGCCTTGTTGCCTTTTAATGTCTTTACCTTAGACTTTGCCAATTTCCTTAGCCATAAACACATCCAGTGATTGCCACTAGGATACCTTTTCCCAACATTCAACTTGGAATAAGTGTCTCTTAACCGTGGTCTTATTTTGCCTTTATTAAATTTTATTACATGAACTTTTCACCAAGGCTATTACAGAACCCTCCCCCTTGGGGAACACCGTCCTCGGTGTTAAACCACACAAATACCTTAGCAAAACCACTAAAAGAAGAAGATAATGCCCATGGAACTTTATAACTTAGCTCGTTGCAGTATTTACAATGAAATACATTCTCAAAAGAAAAACACCATGACAACATGACAAGATAACAACCATACTGCTTATTGGAGCTTTATACCTTAGCTCATGACATTATTTACATCCATATACATATATACATATACCAAAACATCAACAAAACATATACCAAACATATACCAAAAATCAAACCAAAACTGTTTTGCCTTAATCGACAAACAATGAAGGATACAAGGCCCGCATCTGATCCAACATCTCTCATATATCTTCTTCAGGCCCATGTTTCTATTGCACTTTAACTTGATCTATGGCTCTGTTCCTGAGCATGAGATGCTTCCACTGCAATATGCAATAAGGCTTTGGCTAGAACTTTCCTTCTTGCTCCACCTACAATACAAACCGATCAATGACATGATCAACATCCTTTATATACCTCTTAAGTAATGAAATATGGAAAATATCATAGACTTCCATTGTTAGAGGTAGTGCAAGTTGATAGGCCACTGGTCCAATCCTCTCAAGAATCTCAAAAGGCTCACAATATCGTGGTTCCAACTTGGCACATGAACCAATTCTCAAAGAGCTCTTCTTGGGCTTGATGCATAGATACACATGCCCCCCAACCTGAAACTCCTTGAACACCCTGTGTTGATCCTCATAACTCTTTTGTCTATCCTGTGCTGCCTTTAGATTCTTCTTTATAGCCCGCATTTCCTGTTCCATGTCTGCCAATATATCTGGTCCAATAAGTGCACTATTCACTGGATCACTCTAGCTAATGGGACTATTACAACTATGTCCATACAATGCCTCGAAGGAACTCATCCTCAATAACTCTTGATAGCCATTATTGTATGCGAACTCAACCAATGGAAGATACTCCTCCCATTTCCTTTGTTGGTGCATCACGTATATCCTCAACATATCCTCCAGGATCTTGTTGACCCTCTTTGTTTGTCCATTTTTATGTGGATGATAAGTTGTACTGAAGGCCCATTCTATACCCAAACCTGTAAATAGCTCCTTCCAAAACTTGGAAGTGAAATTTTCATCCCTGTCCAACATAATATTCTTCAGAACACCATGTAATATCGCTATCTCTTTGATGAAAACATGTGCTACCTCACTGGTTGAATTTGTAGTCATCACAGGAATGAAGTGAGATACCTTGCTCAACTTGTCGACCATGACCATAATAGAATCATGTTGTCTCACTGTCCTTAGAAGACTTATAATGAAATCCATGGAAATGACCTCCTATTTCCATTCCAGAATCACTATAGGTTGTAGTAGACCACCTGGATACTTACATTATGCCTTTACCTGCTGAAAATCTAAACATCTAGCCATGAAATCTGCCACTTCCTTCTTCATATTCGGCCAATAGTAGAAATTCTTCACTGCCGTCAATGTCTTCTGATATCTTGGGTGACCCAAATATGGCTTGATGTGAAACTCCATCAGGATAAGCTTCTTGAGCTCATTGCAATTCGGTACATAGATCTTGTCCCTGAATGTCACCAAACCATCTGTCGTGAGATGATAGTCTGCATCCAGATCACCTCTTGTACCTGCACGTGTACCTGTTCTTGTAACTTTACTTGCACCTATACCCATACTCTATTATAAATTGTGCATGATCTCCAGTACTTGTCATCTCATTGTCTTGACTGCAAGATCCTATCCTGTAACTTTGTCCCATAAGAGCTCATAGCTACTGTATGATTTACATGTACCTTCCTGCTAAGAGCATCTGCAATGTGGTTCTCCTTTCCTTTGATGTATCTGATCTCAAAGTTGAACTCACTGAGGGTGGCCAACCATCTAGATTAGCTCGCATTTAGATTCGGCTGGTCAAACAAATACCTCGACCCACGGTTGTCACTCATTAGTGCAAACCTCCTGCCAAGAAGATAGTGCCTCCACATCTTCAATGCATGTATGATTGTTGCTAGCTCAAGATCATGCGTCAGATAGTTCTACTCATGCTCATTTAGTTTCCATGAATCATAGCACACTACCTATCCTGCTTGCATGATAACTCCAGGAAGTTCTCTCTTGCAAGCATCTATACACACTACAAACTCCTTGTCCGGATCTGTAATCTTTAACACTGGTGCATGTGTCAACAACTGCTTGAGCTGATCAAAACTATCTACAAATTCTTCTATCCATTCGAACTTCTTACCTTTCCTTTGCAATGATTTGATAGGATATGAAATGTGTGAGAAGTTCCTGATGAACTTCATGTAGTAACCTGTCAATCCCATGAGTGATCTCACCTCATCCACATTCGTAGGAGTTCCCCACTACATGATGGCGGTTATCTTTTTTGGATCTACTACTATGCCTTCCTTGGAAATTAAATGTCCCAAGTATTGCACCTCTATCTGAAATAAGCTGCACTTTCTAATCTTAGCATACAAATGATGCTCTCTTAGCAATCTCAACATTGCTGCCAAATGCTTGGCATGTTCTTCCTCATTTTTAGAATATACCAATATGTCATCAATGAATACAATAACAAACTTGTCCAAATAAGGACACAACACACTATTCATCAAACACATAAATGTAGTTGGAGCATTAGTCAAACCGAGTGGAACTACAATAAACTCATAATGCCCATACCTAGTCTTGAACACAGTCTTGAAGATGTCCTCTTCCTTGATGCGTATCTGATAGTATCTCAATCTCAAGTTGGTCTTAGAGAAAAATTGTTGCTCCCTTCAACTGATCAAACAAATCATCAATCCTCGGCAATTGGTACCTGTTCTTGATCATTACCTTCTTCAATTTCCTGTAGTTAATGCACAATCTGAGAGTACCATCTTTCTTCTTTACGAACAACATTGGTGCACCCCAAGGCAATACACTTGGCCTAATGTATCCCTTGTCAAGCATCTCCTTTAATTGCAACTTCAACTCTACCAACTCAGGTGTGCTCATTTGGTAAGGTGCCTTTGATGCTGGAGCTTCCCCTGGCACCAACTCAATAGAAAATTCTACCTCCCTGTGAGGTGGCAACTCTGTAATGTCTGCAGGAAATACATCCTGAAACTGTTGTATAACTGGGTATCTTCTCAAAACATCTGCATCCTCAACTTCCTTACCTTTGTCACTAGAAATATGCACTGCAAACATCACACAACCTTTTCTACAACTACGCTTAGCTTGCATAGCGGTAACCATCCTCACTGATGCAGGCTTCTTCTTCCCCTACAAGGTTCTCTTGTACCCACTATCATCCGCACACTTAATGGACTTGTTGAAGCAAACCACTTTGGTCCTATGAAGGTACATCCAATCCGTACCCAAAAGCATACTATACGAACCCAATGGAAGTACATTCAAATGTGTTGTTGTAGGCATACCATTTAACTCAAGTGCACAAGCTCTTACCCAATGGTGAACTCTCTTCTTTGTACTTGTAGCCAACTGCACCGACCAAGATTCTGCATGCACTTATTTTCTCAAACCACACTTATCCAACAGGTCAGGATTAATATAACTATAGTTAGATCCAGGATCAATCAAAATAGAAACAACTTGATCACAAAGCTTATCGTCCATCCCACAACTGCATAGATACGAGGAATGTTATGACCAACATCACCAACTGTATGCGCCTCCTAAGCACTGTAGATCAGGGGTCTACCACCACTCTGATACTCCAGACAATCCTCTTACGATGATCCTTACCACATCTCCAACATTGCAATAGTTCCTTACCACCACCTCTAGCTTGCTACTCTCCATGTCACTTCTCAGTTGTATTTAACCTCTTGTAAGGAACCACATTTTATTTCTCACTTTCATCTTGAGGTCTTCCTTGCTTTAGTGGCCATTTTCCTTTATCTTTCTCATTTATTTTCAAGTCACGCTTAGGTTCAACTTTGCGCTTCCATTGCTCATAACAATGTTTCAACTTTCGGATGGCCTCCTCCAATGATCTAGGCTCATCGAAATCAATCCAGTCTATGTATGCTACTGGCAGTACATTGACGAATCTCTAAACCTTGGCCTTCTCCTCCTTGAGGTAAGGCACATATCTGAACAACTGTAAGAACCTGCTAGTATACTCATCATCTGTCATGGAACCCATCCGCAACTCATAAAAGTCCTTAGCTCTGTCATCAAAGTATCTTTCCGACAAATACTTCTTTTTGAAGAACCTCTCATACTCATGCCAAGTCAAATCGTCCTCATGTATACCTTTAACATTCTTCACGTCTTCCCACCAAATATTGGCTTTACCTTTGAGACTGAAAGTGGATATCTTTGCTTTTATGTTTTCTGAATAATCATGCAATCTAAAGAATTTCCTCATACCAAGCAACCATGCCTCTACATCCCATGATTTCTTCATCTCTCCATCAAAGGTAGGTGGCTTTTCTTTCTTAAACTCATCAGGAAAGTATCCCCTATCACTCCTCCTGTATGGATGATAACGATGATGATCATGATGCTTTTCCGAGAACTAGAAATAGAATAATACATGTGTCCAACACCTCTCCTATCCGGAGTGTCCAAAGACCTGCCATCTTTGATTGTGTCATCTCTGTTCGACCTGTGACCACCATAAGCCCTGTTTCCATGTGCCTCATTAGTTATGTCCTCCTACTCATGGCTGATCCGAAGTGGTCCCTGTCGCTACAATTATGACAAACTTTGAAGTAGTATTGCATTAACCTCTGCTTATTTCTCTTATGCCTGCATGATTTTGTCATTGTCCGCTTTACAACTCCTTATTTCTTCCTTCAAGCTTCTCAATGTATCTGCCAAATCAGAAGAGAGCCCAACACCACGTTTCTCATCTGATTCATAGGGAGAGTGTTTGTAGTCTACCATCTTGCTAGCCATTTGATCTCTTTCTTGCAAGGCATATTATGTCAATTAAACTAAATCACAATAAACCAACGTACCTTAGCATAGTTCAGGGAGGATATCTCATCTACAAGATCATCAAATCAACACGATACATGTATAGCATAATCATAACAACATATATACATATGACACATAAGAACATAACCATGTAACCATCAGTCTAGCTACAGTCCAGTCATCAATCCATGACCATATCAACTACACACATACCATGACTACATGCATGAAAACAACAACCATAACACCACTGTATACTTGACCACATGCAAACATAACATGCATAAGCAATGCGTAATCGACCACACACACTTATGAACACAAATGATCAATCATGAATGACGATACTTGTAACCAAACCTATAAGAATGATACATGTAACCATGCATGCAATAATGTAAGCAAACATACGAGAATTTAACCAAGCATAAAAAATGACACATGTAAGTGACATATAACAACGTGTAACCAATCATACACTCATGACGACATGCTTCACATAATGACATCCTTAGCCCCATTTTGACATCACTAAGACCATGACCAACACCATGCATATGCAGCAAGCACATAGACCACAAGGATGACTAAAACATGTGAAACTGACATGAATGCATGACAAACACATTCACCCAAGGAGAGCACAACCACGCTTTGATACTAATCTATAACCACCCTCCTCCCACATCTACCCAAGTAACCGGCCAATCGAGGTAACATGCAAAGGGAGAGGCCACTATGAAGGGATTCAACCTCCTTGGTGACCTTAATGAAATGGAATCGATGGAACTCATCAACCATACCTTCCACATCAGCAACAACACCCCCAGAAGACATCTCAGCCACTTAGACATCCTACCCCTGGGTCCCACTGATCTATTAGACCTCTTGACCTTTGGACGCTCTCATGCTATAGGCATGCCAGTGCCGAGGGACCTCTAGATGCTCTCACAGATCTGCAAGCCAATGTCTATGGAATTTTCCCAGCCGACCTATGCCAACGTCCGTAGAATTCAATGCACTTTTCTAGCCCAGAATTTTGGCCACTTCCCAGAACTTGTTATAAGTCTCAGAATCCATTAAATACATGATGACAAGACTACTAAACCAAAAATCAACCTCGGGATTAGGCCTAGCCATCCCCAACTGGGACTGACATTCTTTCAAACACTTGGCAAACCTATAGGTCTAAGATACAAGACAAAGCATGAATGACTGAAAAATCTTATGAAACATGACAAGAAGGATCACCACCTTCTCCCTTGAATTGTTATGACATCCATCAGGTCTTGCATCCATCATTTTAACAATTACAAGTAAATACATTAAATGACCCTGACATGAACCAGTCAATTAACCATGATTATAACCAACATAAAACCATGTAAACAACAGAGATATAACAACCATTAAATCCACATATAAACAAGTGTTAAAGCAAGAGAAATTAGCTTGCATTAATCATAGGCAAATCTGACCAGGTTCAAGACTTCCATGTACCATTCGACCGCATACATGGTTGAACCAAATCTTTCTTTCAGTCAGTCATCCACATGCCATATTCCAAGCATGAATGTGGGATCTTATGGATAAACCAATCCAAAAGCAACCTAGGGAATCCAGAGGTTAAAATACCTCCACCCTCACCAAACTATGATCACACCAAAATCGATGCTCTAAACATAATCGAACCGAACTTGGAATGCCATACAGAATCCATCACTATCCTTGAGGATTTTTTCGTCTCCTTGTCTCTCAGGATTTACCGCAATCCAATCCCGGATCATTAGGCCCTAAACCGAGACTAATCTCTCAGGCTTTACCGCAATCCAAACCCAGATCACTAGGCCCTAAACTGAGACTCCTCCCTCAGGATTTACTATGTATCCCACCAAAATAGGTCAAGGGATTCCTAGGCCTTTGGGAATGAACCTTGAGACCACCTCCACCCGGATTCTGAAATCCATCGGGAAAACCAAAGCTCAAAAACCGAGATAAACATCCCAACATACCATGGAATCCAAAAAAAGGCAAGGCTAGGCTGAAAACCATTACCATAACCTGACAAAATCATGCTACCGACAGCAAGAGAACCATACACCAGCATGCAAATCATGCATGTCAAAACCAACTAGGAAATCACACATGCAATATGTTACTTGCAAGTATTCCCACTGAAGTTGTTGATCCTGCTCTTCCTTCCTTTCCCTTTGCTCGCTTTTCCTTCCTTAATCCAAAGCTAGAGTGCTCCAAGAAAACTCTAAGTGTCCAAGAGTGAGAGAGAGAATAATGAGAGAGCTCCAAAACCTGAACTCTCAAAAGGTTCCCAACTAATCCTCAGAAGCCATTTTACTAATGAGGCTTCTATTTTCTTCATTTTCCATTATTTTCATTCAATTTCCTCCTCACATGCAACTTGTGACCTTTCACCTTAATTTTATCCTAATTTCCTTTATTTTCATAAATGAATGTGCCAAAAATGCCTTTTTTCCTTTTAACGCTTTTTCCTTATCCTTTGCCAATTTCCTTATCCATAAACATATCCAGCGATGCCCACTAGGATACCTTTTCCTGACATTCAACTTGGAATATGTGTTCCTTAACTGTGGCCTTATTTTTCCTTTATTAAATTTTATTACATGAACTTTTCACTAGGGTTGTTACATAGAACTAGCTCCTTTAGTCTACCATACAAGAACTACATAAATAGATAAGTATGCCCTTATCCTATCTTAATTTTTTACCTTCTATCTTCTAATTCTATGATAACTTTATTATTTTTTCTATTTATTATCTTTCATGGTTTAATTGCATTTTTTAAATAAATAGATCTTTTCTCATCCCCTCTTATTTGTATACCTTATATCTTCTAATTTTATAATAACTTCATTATTTATTCTAATTACTATATTTTAATTTATGGTTCAATGACATATTTTTTATGTGTTGTTTCTCTCTTTTCTTTTTATTTTTTATTTTTTATTAATAATTCTTTATAATTATTTCCCCATGGGGGTACCTATCTAAAAAAACACAACAACTTTAGGATGATAGTATGAAATCATAATAGAAGGAAGTAGGTTTCCCCCACCTAGCAGCTTGCATGGCCACCCCGCCACCATGCAAGACAAAGTGAAATCAACAACTTAATGCCTGCAGTTGTAACTCAAGCTTGGAGTGTGCATAATCTAGGGAAAATATGAAGTTGTAAAGGTCCGCACATTCGAGCACAAAGGGCGATAATCATGGAAGAATATAGGTTGCAACAAGCAAATTATATAGGTAAGTGGAAAGGAGACTGCTTAGTCAACAGGGAGTGCTTTAGAACACTAATAACTTGCTAGCCATGGTGGGAGGTGAACAAGGTTGGTGTCTTTGGTATGATAGAGCTAATCCATGGAGCAACTGAGGCCAAAGGCTTTGATTGTGATAATGCATCTCGACCGCTCTAGGCTACTCTTTCCATTGCCTGTGATCCCTCATGGCGTGAGCATCTCACCTAGGTTCAACTTCTTTATGCTTATGCCCTACAATTCTGCCTCAATCTTGCATTTAGTCTCTTCTGGTTCTTTGTCTTTCATGGGTTCTCTTGGTATTTTGAATTTTATCCCTCTTTTGGGTTATGTTTATCTTGGAAGCTTCGTTCTACCTTGTACTCTCTCAATCCCCTTCAGAGGCTCTTTATTTGCTATATTGACCTCTGGTGCTTCCTTGGTTCCCCCTCCCAAGGTTTCTCCTCTTGACCAAGCCTTTCCCTCACCACTCCACTCCTTTGTCTTGACACCTCTCTCATTTTTCAAGCACTCCTACACTTATCCCTGCTCATTCACCATTCTCCTATGTTTGTACCTCCTCCATTGTTCTCTCTATCAGTTTTCCTGACACCAACATGGTCAAGCGTCAACTTGTTGGGCCTACTCGACGTGGTAGAAAGGGGTGACCTAGTCTCCCCCTCCCTCCGCTGATGTCCCCCATCTCTTTGGGGTACCTGTGCATAGTCTTGAACTAGGGATTCCATGGAAAGGTACATGGATATCATTCCTAAATCTATATAAAGAGTAATATCTAATGTGGAGGAGAAAGTCAAACAATCTCGAAGGTTCATTTCTAACACGCACATGGACCAATAAATTAGAGACTAGATCCCAAACATTAGGCACTCCACCAAAGCTAGAGCTTCTACTTATATGCAGATTGTCAACCTATACTGGAACACAAAAACTCTAATGGGGAGAGTCCTCACAGATAGGGCTGACACTCAATAGGAAATCATAATTTGTATGGTTGAGTTAATGGATAAAATAGAAAACATCAACAAGATAATCATGCTTCTGACCAAGAGAATCATAAGCATGGATCCCTCCACGTCAGACATAGACAATGAACCCTAGTCGCCAGATCATGAAAACGACATAATGAAAAGATACATGGCATATGCTTATGCCAATAGTACAATTTCCAACAGTGCAACAATGTTTTTTAGTTCATACATTGTTTTTTTTGTAGATCTCTCTTTTTTTTTGTCTCATCAGTTCATTAGATCATGAACAATATAAACAATCTTAAAGTTTTGTGTTTACGCTATTGGTTTGGTTTCCCAAATGACAGACTGGCAGAAACAATCACCATTATAAATTCATGTTTTTGGAAGTAATTTAAATTCTTAAATTTTACAAAAAAATACTTTATAATCATTAATATTAATATAACCCTTAATCTTAATTATTCCATTAATTAACCATCATAGTAATTCTATTAATTATTTGTATATTACATATGAATTCTTCTATTTTATTTTAATATCTTTTTTGATATCCTTATTATTATCAGGGTTATAATCTCTACATTGTTTATGTGATTAGTTTACTGTTCCTGTTATTTTTTGTTTTATTAGTTATTAGCAGTTATTATTACCATTTTTAAGAGAAAGATAATATTTTTGTTAATATACAAAATACATTATTGGATTTCCATGGTATTTATCAATGTTTTTAAGATTTTTAAATTCTTATGTCTAATTTATTATTACAAAACAACTAAAATTTGTTCCTATTTAGTTATATAAGTAACCTTTAAAAACAAAACCAAAATGATATTCAAAAAAATACATCTACTCATTCATGCAAGATTAGTAAGCTCATTATTATACACAAACTAAGATAGAAATTGCAATGGCTATAGTTAAGTCCATGATTCATGATTATATTATGTAGTGAGTCCATTATGGATTACTAAAACAACCACCCAGATTGCTTATTCCAATCCATTTATAGCTTATAAGAACCAATTTGTAACATTTTTCTTGTTCTTATAAATATGAGGTAGAGATGTATATGAGAAAGATGCCAATATATTGAGAAATTCATAATACAAGGGTCATAATTTAATTTCTTGAGAATAATTTACGTGTGTCCATTGGATACCTAATTTTAGGTCTCCATAAATTTATAATTGGGTTACACCAAATTCCTATGCTAGTTTCGGGACAAGCTTTTAAATTATTAATTCACAAAATTTGTTGATTTCTTAACCAATTCCATCTTTAAAAGAAATAATGTGGTATGAAGAAAAATGTAGAATGCCTTCTAAAACTCCCTTAGAAGGATTCCCTTATGATGCACCATCAAAAAAAGCTCATGGAATATCTTTATTTATGGCCACTTCACTTTGCATATGAGATAGATTTTTCCTATGTTTAAAATATTTAAGGACTAAACAACATGATCTAATTAGGAATATTAGTTTTTTTGTGCTAAGATCCTCCTCAGATTATAAACAAAATGCTATTCATGTGCTTAAGGATTCATGAGTTTATTGCAAGTGAAAATGAATTTTTATGTTAATTTTATGAGCAATTTAACATAAATAAGAAACTGAACAACAACATATAAATGTATAGAACATCACCAACAACACATCACAACAGGAACATGATGAAGGATTTTACGCCTCTTGGGCTATGTCTCCTTGGTTCAACTTCCAATGGCTTGGGCCTCTTTATTATGCTCAAATGTGTAAAAATATGTGTTTACAATGCTCAAATGCTTCTGAAACCTGCTCCAATGAGTCAAGAATGTCCAAAAATGGTTATGTAGCCTCTTTCTGCTCCTGATTTGGTCAAAAAATGAAGAAGTTATGGCCTTTCCCAATATTCTTCTAATCGCACCGCAAATTCCCCAAAATTCGACATCATCCTACAATTTTTCCGCCAAGCACGCTAACAGAGTGACAATTTTTCTTAAAATCGGGCAAAATTATCGAAGAGTTAAAAAGACTGCTAACGCGTAAGGTTTGAAACTCGTGGCCACATGGGGGGCCACATGCTCGGGGGCTAAGGCCAACGGCCCACCCCCGCCAGCCGGGCCCCCAATCCACCGCCGCGGTGATCATATGGGCTGTTACGTAACCGCGTGGGCTGGCCCCACACAGGCTCACCCGTTCCCTAAACTCTGCACCAACTTAATTGAAATTTATGCTGAAACCATGGTTTATTAAGAACCATTCTCGTGGCGCATTGGTAGAGGCTTTGGTGTTGTGTTGGGAGGTCGTGGGTTTTACCCCCACTGCCTCCGCCTGGAATTCAAACAAAATTTTGGTGGCCTCCTAAGCTGCCATGTGGCGGCCTCTGGCTGGGCCACATGTCAGCCTGTGGTTGGCCACCCCACCAACCAATGAAAACCACATAATTTCAACCAATAACAAAATGACATTTGTCAGCACCCCATTCGCCAAAGGATCCTATTGACCAAGTCAACGTCCACATACCCTACCCAGTGACTGCCACGTCAGCAGTATGGACTACTGACTACGCTGCCTTCTTTTTTTTAAATTCGCATGTTTGGGAAAGTGAACAGAACTCGTTCCTGGGGTCATACAGAGTCTGTTTCGTGTGAAACAAGTTGCGATGGATTCAGGATGATGAGCACTATGCAGTCGTCCAGGTTACACACCAATCCGAAAACTTTGAATTTTGAGCTAATTTTTGAGCACTTGATCACAACACATTTAAGGGGAAGGGTCTCTTTGTCTTCAAACACCTTTAGATTTCTAACAAGCCATATTGCCCAGAATATGTTAAGTGGAAGTGATCTACTCTTGGATGTCTCCTTTATATTACACAAGGTTGTAAAGGCCAAGGAAATACAACTTAGTATCTAAACAACAAATGGATGGAAAAAGCCTAAATAAATTAGAATTATTCTAATGTAAAGCCAACTTACCATGTGATAAGCTTTGGATAGGTCCACTTTCATCACCATCAAACTTTGGTTTTTGAATTTAATTGAATTATGCATTCTTGGGAAGATGACCATTTTGGCACCATGCAGGAAGAGTATCATTACTGAAGCCACTACTAAACTCTTCTCTGAGCATGTTTGGGTTCATTTTGAGCTACCATTGACCATTATTTCAAATAGGGATACCAATATCCATAGTACCTTATGGTCTATCCTATGGTCTCTAATGGATATCGAGTGGACCAAAACAATTTCCTTTCATCGCCAAATAAATGGACAAACATAAGTGGCCAACAAGATGATTTTGCATATCTTTCACATGTACAACTACAAGAATCCATGTACATAGGATGAAATTTGTCCATATGTTTAACATAGCTATAATATAGCCCTCCACAACTTTATCGGCCATATTCCTTTTTAGGTGTGTGGGGGGTTCCAAACATTAGCCTCCATTGATATAGCTCTGGCCATTGCATTTTCACCAACATACTCCTCCCATGTGTTGAAAATAACAAAAAGAAATGTTAAAAGTAGCATCAAGAAAAATCCTAATTTAATTTGTCCTTGAATTAAATTGGGAATTAAATTTTAATTCCACATCTCATGACAACTTGTATTAATTAACTAAGTTAATTTTACTTAGTTAGCTCAGTTAATTCGATTTGAGGGTCTAAGTAGAGTCATGTAGAGTGTCTCCTACAATTAGAAGCACTAGTTGAGTTTATTTTGAGTTGTAATTATTTAATTCAGTCCAATTGAGTTAAAGTTATTTAAATTAGTTCCAACTGATGGAGGAATTAGTGGGGGGTCCAGTAGTGGGGTGTAACCTATAGTATTGGGATGTAACCTGCAGTAGTGGGGTGCAACCTGCAGTAGTGGGGTGCAACTTGCAGTAGTGGGGTGTAACCTGCAGTAGTGGGGTGCAGCCTGCAGTAGTGGGGTGAAACCTGCAATAGTGGGGTGCAGGCTACAATACCGAGGTGCAACCTGCAGTAGTGGGGTGTTTCCTGTAGTAGTGGGGTGCATCCCGCAGGAGTGGGGTATTGCCTACAGTAGTGGGGTGTTGCGTATCGAATAGTGGGGTGATGCTTGAAGTGCAATGTGGTGTTGCTTGCATTGATCAACTAGTAAACTGAAGATTCACTCATAATTAACTCATGCATGTCAGATCAAAGAAATACCCAGTTGAGATTGGAGTTCAGGGACAATGTACTATCAGTTTTAAAATCATCTAAATTAAACCGATGGTGCATGTAATTAGAAAAAGGCCTATGAAGATTGGACAATTCATAATTGTGGAATTTTCCAATTAAATATGGGCTAACTCCTAAGGGAACAATGCAAGGAAGTAGGAGCTTGGAAGGCTAGGAATTTGGTTAAGTATTAGCCAAAGGAAATTAGTTAGGAAGAGGATAGAAAATACTTGTGCAAGTTGAGTAGAGCATATTGTATTCATCCAAGGTTTGCCTAGGAAGCAGTGAGACAGATAGAGATAGTGTAGAGGTTGCGCGAGCTTGAGAAAAGCATTGTAATATTCTCACTTTTTCTTACTAAGGCAATATAGAGATATCAGGGGTTTTTAGTTGTGGCTTTCCCTAGAAAATCATTGTGTTATGTGTGATTGAATTCTTTCTCTTATATGCTTCGTGATTTCATCGATCAATTATTGTTTCCGCTGATGAGTAGAGTAGATTCAAGTCAATTGTTTTAGCATATTACAATATGCAGTTTGAATCTATAAGGAATTTCTACATGGTATCAGAGCTAGATTTGTAGAAATTTCTACATGGTATTAGAGTTAGATTTGTAGAAATTTCTACATGGCATCAGAGCATAAATCACACTAGAAGAGAAGAATTTGAAGTTGTCCTTGCAGATTGATGGAGCTCTAGTTCAGGGAAGATCTAGGAGACCTTATGTGCAGACTTCTTAATGGAGTTAGAATGTTGCTAGTGGGCAGATTAGTGAACCCATGTTTAGTGACACAAAATGAGTTGTGATCATTGATATTGGTAGATTAATGAGCAACGATATTTCCCACAAGGAGATCGAAACTCACAGGAAGTCTAGTTTAACAGGGAGCAACCCTATGGAAGCTAATACTTCAGGATATGGGGAGATCATACTCTTTATTGCAGTAGTTGCAGCAACAACGTAGAAGCAGAAACATAGGAATAGCAGCAGCAATGTAGAAGCATCAACATAGTAGTAGTAGCAACCGTGCAGAATTAGCAACATAGTAGTAGCAGCAATAGTACAGAAGAAACAACATAGCAGTAACAACAACAACATGATTAGATTATATTTAACTCATGCATGCAAATCTTTAAGGAGAAAGGAAAAGGTTAGAGACTTGGTGGTTGAGAGGAAGCATGAATTACCTCTCAACATGCAGCCTCAGAAAGTTGTTGAGTAGCCACAATTGGAGAAGCAAAGAGGAGACAGGGTGGAAACATCCACTCAAGCAGAGACCTCCAGCAGGGGGGAATTTTGAACCAAGTGGGCAGAAGGAGCACATGCATCCATACCTCCAGGTGTGAGGTGGGGCAATATGAAACCTTAGTCCAAGAGTTTCAGAAATTGGGCAGGATCCATTGAGGTGTTTTTTGTCTCATGGATCATTACCTTGCTACGAGGGACTACAGTATTCAATAGTAAGAGGATTAGTGTTAGTGGGATACTAAGGAGTGCATATCAATGTTAACAATAGAGCAGGAGGCTCAGTAGCAGAGTCAACAACAACACAATTTTCCTAGTAGATAGTTGCAGACACATTTGATTCAATTTATTTTGTTTATTTTGTTTAGATGCTTTTTGGTTGCAGATGTTGTAGTAGCAACAAAAATAGTGACAAGAGTTGCATGCAAAAAATTCCAAGGTACCGGATCAGGAGAGAGCTGAATTCCTTTCTTGTTGAGAGGGAGTGTTGAAAATAACAAGAAGAAGTATCAAAAATAACATCAAGAGAAATCCCAATTTAATTTGTCCTTGAATTAAATTGTAATTTTACATCTCATGAAAACTTGTATTAGTTAACTAAGTTAATTTGACTTAGTTAGTTCAGTTAATTTGAGTTGAGGGTCTAACTAGATTCATGTAGAGTGTCTCCTACAATTAGGAGCACTAGTTGAGTTTATTTTGAGCTGTAATTATTTAATTCAGTCCAACTGAGTTAAAGTCAGTTAAACTAGTTCCAACTAATGGAAGAATTAGTGGCAGGTCCAGTAGTGGGGTGTAACCTATAGTAGTGGGATGTAACCTGCAGTAGTGGGGTGTAACCTGCAGTAGTGGGGTGGAAATTGCAGTAGTGGGGTGCAACCTGTAGTAGTGGGGTGCAGCTTGCAGTAGTGGGGTGTTGCCTGCAGTGGTGGGGTGTAGCCTGGAGTAGTGGGGTGTTGCTTGTCAAACAATGGGGTGTTGCTTGAAGTGCCATGTGGTGTTGTCTGTAGTGATCAACCAGTAAACTAAAGATTCACTCATAATTAGCTCGTGCATGTTAGATTAGAGAAATACCCAATTGAGATTGGAGTTCAAGGACAATGTATTATAAGTTGTAAAATCATCTAAATCAAACTGATGGTGCATGCAATCAGAAAAAGGCCTATGAGGATTCCACAATTCATAATTGTGGAATTTCCCAATTAAATAGGGGCTAATTACCGAGGGAACAATGCAAGGAAATAGGAGCTTGGAAGGCTAGGAATTTGGCTAAGTATTGGCCAAAGACAGTCAATCAGGCAGAGGATAGAAAATACTTGTGTCGGTTGAGCTCAAAATTAAGCAGAGCATATTGTATTCATCCAAGGTTTTCCTAGGAAGCAGTGAGACAGATAGAGATAGTGCAAAGGTTTCTCAGGCTTGAGAAAAGCATTGTAATCTTCTCATATTTTCTGACTAATGCAATATATAGATAGCAGGGATTTTTGTTGTGGCTTTCCCCAGAAAATCATTGTGTTATGTGTGATTGAATTCTTTCTCTTATATGCTTTGTGATTTCATTGATCAATTATTGTTTCCATTAATGAGTAGAGTAGATTCAAGTAAATTGTTTTAGCATTTTATAATTTGTAGTTTGAATCTACAAGGAATCTCTACACCATGCTTAGGATAAGGTAGATAGAGTAGCCAAATTTGTTGAATGGATCTAACATCTCCAACAATAGGTTCATGATATCCAATAGAAATCCAATGCCAAGTACAAGAAACAACATGACAAATATTGAGTTCCACACACATTTTAGGTTTGTGATAAGGTGCGGTTGCATTTACAAAAAGAGCGCCGCATAAGTCCCCGTAGGAAGCTCAAACCAATCCAATATGGGCCTCACACATTAAAAAAGGATTTGGTTGATTTTTTTTTTTAATTGAGTATTCCCCCTTTCCTTGGTTTACATCCATTCTATAATGTGGAGCTACTTCTACCATATTTTCCACCTCTATTGGACACCTCAGAGGTGGTTGAGAAGTTGGCCCCCACAGAACTCAATCTTAAATACATTGAGCAGACTACAGTGGATCATAGCATGGACACCAAGATGAAGGATACTTTCTAGTAGAAGATACAAATCTATTGAGTTGTTAAAGCAAGGCAGCTTCTTCACCAGGGAAAGTGGCTCATTGGGATCCAAATTGAGCAAGATTTCTCCCATCTAATGATTGAACTTGATGTAATAGACACTACTAATTTCTAAGGGGGGATGATTGATCTAAATTTTGGGGGAATTATAGTCTAAGTTTGGATGTATAAGTCATAAAGTCATGTGTTTATATAAAAGGGAACTTGGTAGATATGTAATTAATAGAGTTAATCCTAATCAAAGTTCATTTTGTCAATGAGACAACTTATAAGAGGGCAATAGGAATAGAGTGAAATTTAGGGAGGAGATGTACCAAAATTTTCCTCATTACATGTAATATTTCTTCTTAATGGAATCCTTCTTCTCCAACTCTCTCTATTTTTTCATATTTTTGTGGTGTATTTAATTCATGCATTTTCATCAACATTATGTGATTAATTTCATGGAAAATTTATATGTTTACTCTCCTTCTCTTTTATCCTTCAAGACTTTTGGATCTTGGCCCCTTATATATAGATAATTACCTTTTTTAAATTTTGGTAAAATTGAAGTGAAGTAGATTGTCTTAAACCACCATTAAAAGGTTTTCAAATTGCTTTGATCTTCACAAAATCCTCCATTTTCATCTGCTCTAGATTAGTTTAAAAAGACTAGCAAGTTTCTCTATTGAAGGAGCCACATCTAACATCAAAATATCATGATTAGAGTCCCTTCTAGTGGTGATCCATTGTTTTATCATAATGAATTCATTTAGGAAGGCTTCATAGATGAAAACATTTCTAGTTAAATTAGGTAGAATTGTTGGAGATTTTTTCTCATTGGTGTGTGAGGATGTGCACAACTAGGGATCCCTAGTTGCTGCAACTTCATCCCAATGTGATTGCAATGTGTCCCCACCATTTCCACTATTGTTTTGAATTTTCAGGTTGCAGTGCATCCCGACTTTCCAGTTTGGAGCAACAACGCAACCCTCTTGCAACTGAGAGGTGGTTGTAGATATGTAGATTGATTCAATATTTTTTCATGTAGTTTGCAGTTGTGTTTCTATACATACGTAGATTCAAAAACACGCCTTTGTTCAACTATTTTTGAATTGAAGAGACCCTAACTTTATAATGGGGGTCTATCCACTTCAACACTGGAGATCATGCCTCTTATGGGCCTGCAGATTCATATCTAGCCATTTCTTTTGGTGGAATTGTTTCCTTCAAGAAAGTTATGCTTCAACAATGTTTTATGCTTTCTTCCTCTATTTTTCTTTGTGAGGATCCATCTATTTCCATTCCTATTGGCTTTAAGGTTGATTAGGAAGAATTTTTGTTAGATCTGGTAGTTTGGTTTGTCATTTTTTTGGGTTTTGGCCATGGCTTGCAAATATTCAACCTTGGATAGCAAAATATTGGCTTCCTGTGATAAATCAAGAAGTGTTCATCCACACTTGTGCTAAGGGATGTTTTTTGGTTGAGTTTTATAATGCTAAAGAAAGGGATCTAATATTTAACTTAGGTTTGTGGTTCTAGGGCAATGTTAATTTATGTATGAAGCCTTGGTCTCCCTCATTTGATCCAACAACAAACATCCTGACTTTTGCTCCTATTTGGGTGAAACTTCCGAATTTGCCTCTTCATTTTTAGGGTTTTCCCTCTCTTCAAGATACTGGATCTGCTTTAGGAAAGTTCCAGAAAATGAAAATAGAAGCATTGCTACTAATGCCAAGGTCTATGTGCAAATGGACCTGAGTCTTGGGTTTCTGGCTGAAATTAACTTAACTTGATTTTTTTTTTCCTACACTCAAAATTTAGATTATGAGCATGTTTCATTGTGGTGTGGGGTTTGTTTTAATATGGTACATATAGTTTCTTGTTGTCCATCTAGGTTAAAGAACAGTAAGAAAAAGTAGTGAAAATCTACTTGGTGGGTTGGCTCCACTGAGGATCATTAGTTAGTTCTGCAAAACAAATCTCATGAAGAAGTAGCGAAAGTTTACTTGGTGTGTTCGCTCTATTAAGGGTAATTAGTTAGTTTTGCAAAATAAATCTACTCCATCTCCTCCCTCACCTCAAGTGATTCTAGTTCCCAAAGAAAAGAAACAAGATCAAGTTCCCCAAATCTTTCCAAAAACACATTCAGATCCACAAAATGTGGGTCACGAATCCTATGGTAAGTCTAATCCTCAAACATTAAAAAATTGGGCAAACTAGGTTGATGTAGATGAATCTCAAGAACAAGAAGAAACCTTAACACAAGATCCTACAAATCTGGTAAATCATCAGGCTCCTTCAATTTCAATAGAAGTCTAGAAAAAAGTAGGAAAAAAGAAGAAGACAAATCTAATAACATCTCATACAATGATGACAAAAAGTCACACCCAAAAACTAGTTTAATCATGTACTTCTTTGGTTTAATTTTATGTAATCAATTCATGAGAATATATCCATGTTAGAAATGTTGGAATGTAAGTCTTTTAAGTATTCACAATCTAAGTCAATTGTGTCCTTTTTGGGCATGTAGATAGTCTCTGAGTTAGACCTTTCTACCTTATAATTTTGTACCGTGTATGTTTTTTTCATATTTCACTTAATATTAATTTTTAGTTACAGTTAAAAGAATAAATTAAAAACCTACTAGGTCTCTTAGCAATTCTAGCTTCTAAAACTATCTCATTATTTGAGTTAGGATATAGCTTGGATGGTTCAATATCCAAAAGAATAAATTCTTCCAAATTTCTAATAAAATATCCAAAGAGGGGGTCCAATTGAGTAGTCGAACCCTATACCACTAATGCTTCTATGTTGAACTTCAAGTCCTCCCTATCACAACCAATTTTTTTTTAGCACTATCCATTTTGAAAAAACTATCTTAGCAATCCATCATTTCCATATAAGGACCATAAACATTTAACACTTTGATATCTTCCACTACATCCAAAGAGAAAAATGAAGTCCCTAATCCTATAATAAAGGCCTAAGATTTTTTTATTTTATTTTTCATGAGAAACATATTTATATTCCATATGAGGAATATGCATGTTTCAACATTCGAGGAACTTTTCATAGAACAAGGTTTGAAGCCATTACAAGAAATACTCATAATGAGTTCAACATGTCCCATGCAGGAATTGAAATTGGATGGGGAGGATAACAACATTTTATCCCAGCCACTCAAGCTAAACCTAATTGACAAGAAATCCCAAAAACTTGCGAGTGAAGGAGCATTTATTCCATCTAGTTATATTCCCACCCAATTTCCCATTGGCATCAATAAAATAGAAGTCTCAATTCCTAAGCAGTTTAGAGAGATCCTAAGTGATTTTCTCCCCAATTGTCATTATCTCTTGTAGTAGAATAATAGAAGGTTTGATATTGTTAGCTAATCTCTTTAGAACTAACTTCTTTGAGGGGTTGGACATCCCTCTAAATTTGAGGATTATAAAAATAGTTTAGAACCCTTGCAAGGCACATTTGCTCTAAGGGCATTGATTAAAAAAAATTGTTTCCAACACTTGACTTCTGAGGATGCTTGTGTTGAGGCCATACACAAGAAATATTTCCTTCCCCTTCTATTATATTTGGGTATTTTCTCCTAAAAAAAGGCATAAGCCCCTTTCTACCTTCCTTGGAAAATTAAGCATGCTTTTGCTTCTAGGTTTTAAATTATACTTTATGAGTTTGAAGGAACTAGAGTTCTTTGTTCCTTTTCCATGTAGAGAGAAATACAGATTAGGGTTTTTGGTGGAACCTTCTAGAGCTTTTCTAATATCCTTTCCCTTCTAAATTTTTTTACAAGAAATATGTGTGAGAGGTGATGGTTTGGGGGGTTTTTATATAGAAAAACTAAGGGGAAATCACTAGGGATTTTTGGTACTTTAGAACTCAACCTCATTTCCTATGTTTTAAAGACAAAA